>JANAVB010036419.1:5199859-5664859 GCA_029216955.1 Iris pallida | reverse complement strand
CTCTGAGCCTGTCTCTGATCATCCTGACCTTCTCTGCTGCATCCGTGATCATCTCTGGCCCAAGCATAACTCTGTCCCTAACATCATCCCAAAAGAGCGGTGTACGATATCGTCGTCCATATAGTGCCTCGAAAGGAGACATACCGATGCTGGCTTGGTAGCTGTTGTTGTATGAAAACTCTACCAAGTGCAGATGGCTCTCTCATGATCCGCCAAATTCCAGCACACAGGTCCTCAACATGTCCTCTAGCGTCTGTATCGTCCTCTCGGACTGTCCATCTGTCTGTGGGTGGTACGCCGTACTGAACTTGAGCCGACTGCCCAACTCCTCCTGCAAGCTCCTCCAGTAGTGGGACGTGAATCTGCTGTCTCGGTCCGACACGATGCTAACTGGTACTTCGTGCAAGCGAACTATCTGCTGCATATATAGCTCCGCCAACTTCTCGGTAGAAAGCCCCACCTTGAAGGGTTAAAGTGCGCACACTTCGTCAGCCTGTCCACGATGACCCAAATGGCATCCTTCCCTCCTTGGGAACGAGGAAGGCCTGAGACGAAGTCCATCGTAATGTGTTCCCACTTCCACTCGGGAATGGGTAACGGCTGCAATAGACCAGCTGGCCTCTGGCGCTCCGCCTTGACCTGCTGGCAAACTAGGCATCTCGAAATAAAATGTGATACATCTCTCTTCATCCCGTGCCACCAAAGATGTTCCCGCAAGTCACGGTACATCTTGTTGGCACCAGGGTGAATAGAATATCTTGATCGGTGTGCCTCCTGCAAGACTACCTCTATTAACTCTCCCTTCGGCACGTATAATCGGCTGCCATGCCTCAAGGATCCATCCTCTGCTACTGTGAAGTCATCCAGCAATCCAGCTAAAGCCTGGGTTCGAAGTCTGCGAAGGCTCTCATCTGTAGACTGTGCCTCCCTGATCTGCTCCATCAAACCTAACTGAATGTCAAGCGCCATCATCTGTATCACTAATCCTGGCCAAACTATCTCGATACCGAGCTTCTCCATATCTTTCTGTAAATGTCGATCTATCATCAGATACCATGCCATCGGATGCCTGCTCAGCGCATCCGCCACCGCATTTGCTTTCCCGGGGTGATACTGTAAATCGATATCGAAGTCCTTCATCAACTCCAACCATCGTCTTTGTCTCATGTTCAGCTCTTTCTGCGTGAACACATACTTCAAGCTTTTATGGTCGGTAAAGATTTCCACACGCTCTCCGTATAAGTAATATTTTTATAACTTGAGTGCAAAGATCACCGCAGCTAACTCTAGGTCATGGGTAGGATAGTTCCGCTCATGAGTCCATAATTGCCTAGATGCATAAGTAATCACTTTCCCATGCTGCTGTAGGACACATCCTAGCCCCTTTCCCGAAGCATCGCTGTATATGGTGAAACCTCCAGACCCTGAAGGTAATATCAGAACTGGAGCGGTCGTCAGCCTCCTCTTCAGCTCCTCAAATGCTGCCTGGCAGTCCTCTGACCAGATGTACTCTGCGTCCTTCCATATCAGTTTCGTCATGGGTTCAGCTATCCTAGCAAAGTCCTGGACGAACTTCCTATAATAGCCGGCTAAACCCAGAAAGGTCCTGATCTCTGAAACTGACGTCGGAGCCTTCCATGTCTCAATGGCAGCAATCTTCCTGGGATCCACCGAGATCCCTTCTCCAGTAACTATATGACCGAGAAACTCCACTCGGTCCAAAAAGAACTCGCACTTCGACAATTTGGCAAACAACCTCTCCTGCCTCAGAATTCCCAAAACTGTCCGCAAATACTCTGCGTGCTCCTCCGACGTCTTCGAGTATATCAGGATGTCGTCGATAAATACTACGACGAACTTATCCAGATGCTGGTGAAATATCTTATTCATCAAGTTTATAAAGACAGCTGGCACATTTGTGAGACCAAATGGCATCACCAGAAACTCGTACTGCCCGTACTTCATGTTGAACGTCGTCTTCTGGATGTCTGTAGCCCTGACTTTCACCTGGTGGTAACCGGATCTCAAATCTATCCTGGAAAACACCTTCGCCCCACTCAACTGGTCGAACAAATCATCTATCCTGGGCAGAGGATATTTGTTCTTAATGGTGATGGTATTCAACGCTCGGTAGTCAATGCACAACCGAACTGTACCATCCTTCTTAGGTATAAAGAGCACTGGCGCTCCCCATGGAGAAGCACTAGATCGAATGAAACCTTTTTTCAACAGGTCATCAATCTGCTCCTTCATCTCAACGGCCTCCTTGGGGTTCACTCTATAGCAAGCCCGGGATACTGGTGATGAACTCGGTACTAAATCTATAGTGAACTCCACATCTCTGTCAGGCGGAAGTCCTGGAAGATCCTCTGGAAATACATCCATAAACTCCCTAATGATAGGGTATGGCGGTGCTATCTCCCCAACTGTCGCATAACAGTTCGGCTCTAGGCTGATCTTCGGCCCTGCCCTCCTGACACTGAATGGTGCCGTGCCTGGGGGACTGAACAGAATACTACCCTCATGACAGTCTATAGCTGTATGGGCATAGCTAAGCCAGTCCATCCCCAATATGATATCATACCCGGGGAGTGGCATCACAAAGAATCGTCCCCTAAACTCTCTTCCAGCTATAGTAATAGAGCATCTATAGATTGCTCTAATGGGCACTGGTCCGTCTCCCATCATTACTCTACTCATCTCCTCGGTAGGTGTAGCTACTAAGTGGTGTTTATGCATAAACTCTAATGACAGGAAGCTATGAGATGCACCGGAATCAAACAAGCATAAAGCTAGAAAAGTATGCAAATAAACATGACCTGTATGACGTCAGCCAAAAAATCTGGCTCCGAAACCTGCTCCGACTTCGGTTCAAGAGCCATACTATAAGTCTTCCCCTGGGGTCCCTTCTGCTGCTGCAGATGTTACCCAAACCTCTGCTGCTGAGTCGGAAGCGGCGGTCCTCTAGACTGTGGTCCGGCACCTGGTACCCTGGCTACTGGACAGTCCCGAAGCTGATGTGTGGTAGACCCACAAGCTAAACACTGCCCCAACCTCTTCCTACAGATGAAAGCATCGTGGCCTGGCCTTTTACAGAATCCACACAAAGCTCCCTTCTGCTGCTGCCGGGGTCCCGGGGCTCTAACTGGCGGGGTCGGGTGATGTGATGTGGAAGGACGATATGTCTGCTGGTACGGCGTCGGTGCTCTCGGCTGAAAAGCCTGACGCTTGGGGGGTCCCTCAAGGTGTACAGAAGCCGGCCTTTTGTAAGACTGAAGACGCTCCTCTATGCTCCGGGCCAACTCTAGGCTCTGGTAGTAGTCAGTCGTACCATTCGCCACTATAAGAATGCCAATGTCTGAAACTAGTCCATGGCAAAACCTACGCGTCATCTCCTCTGGATCTACAACTAGACTAGGAGCGAAACGGCTCAAACGACTAAACTCCGCTGCATACTCGTCAACAGAACGGTTCTCCTGCTGGATGTTCTGGAATCGTAGTCCCATGGCTACCCTAGCGGTGGTCGAGAAGAATTTCTTCTTGAACTGGGTCTTAAACTGATCCCAAGTGGCCTTCCCTCTCGCGAATAGTGGCTCATTTCTGAACCAAACTCCTGCCAAGTCTATCAGCAGAAATCTCGCTGCCTCGACCTGGAGGTCACTTGGCAACCTAGCTCCAAGGAGCTTCCTCTCTACCGAGTCTAGCCAGTCATCTGCTACTACTATGCCCTCAGTCACTAAGAACTCCTTGGGTTCAGACCCATGAAGTCCTTGATTGTCCATGCTCGCTATCGTGGCTCTACAGGTGGTGGGACCACGGTACGCTCCTCAGAACGCTCCATGCTCTGGCGGAGTAGGGTGGTCTGCTCCTGATGTGTCGTTAGGATCCCCTGGATCAGAGTGAGCAGTTGGTTCCCGTCGAGTGTGACGGAAGCCTGGGTAGGTATAGTAATAGGAGGTGGTAGGAGTATCGGGTCCTGCTGGGACTGTGATGTGGAAGGTGGTGGAGGCATTTGGGTTGGTTGATTTGTGGAGTGGGGAAGTGTAGTAGGTGGAGGTACATCGGTTAACTGGTCAACCAACTGGATAGGGAGTGTGCCATTCTCGGGTGTGACATACTGGGATGAGCGGGTGAGCACCATGTAAATAAAATAAAAGTGACTTATAAGGACTCTTTAAAGTAAATAATCATAAATAACAAGAAAATTCCAATTTGTAACAACGAACATGTGATGCGTTTCCTATGTTGCAATCCTAGTAATCCTTTAGATGTTCTAAGCGTCATTCCTAGTGTTGTCTAATTACCTTAAGTTCCTAATTACAGGCAAGCTTGGTACAATGACGTAACCAAACAATTTAGTCAGGACCTGCATGAGCCACCACTAAAAATATGTCACGATCTGCTACCCAAATTATTGGGCCGGGCCGAGTCATGTCCAGCCTACGCTTGAGATAAAGCGTAGTAAGCTGTTCTAAAGATAACAAGATAAGACTAAAATATGCTGACAGTTCTATAAGTAATAAAGAGTCGGAAATGTCCCAAACACAAAAGTCATCTCATATATAAGTAAGTCCAAGTACAAGTCCAATATGTAAAGCTGGATACAGGTCTAGTCACAAAATACATGGTCTAACAATATGACTGCTCTCAGAACTCCGAGCAACTACGCAAACTAGACGAGTTTCCTCGCAGGTACATCCTCGTAAGATAAGGCCTGGTCCTCGGCAGCAACTCCATAATAGGAATCTCAGAGCAACTCCTCCTCAGTAAGTATACCTACAACGTTATCCTGTCAGGACGAGAGCAAGTACTGATTCTAACAAACTAAATATACGAAGCATGAACAGAAGTGTAATAAACTGAAATTATGGCATATCATGGCTTAATTGGTTCTTTTTAGAAATGATAACATATATTTGTTTAAAAGTTTAAAACCGTAGCATGTACGTGATTGGTCAATAGGTAGATAGGATGTACAGCGGTACATATCAAGTTTTTCTGGCATGCACATACGTGTACGAACGGCATCGGTGTATATCCATACACAAATGCGAGATCAGAACATACGGCAAAGTTACATATAGAATGTTACCGTGCGCGGTAAATACATACTGAGAAGGGGGTCATGATCACGTACTCTACTAACAGTTTTCCCTTAACCCGTTATTTAAACATGTGAGAAATATAAAAACTGTCCTAAACATGGTAGAGACTAAAAAGAAATACAACATGTGAAGATTTAACTTGCTACCCCAAGGATCAGCATTTAACATGGTTGGAAAATCACAGTTTATTGTTATAGCAGTATGTAAAGTTTGTAGAGGTACTTGCCTTTAGCAAAGCAAAGCAGTGATAAAAATGCTATAGATGCCTGGTGACTCGTCACTGTAGAAATAACACAAACTTAGTTTTTATACTAAGTTAAACACTAAGTCACTAGTTGTGTGCTACGATTTTCTGACTGGACACCTAGCCAAATGATGACTTTAGCATAGGAGACCAATGTGGGGTGACACAATACCCTAACTTACTTTCTAGGGCCTTTACACTAGTGCGGGGTGAGGTCCAATACGTCTATAACTCAAAACAATACGAAACATTGAAAGTCGTAATTATTCAATAAATAAATCAAACTATACACCGTGTTCCAACAATTTTTGAGGTAGACAAAAAGCTCAATTTTACATAAAATAAAGTACCAAAATGATCCTTGTTAATTATAGAAATTTATACTAATTTTTCTGGAATTTATAAACCTTCATAAATATTTATTAAAAATCAGCAAACATATGTATCCTAAAAATGAGTTCTGTTTTCCTATTTTTATAAAATAGAAAAATATTTACTAAATGCTGGAAAAATTATAATAAATTAGCTAAATTAAAATAGTATTTAAATATAATTTTTCCCATATTTGTACAGCATTTAAAATATTTATAAAATTCAAAAACAACAAGTAACAATTTCTGAAAATTAATTAATTAATTATTTACTATTTTGTCCATGTATTCGAAATTAAACCGAAGTCCAGATACAGGACCCAGAGCCATGAATCAAGTCCAATATGACTTGTACATACTCTGAATGTATTAGACACAATTGGACCCAAAAACCTATGCTAGACTTGGGCATCAATTGGCCATGATTTATAAAATATAGGAATTTAAATAATAATATATCTTAAAGTGGTAAAATTGTAAGTCACAAATATACAATAAAATAACTTGTGAAATTTTACATAATAATATTTAGCACTAAAATTTGTATTTGAAAATATATACATAAATATATAGGAATTTATATATATATATATATACTTAATGGATATATATATATATATATATATATATATATATATATATATATATATATATATATATATATTTTAAATAAATAAATAAAAAAATATAAATATATATAAATATATATAAATAATATAAATAAATATATATATAATATATATAAATAAATAAATATATATATATATATATATATATATATATATATATATATATATATATATATATATATATATATATATATATATATATATTATATATATATAAAATAAAAAATATATATATATATAAAATAAATATACATATATATATATATAATACTAAATATAAATTATATATTTATATACATAAATACAGTATATATATATATATATATATATATATATATATATCAGTATATAATAATATATATATACAAATACATATACATATATAAATACATATATACATATATGCATATATATAATAATAAAACTAAAACAAAACAAAACAAAACAAAACAAAAGGAAAGAGGGGGCTCGAACTCGGGTCTGGACAGGGGGTGTTAGGCGCGGTCGGGCTGGCCAGGGGGTCAGCCCGAGTCTGTTGTTAGGGGAAAGGGTTTGGGTTTTATTTATGTTAGAATTAGGTTAATGGGTTTCTAAACCCAATAGCACGATCTAAACCCGTTAACCCAATAGTACTAAATAACCGTTCGGCTCGTGTCCAGACTGTTCAGGACACGAGCAAATAGAATCTGATCCAGTATCGTGTGTCCGCGTCCAACACGACTCGCACGACACTGCTAACGCGTGTCCAACCCTACTGTTGGGTTCTCCGTGTCCAGGCGAATGACATACGTGAGTTGGGGACACGCACGACACGTTTTTGAAGCTGTTACCTTCGTGTCCGGCGAGCTGGGGGTCGTGGAGGGTGCTGGACGGCGACTAGGGCGTCGTGGTCGTGGCGCTGCACTCGCCTCGGCTTGGCAAACTCGTCGGTGATGGTCGATGGTGGTGTAGGCGGCTGTGGAGGTGGCGCTAGGGGGTCGCCGGAGTTAGGGTTAGGATTAGGGTTTCGTCGGAAAAGAAGGGGTTATTATGGTCGAAATTTAGACTAGGGTTAGGGTTTAGTCTGGAGGGGTATTTATAGTGGGAAAGAGGTTGGTTTTAGGGCTGGGGTCGGCCGAGAAAGGCGGGGATAGGTCGGTGGTCGTAGGGGCAGCTGGCCGAGAACGTGGGGGGGGGGGGGGGGGGGGGGGGGGGGGTGACGGTGGTTCCGCAGCAAGGTCCCCCAAATTTGGGGTTTTGCAAAATAACCCCGCACCTATTGGTTTGTAATTTATTATTTACAAATCACAATTAAAATAATTCACTAATTTACAAACTGATATAATAACAATTTGACAAATTGCATAATAATATTAAAACAAATTTAAATATTACAAAATGATATATTTTGATTTAAAATCATTTAAAAATTATTTAAAAATTCTAGAAAAATTCCTAATAATTATATTAATTCTTTTTAAATATATAAAAGCTATTTAATATTATAAAAATATTATTTTGAAATTTAGGGGCTTACAGGTATCATTAGATTTAATACAAGTCTGACGCTTCAAGTCTGCCGCCCGAGTCTGCCGTCCGAGTCTCTACAGTCGCCAGGACCCGGAGTTCGGCTTCTTGGCGCATCGTTTCTATGGCCTCAGGAGAAGTGCCATCCTCATGCTTCTCGTCCAACTGTTGTCGCTGCTGAGCCAGGGTAAGAGCCCGGTGGGTGAAAGCTGCTTCCTTCTCCTTAGATGCTATGTGTTCAGCTTGGACTCGCTCAGCCTCTAACAAGAGTTGGGCACGCTGGTCTTCAAGGAGGTAAATCTTGGCATCAACCTCCGCTATACTAGCGTCCAACGCAGCTCGCAACTCCACCTTCTCCTGCGTGGACTGAGACAACCTCTCCACCGCAGCTTCAGTCTCAGCCACCTCGCGTTCCCAGACACCCACGGTGGCCTGATAAGAGGACTCAGTCTCAGCGATCAACTTCTCATTTTTTGCGTCTATCAGAACAGAGAGATCATTTCGCTGGATGTACTGAAACTCGAAAAGCAGCTAGTCCAGCTCGGCCACCTAGGCCTCCAGAATCTCGGCCATATGATCATGGCCCTGGTGGGAACGTATCAGATTGATGTTAGGCAGTGCCAGAGTTTTTGTCATCGCAAAGCTCCCATTTGCGTCCATCACTGCCAATGCGCCTCTCTGCAGCATTTTATACACCGCCTCAATAATGAACTTCACATACTCATCTGCATCCGCCAGCACCTGCGGCGTCATAGCAGGAGTTGGAGGAGCTGCTCTAGACAGCGGACCGGAAGAGGGCCCACCGACCTCAACCTGCGAGGCAGGAACCTCGGCATCAACGGGCTCTTCCTCAATGGGGGCTTGACTACCAGCCCGAGGAGCCAAAAGAACAGAAGGAGCCGAGAGAGGCGTCGATATCGTACCCCAAGTAGAAGGAGCAACAGAGGGTTCCAGCAAACCCTTACCCTTCTCAACCTCGGAGGGACCACCGACGTCAGCGGCTACTTCATCCGTCCCCAACCACCATGCTTCTTATTCAAAGTATTCCAAAACTTGACAAAAAGTTTTGAAAACTTTGAAGGGGGTCTTGTAGAAGCATGAAATTTCAGGACTAGAAATCCTATGCGCCAAACACTACATGCGCCAGGGAGCTCAGACGAAGTACTTGGCACAACAAACAGCAAAAACATCGACATTAAAGGAAGATTTTTATTTTCATATAAAAGTCTATTACATGTCTAGAAAAGGCTGTACAAAGGAGAACTTCTACAAAAAGAAAAGACCCTAAGTCTACAGTCAGGCGCAGTAACTACCATGCGCTCTTAAACAGGCGTATTTAGCCAGGCGCATCTCGCCATGCGCTCTCAGCCAGGCGCATCCCTTCAGCAGCTCAGTTATGTGGGCTCAGTTATGTGCATCCCTTCAGCGGCTCAGTTATGTGCATCCCTTCAGCAGCTCAGTTATGTGCCGCACTTTCAGCCTGGCGCATCATGAAGTGTCAACATATGCGCCATCAAATGCTTCGACTAATGAAGCATTTATTGAGCAGAACGAGGGTGGCAATCAACCCTCTAGCTGGAGGAAGAGCTCTTCAAACCAAGGAAGATGAGAGCACCGCAAATTCGCGGCTAAAGGAGCAGCTTTTAACCCAACCAGAATGGGCAACACCCACTCTAGCGGGAGGAGGATCTCTCCTAAAGTACAAGAAAGATGATCGGAGCACCGCAATTCCGATTTGCGGCTCTTTCAGCATAACGGAGACGAGGCTCGAGCATCCCGATCTTTGGATGCAACAGGCACCTTCCGCCTGCCTCAGAAGCCCTCGACTCTGACTTTTGGATGTAACAGTCACCTTCAGGTGCATCAATGAAGACAATGCGTCGCATCTTCACCCTCGAAAGCATCTCTTCAACAGAATGCGCTCGAGCGAACAAGTTCATTTCGGAAGGACGTGAGAGAACGAGAAGCAAACTCTCTCCATGCCACTATTTATAGGCCGGGCAAATCAAACCCTCGCGCCAAGTGGCTGGCTCTCCGAATCCCGTACAATGAATTTGCATTAAATGGTGATGAACCTGACGCTTCGAATTCAGCCAAGTCAAAAATGGCTATTTAAAGCACTCGAAGAACGTAATAGTCGGACCAATAAAGACGCATCATGTAAGGCGGATGCGCCGGTCAGACCGCGCATCATACAGATACGCCCCTCAGCGCCAAACGCCTTCCAAGGATGCGCCCTCATGCGTCCCCATGCGCCTAGTACAACACAGATCGATGCGCCCACTCAAAGGCCCATCACCTGTCAAGAACATTAAATGCTGAAGTCTGACAGAGTTGGCAGCACGTCCCCGAGGACTGAACAGTTGACAGCTTCTGCAGAAGACGAAGCGTCACCAAAGTCAGCATCATCATTACTCCTCCGGCGGTTACAGCCACGTGGCCGCCCAACCACTTTGCATGTGCCTCCGCAGCCGTACGCCCAAATGTCTGCATGCGCCTCAAAAGCCATGCACCTCAGACTTTTCTCTGATCCCTAAAGACAGAAGTAAAGTCACTACCGAAGCCTCGCATGCGCCTCAAAAGCCATGCGCCCCGAATGGATCATGACTCCTAAAGGTTACGAGCCCAAGCCTCCTTATGCACCCAATCCCGGGCGCACCATATCAGATCATGCCCCACCAAATCCGAGATCTTTGAGCCATGGACCTACGGCACGTGTCCTTTGACCCGATTCAGCCTTTGAAGGGGTGCTAATCACCCAAGATCTCAGCAACAGAAAGATCCTCTCCACTGCTACGTGCCAGCCCACAACAGCAGCATGAAGGATTCAACCCACGAATGATGGTGCATCATCCATGTGCCTCCCATAGCTTCAACCACGTGGCGTCCCCACGTACAGGCGCATCCTACATATGTGCGCATGAGCAGCCAGCCTGCAGACTATAAATAGAGGGATCATTTTTTTCTTACACACACAGACGGAGAATATATATCGCACAACCACCGATATACAGAGAGGCAGATACAGATACTCAATGTCTTCTTCCTCTCCGCAAGCTCCAGCACCCAGAGCAACTCAGACCTTCAGAGAACCGAGAACCGTCGTCAGATCGTCAACGGAGTCAACGCATTACCACTCGCTCCATCGGCATAAGGGACCCAGATAAACAAAAGTGTACTCCTAGGACTACGTCTAAGTCCTACATTGTAACATTGTTCTGTTTGTATTAAAATTTGCAATCAAAAGATTTTAATGGCAAATATTGCTGTTCCAAAAGGAAAATCACAATAATACCACAGTAAATCGAAGTGGGGCTTAGGTTATGCTTCACCTCTTCCGACTCCAGAACCTTCTGAACCTGATGAAGAAGAACGTTCAAACTCTTATGATTCTATCTCATGGGATTCTGATACCAGCATTGGTCATGTTCATAGAGTAACAGTATCTTCTAACATGGTGTCCACTAAATTCTCAGAAGAAGATGAAGATGACATTGAAGAAGCTCCTGAAGTGGACCCTTGGGCACAAAAGATGGACAATCAGTGGAACTTTATTTCTAACAACGAGAACCACCTACTGAAGATCAACTTGTACAAATCGATATTGGAGAAGAGGGTGTGTCACGACCAATCTTTATTAGCAAAAATCTCCCAGAGGATGATAAACAAGAATTAATTCATCTTATTCGTGAATATATTGATGTCTTCGCCTGGAGTTACGAAGATATGCCGGGATTAGATCCTCAACTTGTAACTCACAAGCTTAACATTCTGCCGAATGCCAAGCCGATCAAACAACAACAACGGTGATTCAAGCCTGAAATGATGGATGCAATTGATGATGAAGTCAAAAAGCTTATAGCTTACGGTTTTATCAGAGAAGAACAGGATCCTGACTGGGTAGCCAACGTTGTACCAGTTCTGAAGAAGACCGGAAAGGTTCGAGTTTGCATAGACTTTCGGGATCTCAATGATGCTTGCCCTAAAGACGAGTTCCCTCTTCCAATTACTGATGTCATGATTGACAATAAATGTGGATTCAAACAAATTTCTTTCATGGATGGGTTTTCTGGATATAATCAAATCAGGATGAATCCTGGAGATGAGAAACATACTTCATTTCGTACTCCTCGGGGTGTGTACTGTTATACGGTCATGCCATTTGGTCTTAAGAACGCAGGTATAACTTACCAGCGGGCTATGAGTACCATCTTTCGAGATCATCTGCGAAAGACAGTCGAATGTTATGTTGATGATATTGCTGTTAAAAATCGTCTCAAGGAAGATCACATTCAAGATTTAAGAACTATCTTCAATCTAATGCGCCAGCATCAACTCAAAATGAACCCCACCAAGTCTTTCTTGGGTGTCTCTAGTGGCAAATTTTTTGGCTTCGTCATTACCTCTAAGGGTATACACGTTGATCCCGAGAAGATCAAAGCCATTCAAGAGATGCGTCCTCCACGCAACCTAAAAGAGCTACGAGGATTCCAAGGTCGACTTGCGTACATCAGGCGGTTTATTTCAAATTTATTTGGACGTTGCAGACCATTTACTCAATTAATGAAGAAAGATGTATCTTTCGTTTGGACAAAAGAATGTCAACGAGCATTTGACGACATAAAGCGGTATTTAATGAGTCCACCAGTTCTTGTACCACCGATCTCAGGAATACCTTTTTAATGTATGTCCGGGCAATGGATCATTCGTTGAAAGTTTTGCTGGCTCAAAAGAACAAGGAAGGTCATGAACAAGCCATCTATTACCTTAGTCGAACAATGATTGGAGCTGAACATCGTTATAGTTCGATGGAGAAAGAATGTTTAGCCTTAATGTTTGCCGTTCAGAAGACAAGATATTACATCATAGGCCAAACTATTTATGTTATATCTCGAGTCAATCCTCTTCGGGTCTTAATGAAGAAGCCAAGTACACTCAATTTAGGCTTGCCACATGGGCCATATTATTAGCACAATATGATATGGTTTATGTTCCTCAAAAGTCTGTAAAAGGCTAAGCACTTGCCGACTTCTTAGCAGCTTATCCTGTCCCTGGGACGTCTAAACTCTATGATGAGATTTCGGATAAAACATTGGAATCAAATATGATCTCAAAAGAATTTCCTACCTGGAGGTTGTTCTTTGATGGAGCTTCTAGAATTGGACCTGGAGGTACCCTTGTGGCTGGAGTAGGAATTGTTCTTGTTTACCCGATGGATTAACTATTCAAAGGACCTATTCTTTAGACGAATCATGCTCTAACAATGTGGCAGAATATAATACCTTGCTCATTGGACTCCAATTGGCTAAAAAACTGGGTGTTGAATATCTCGAAGTATATGGCGACTCTAAGCTGATTGTTAATCAGGTTAGAGGCATATATGAAGTCCGACATCAAGATTTTGTACCATACCATGAAGTAGCAACCAGGATAGCTTCTTCGTTCAAAGATTTTTTATCGAACATGTACGACGGGCATACAATACAGAAGCTGATGCCTTAGCCAACCTAGCTGCGGTATTGGCAGTTCCAGTCAAAAGACAACAGATGGTTATTATCTCTAATAGAGAACTATTCTGTGTTGAAAACAATTACAACATTGAATTCAGCAACCTAACTGAGGTCAATGATAGCAAGGACTGGAGAGCATATTTTATTGATTTTGCAGTGCATGATATCTTGCCAGAAGATCCTAAAGAAGCTACAAGTATCCGTCGTCGATTGCTTCGATTCTATTATAATCATACTACTAAAACACTCTATCGAAAAAACTTTTGATGGATTGCTTTTAAGATGTCTCGCTGGTGACGAAGCAAAGCAGATATTACGTGAAGCTCATGATGGCGTTTGTGGAGCACATCAGCCAGGTCCTAAATTACAGGATCGTATCCGACGTATGGGTTACTACTGGCCCTCTATGGTATCAGATGCTATTGACTATGCAAGGAAATGCCGTGCATGTCAGATTCATGCTGATTTCATTCACCAACCATCAAAATTTCTTCATCCGACTGCTGCCTCATGGCCTTTTGAAGCTTAGGGCATGGATATAATTGGCCCTATCAATCCTTCTTCATCTAAAGGACATCGGTTCATCTTAGCTATAACCGATTATTTTTCCAAGTGGGCAGAAGCTATACCTTTGGCTGAAGTAAAAACTAGTAGTGTCATCAACTTCATCAAATATCATGTGATATACAGGTTTGGTATCCCTCGCCGCATCATCCATGATAATGGATCGCAATTCATCAGCCAAAAGTTTAATAGGTTCTGTGATGACAACAGAATCAATAATGTTGCCTCAACGGCCTATAATCCTGCAGCTAACGGCTTAGCTGAAGCATTCAACAAGACCATTATCAAACTCCTTAAAAAGTTTGTCTCTATCAACAAACGTAATTGGAGTGATAAACTTGGAGAATGTTTATGGACATATTGCACTATTGTCCGTAATCCTACAGGTTGCATACCTTTTTCTCTAGTATATGGATGTGAAGCTGTCCTACCCCTGGAAATTCAAATTCTATCATTGAGGATCGCTATTGCTAACGAACTTACTACAGAAAACAATGATCGTCTTCGGCTTCAAGAGTTGGAGGCACTCGACGAGAAAATGTTACTGGCTCAACAGCATATTGAACTTTATCAAGCCCAAATATCAAAAGCTTTCAATCGTAAAGTCAGAGTGCGGATATTTCAAGAAGGCGAGTTGGTTCTTACAGTCAGACGTCCTATGACTATGACACATATGAGCAAAGATAAGTTCGAGGCAAAATGGGAAGGACCGTATGTGGTAAATAAAGTCTTCTCCAATAGAGCCTATCAATTAACAGATATGGAGGGCAGAGTTGCTATGATGCCTATCAATGGCAAATTTCTTAAGAAATATTATGTATAAAAGTAAAATATTCTAAAGACATGATGTATATAAAAGTTTATTTTATTCGAAGGCAGAATGAAATTATATGATATTTGTAGTGCCCCGTCCCGCAAAGTCAATCGGAGGAATCGAAACGCCGACGGCGTTCGGCCTTAGCCTTGCAACGGCGACTCGAAGACATCGCTCAGGTGGGGTAGTTTCGGTGAACTCTCCTCATCTTTGCCTTCACATAATAAATCGTGTTTTCAACTTGCACAAGTTAGGCTTGATAATAAAAGCTACGCATCCACATAGCTAAGGGAATAATCCCGTCGGGTCAAAATGAGTTAGAACATGGAAAACGTCCCACGGTCGGCTTAGAGTTGGTGCACGACGTGCTTTGAAAATGACACTCGGTCCTTCGTCCCGTGGCTTGGGAGAAGGAAAGTTGGTCTTCGGTGCAAAAGCTGAGAGTTAGCCTAAGTCATAGGCGTCGCCCGCACAAATGCTTGCTAAAGCATGTACGGTCCTGTCCCGCAAGGCTTGGCATAGCCTTTGCTCGTCCCTTGGGTTATGTTGTAGGTTTGAGTGAGTAAGGCAAAGTTATGCCGGTCGACCTAAGTTATTTTACGTGCTGTCCCGCTCATTCTGCGGTTGTCAAGATAAATAGTCCCACGACCCCAAGGCCTGTCATATGAAGTATGACTTGGGCGACAGCGTTACGTCGAACACGAGTCGGTTTAGAGGTACGAGCCACGGTTGGTTCAGTGGAAAGTTAGCCACGGTCGGTCGATACTTAAGGAAACATGTTATGTTCAAGTTAAGTTGGAAGGCCATGCAGTAGCCGTTCCCTGAGTTCAAAGAATGTTAAGTCTAAGCGATGGTTAGTCGCCGAAAGAAAATATGTCGGGACTGTGGTTCAGTCGCCGAGGCAACCCTGGTTTGGGCTCTGCGAATGAAGTGTGAAAAGTGGAAAGAGTAAAGCAAAGGATCTGTAATAATAATGAGACCATGCATTACGTTAAGTCTAGAAGTTAGCGTAGGTGCGTGGTCATGGACAACTTGTCGACAAGGGCGATGTTTCTTCGAGCGGCAACCCAGGGCCAAGGGACCGACTCGGCCTAGGAAGAAACAGGTTATAGCCGAGCTGGGTAATAGGCAATCGGTAAGACGGGGACTTGCATCGGGGCTCGCTACTTGCGTTGCAAGGGTCCCGTATTGCCAGGCTATGTCCACGATGGCTAGTCAATGCCAGTGACCTTTTATATAGATGTGTCGGCACGGGCGACAATCCGCGTGCATGCCTTTGGATTGAGTTGAATATGTATGAGTTAAATAGACACAATGTCGGAGCCTAAGATTTGGCTACAGCGAAGGCGACGTGCTTCGGCACGAGATGTGGTGTCGAGTGTTAAGTTGTTGGCATAGAGTTGCATGAGTTAGGCTTGAGCTGTCGCGAGTTAAGTCAAAAAGGGCCGTAGGGCAAGTTGTGTGAAGTTACTTGAGTTATTGGGCACGGCCTCGAAATATGAGGCACGGCCGCGTTGTCACAACACAAGTGTAGGCGAGACTAAGCAAGGAGGCACTGCCTCGGAGATATTGAAGCACGGATCGAGTTATGGCACGACCGAGTCGTTACGTCCCAGAGTTTGGCACGAAAGATAAGTATAAGTCGGTGCGTCGACAATGCAAGCACGAGAAAGGTCTAGAGGAAAGGAAATGGAGTCTTTCGTATAGTTGCGTCTCTGATTTTGGCCGTAAGGCAAACACGACTTGATAGGTTAACGTTGTTGGCACGAGGAGTGGTCTAGAGACAAAGTATGAGTTAACGTTGACATTGCTAGCACGGGATGGTTCCGATATACAAGTTGCGCTAAGGCGCCGGTCCTAAAATTGATCCTAAGGCAAGAATAGAAAGACAATCGTAAAAGGGTTTATGTTGCACAAAGTGAATGAACGTGTTGGTTTTGTATGGGTGGGCGAGAAGCTCACTCCACCAGTACAGTGGTACTGACACCCACACAGTGTTTCATGTGCAGGCACAGGTAGAAGCTCGTGGCGCGGAGCTCGCTTGGATGCGTCGAGGCACGGAGTTCCTTGGCGAGTCGAAGCGTGCGGTCGCGTGATCTGAAGACTTATACTGGACATAATGTATGGACATCGCCTTCCGAAGCTTCCGCTGGATTCAAGTATTGTATCGAGAGATGAGAGAGAGCAGAGTGACTTGTAAATGAGTGAAAAGTGAGCACGAGAGACATTGTAATTTGGCCTTGCGTCCACAGATGTAATCTTGTATTCAATATCAATAAAAGAGATTCTTTTGAATGACTTGTGTTCATGTGTTCTTCTTTAATTCCGCTGCTATAAATCAATGTCTCTGCACGGGACTTCTGTGCGACGACCCCGTCGCAGCCGCTGTAATCGGCCGTTATGGAACCCGCCTTGCACGAGCGCAATCTAGGCTCGTGCGGCATCACGCCTTAGCGAGGACGATCGCTCCTACGGGAGCGGGGCGTGACAATATTAAGGACGGGGAGGGGGCCCTAATCCTTTATGATTAAATACATAATTTACCAATTGTCCAAACGCCTCTTTGCCTAAACTCACAAGAAACTTACAAACAGCCATCCTCAATGCCTCTTCTTCGACAGTCTTCCCAGGTTTCACTAACTTGGAGATCAAATCCTGTCCTGGTACAGGAGAAATAGTTGAGCCTTCGCCCCTTTCTTTTCGAGAAGGTACGGGAGGCTCAGTAGGGGCGTCTCGGTTTCTTCTTCGATCTTCAGAGCAAGTAAATCTTTGAAGGACATTTTCGTACAGAAGGAAAAGAGATTGTCAATATCTATAAAAGTTTTGTTCTATTTATAGGCAAAATAAATAGATAATCAGCCTCGAGAACTGATGCAACTTTTGGAAAGAAGCACAACTGTTCGTTCATTTATAACTGTTCATTCATTTATAACTGACCATTCATTGTCCCTTCTCTGAAACTGACATGACTATTCACTCATTTATTCTTTTCTTCGAGAGTTTGAATGACCATTCATTCATTCAATATCATAATGAGAATCCATGTCTCCGAATTCCAAATAGCCACGTCAAACAACTTGCCACATTCGCATTCTCTCCGCATTCTGTTATCTATGTCAGCATATCAAAATTGAATTATAAAAAAAAGAATAGTGAGACAATCATTTCTTTATTCCTTCTTTAAAAAGCATAGATACATCTTGATGAAAATCTATTACATCTCTGATTTTCATTCTAATGAAGGTCTATTACATCTTTGGATCTTCCCATTGATAATGAAGATCTATTACATCTTTGGATCTTCTTATTTATGCCGATTTCTTGTCTTTTCGACTCGAAGCAGCGAGCCAGACAATGGAATCAACTCTGGTCTTCTCACTCAGAAAGACGATAGGAGAACCCCAGAGTGCAGCAGCCCAAAGATGAGCTGCTGTCAATACAACTGGTGGAGAGAAGACGACCCGCCAGGGGAACTTGGAACGTAATCATCCATGTGATACAATTCCTAGTTCTGCGTCTCCACCATCCAACTCTCATGTGTATAGACTCTTCCTACCATCTGAGGAAGACCCTTCTTAAACATGAAGAGTCCTGAGCTGTCTGATTTGAGTGTCAGAACCACATGAGCTGTCTGATGTGAGTGTCAGAAGAATGCCCTCTGTAACATCCAAATCACCAATGCCAGTCCTAAAGAAGCTTGCTAGCCGAATCCCTATAAATATTAACAAAACAGAAAAAGTTAGCAAAATCTATCAGCAGTGTGCGCCTATCAACAGGCACATTTTTATAAGTGTGCGCTTATCAACAAGTGCATATCAGCAGAATGCACCTATCAATAGGCGCATATCAGCACTATGCGCTGATCAAACCGGCGCATCCCAACAAAGTGTGTTGATCAACAGGCGCACATAAAAAATGCTCGCCGATCAATAGGCACATATCTCCACAGTACAAGTTGATTACACTGGCGCATGTCAACAATATGCGCCTATGATCGAGACTAAGTACTGGATCACAGTGCGCGCCTATTCTCAGAAATAGTTAGCGCATATCAACAGTGTCTACAACATGCAGATCAATACTTATCTTTAAAAGTGGTGTGAAAGAAGAATATTCATACCATTGATTCTTCTTCGAGACTTACCGATTTTTGAAGGCACAGTATGCAAACGAATAACGTTGGGATGAAGTGGCGCAAGTGAACTAATGAATAGTAAGACCTTGTGACAGGCCTATTTGTTTTGAGAAAGTATGAATGACTCTTTTGTTTCTGGTTGTCCTTTTTAAAGAAGGAAAGACGAAAATGGGCGCTCATTCTAGGAGTCTATTTCTGGAAAGAACTAAAAATAGGGCGTCTAAAACCGTGTGACGACTGTCATTTGTCTCTTAAAAGAAATAGTAAATAAAGAATTAGCCAAAAGAATGCGTCCACGTGCAGCCATTCGAAGTCACAGCCACACAACATAGCAGAAATTTTAGATTTTATTTGCATAAAGATGGGTGGACCCCTACAGACAAGACACAAGAAAAGAGAATAGAATTTTTTTTTGGCACTCCCAAACATTATTTCTTGTTCTTACCTTCATCAGGCTGACGAAGGGCGGCGTCCAATTCTTGCATGTTGCGGATCCCCGAGTGACGCATCAGATTAAGGAACCCCTCAGCATCACCACTGCCCTTCGGAGGATGGCCCACCATTCAAGTGATTGAAGACTGTCGAGTCTAGACCAAAACAGTCTAAAAAGTTCGCCGCTCTTAGCGACGGATCAACCTCCAACAGATAAGTTGTAGGCGCAACATCATGTCTCCTGTCCCACTTCAGGGGACTTGATTGTAGTGTCAGCATTTGTCTCCATCTCTTTTTTCTTGGGGCCATTGAAGAATAGAAGTGAAGAATAAAGCACAAAGATCAACTACTATATATATATATATATCAATAAATTGACTCTTCGTATTCTTCATTGAAAACCGAAAATCATCAATGAAACTCGGGAAGACGAAGAGGAGGTTTTGTGTTTTCGAGAAAGAGATTTCATTGTGATGACCGGTTGTTAACTGGCGCAACTTGATTCAGTCAAATTTTTTATAAATTCAAAGTATTTCAAAACTTTGAAACGTTTTTAAGTTTTGAAAACTTTGAAGGAGGTCTTGTAGAGCCTAAAAATCAAGTTGCACCCTGAACATACTAATCAGTGATCAAGTTGCGCCCCAAAAGTCAAGCTGCGCCACCATTCTGAAGCTCAGAGAACAGACTGCGCCGCTGAACAGGTTGCGCCACATATCAGACTGTGCCCAGACTTGTTGTGCCAAAATCTACGTGGCGTCTGACACTTAATGGCCATCATTACCTGACAACACTGACAACTGACAAACAAGTGAACGAGGAAAATCTCTTCGAATCCCGTAAATTAGGCCGCTCAAGGAGAGTTGGTAGACAACTGTCCTGTACGCTTCGTAAGCTACGCCTAGGCACAATCCAGACAAAATCTTTAGTTGTGCCTAGACGCAATCTGAATGACTTCTGCTCAAAAGCTGCCACGTGTCTAGGTGTGGCTCAATCAGGCGCAGTTGACCGAAGCTCGCGCAACCTGATGAAGTTGAGATAACTTACATTCTAAAGCAGGATGATGTGGCGCACATGCCACTAATCTCTCAAGACGTGTCTACTATCATGTACACGACCACGCGCATCTCAATCACATGATGCCACGCGTCTAAATACAGTTAGTACACGACTTAACAACTGAATAAAAGTTGGCACAACAGGAGGTTGGCGCAACCCAAAGTGGCACAATCCAGCCTCGCGCACATCAGAATAACTGCTAAAATAGTTATTTCTTGAACTCTGTAAATAGAGTTTCCAATCATTGTGAAATTATCAGATACATACGCACAGAGATCAAGAACTCTTACAAAATTACTGCTGCATTCTCCAGAGGCTACAGTCTTCAAGTTCACATAGTCCAAGGGATAAAGTGATCGTCTTCTGATCAGATTCCTACAGTTGTACTTCTCCAAAATTCATTGTACTTTGTACTATTATTTTTCAAGTTTGGAATAAACTTTTTGTTTTTGCAAACAGCATGTTTCTAAGACAACTTGGAACTCACAGTTAGCAAGCCGTAGTAATTGTATTGCCGTTTAAATTGATTTGTTTGTGTACTGTACCTACTCTGTTAACTACTGAGATGTGCAGAATGTCAGGATATGACGGGTCAACTTCCGTCCTTGTTTGGTTAGAAGTTGGCTTGAAGTGTCGTGATGTTGTGCGAACCCCAGTAGCAAGCAGAGATCTATTTATCCTATTCTTAACTCTTGCCACTGGTTTTAGTTCTCATTTCGTGCTTCCTTGTGGTACTTGCTATTAGAGGTCTAACCTCTCTGGTTTTGCATGACCAGATTTAGAGCTAGTTTCCGAGGACTCATCTTACTTCTACCTCCAAGATGGTCAATACTAGAGGGATGATCGCAGGAGGGCACGAGTGGGTTTCTTGCTTCCCTGCTCGTTTTGCTACTTACTTTATATTTTGCCTCTTGGCACCGACATGTTAGTCGGATAGTCTTACATTTACTTTTACATAATTGTAACTAAGTCAGACTGCAGCTGATAACGATTGTGTATACCTTGTTATATCATCTGGCTATGTTTTGTAAAGCCAGATCTCAAGAACATTTCGACTGGGTATTTGGGATGCCTTACTGCTTTATCTTACATGTTCTCTATTACTGCTTCTTGATTGAATGATTGAGACAATAAATGTTGAGAAACCCTAGCGAGACTTTCATGTAGTATGCACCCCTCGTCTTTTAGACAGCATTGATCGTATTATACGGTATTCATTTACCCGTAATACGTAGCTGGCTGAGTCACTCCCCCGCTCTCCGGTATTCTCGTTCTGGGGCGTGACAAAGTTCGTTGGTGAATTTCTTATTCGATCACCGACCAACATAACCATTCAAGTATTCATCCGATGAATACTCAAAATTTAACTATATATTCTCAATCGAAAGCTGTTCCAACAATTCTCGATCGCCTAGACTTATCGTCAACATGCACTACATAACATTTGTTATCGATGTAATTTTGTAATGCAACATCGTATGGGTCATCATCTTACGGTCTGCAGCATTCAATTTTGATTTGGTGGTCAAGTCTTCTAGGGTCAGCTTCTCCGAAGCTACGCTCGATAATTGTGGATCATTAACGAAGGACAGTTTACTACGAACCAAGCTATATCTTATTTCGGAGCCAAATCACGTTTCGACAATTTTTATGCGACTATCCAATTTCGGACAAAACTATTTCTATCGACGCAACTGATGCGCAACTATCCTCCGAGTAAATTCATGTACTACCGTCGATGATTCCGTAATTTATGAAACATCTACTCGTATCGAGTTCGAGTCTATCTTATTTGTGGTCGACACACGAGATGCTATATGCGTCGAACAATCGTCGATGACGTATAGTCTCGTCTTGATCAATCACAAAGTTCATGATTAGCCAGTTCGTTCCTTCTCGTATTGTTACTTACAAAATTTTGATAGCGCGAGGCACACTCCATTTTGTATTCTACATCGTGCTTACGTTTCCTTACGTATCGATCTTGATAGTTCATATCAATTTCGATAGCAAGAGGGTCGACTTCGAATCCATTTCAATGTCAACTTAACTCGCATCGTATACATCCAAGTTCGCAATGAACTTTTCCATACGCATCAACTCAGTTTTTCGATTCGCCGTATTACGCTATACTTTGATCGCGTAACTGAGTTATCGATTATCCAACATCGAACCCTCAAGTCATACGATCTCGCCCTCTAAGTTTCACGTGTTTTTCAGTCGTACTCAAATGAGTTTCGTCGTAACGTAACCAACTATCTTTTAGGCAATATTCATCCGCATCAACCAACTCTTCACCTGAAGTCACACATCATACGATCCGATTATAATTCGTCTCGTCTAACATTTCTATCGAGATCGTAAGTCGTGCGATTCGATTTCGATTTGATTTGCCTCGTCCAATATTTCTATCGAGATTGCGAGTCGTGCGACTCGTTGGTAAGTTCGAGTTTTCCTTTTCCGTCGATCCGATTATTGCTTCAGGGCATAATCGTTTCGCTAGTCTCGGTCGTCCGATCGACTTATAATTTCCGTTCGATGTATCATTTATTGATACGAGTCTCGCCTTATCGTCCCAACTGATTTTCGAAGAACACTTGCATCAACATGCCGTCATATAAATCTTCAATCGAATCTCGGTATTCTCTCGTCCGTTACGGACAAACCTTCCATAATTCTCATAACGCGTCGATGCAATTCATCGCACAAGTGGTATACCATATACCACTCAGAATCGAGGCATTCATCGCCTACGTGGTATGGCATATACCACTCAGAAATTAAGTCATTTCCCTCGCATTATACTTAGTATAAACCAACAATCTCTTCCGACTCATGATTTCCTGTAGTGATCGTGCTTGATCACAACCGTAACTTTGATTAAATCAAATCCGACACAACTCGGCCAATATTTTCATTTGCCAACACGAGTTCGGTATGCAACCGAATGACTCGTTCTATCAATTTATGATTTTAGTTCCTTCCGTTGCATCTCGTACAAAGATTCTTTTCCAATCTCCTTTGCAATCTGTGCAACGATTATTTTGATACGCAGTTGCACCACTGTGCAACAGTTTACTTCCCATACGCATTGCACATTGTGCAACGATTTATTTTCGACTTTCAAAGTCAATGCTCAAATTCGTTCAACACATTCTATATTGACTTATCACTTTCATTTTAACGCATATTCACAATTAACTCGTTGCACTTCGTGCATCATTTTATTTCTCATTCAACATGTTATATCGCAACAACAACATCTCAAATCACATTTCACAATTTGTTGCACTTGCAGAAACTAACATTTCACGGCTCGTGCATTCAATGCAACGAAGCATTTATGACTTTCTTCGCAACATCAAGTAAATTCGAAGTACTTGCGGCAACGTTACCCGGCTTTGTATTAGACTTATTGCATGGAACATCCAGTGCGGCATCGAGTAGAGTCAAGAGTGATTTCGAGTGGTGGTGGGCAACTCTTTGGAATTGAAACAAAGCAAACGTCCTGAGGAAATTGAGCCTAGTGCTCTGATACCAATTTGTCACGCCCCGACCCGAAATCACCCGAATCATCATCCTCGTAGGGGGCGTGATGCCGCACGAGCCTGGAGTTGTGCTCGTACAAGACAAGATGACAAGTTCTCAAATGGTTATCTTTGAGTTGATATTAACAACGAAAGAAAAACTAGAGTATATGAAATAATTCTCTTTATTGATATTCAAAACTGAGATTACAAAGACTTTCGATAGTCCAACAATATATGCCAGATTGGCTACAACACTCAGGTTCTCTCTTATCCACAAAGAATTTTACCGTTCCATACATCACGCCTTCTATATCTCGACCACGCATCAATCCTGTTGTAAGTTCGAGCGTCAATGCGATCGCACGCTTCAATACGCTTCGGCATTCCAAGCCTCAATGCGTCCAAGCGAAGCTTCGCCGTGAGCCATTCATTTCCCTGCACCCTGTATGAAAGCTGGTGGAGGATAAGTACATTCGTCCTCGCATGTACATGATGCAAAGACCTTCTTTCTAAACCGACATTATAGTATTTATGTTGAATCATGCAACTTAGCTTATGATCTTGCTATATTCTCCTTAGGGTCGATTTCATGGCATATTCGAAAGCAGTAAAGCATGTTATCATGGCAAGCATGTTATTCAAATTGAATCGGCAAATCGACAAGCAATCTCGTGTTTGTTTCCTGGCGCGACTTCTTACCAAGTCGATGCACTCGCCCTTGCACCGACGCAAGGTGAATGCTCCCCATTCATTCCCTGTCATATTATAAGTGCATCTCTAAGCAGGATCTATGTGTACGGGACATATACGTGCCCGCACTTTCGACCCATCGTTCTTAACTATATGAAGGTCATTGGCGTATCCGCGCCGGAATAGACTAAAGAGTTTCTCTTTTAATTTCCTTACTTTCTTTTCTTTCCTTCTTTTCTTTCTCGAATTTGGGTAGCCCAGCGTTTCACGGGTTGGGTTGCTATCCCAAACAACCGAAAACTTACCGCTGCATACCATCATTTACGGCTTTCCACATCTCGCTAAGCGGTTGCTAATCGTCTTACGGATGTGCTCCTATCAAAGATACATTCCCTCCTAGGCCAAATGGTTTCGAGGACGCTCTGACACTTAACCGTTCGAGGGAACACCCGTGTACGGGTTATTATCTCAATTATCTCAAGTCCATTCCATTCGACCATGCAACGCACTATTATTCAAACAACCAAGCATAGTCTTGAGTCCGAGACTCAGGCTTTATCATCTTGTATTTCTTTCATTAGATTTCTATGTTCTTACGCTTCATACTTCGTTTCAATGTTCAATGGCATCATGCCTCAACTCAATGTTCGTCAACCGAACGACCCGAAGGTCCCAAACATCTTTGGCATCATGTCATATCCGACAGTTCCGCCACATTCATGCCACAACTGTATCCTTTCGCAACAAAGCCATCTTTTATGATCTCGTGCACGTAGACACGTTTCGATCGTATTTCTATGTTCTATGCCTTAGTATTCAATGTTCGTGGCTTGCACGCTAGGGCGCTCGTATATTGTCTTTCAATGTTTTAGTCTTTCTAACTCGTACGCGAAGGCACGGAATGGCTCGTGCACTAAGGCAATCGCCGAATACAGTTATCCCATGTTCTTGCAGGCTTGCGCACCGAGGCTGCTCACCTTTGCGATATCCAATGTTCCATAGTGACTCGTGTATTTGATGCACGTTTTATTTCAATTGTTCTAACTAGTGTTCGACACACACTACGATTTATCTTTCGATTCGGACCATGCCCGTGGCGTCGATAGGTTAACTTAGCATACGATGATATATTTTGACTTAGGCATACAGGAGTAAAAAGAAGAGTCAATCCTGCCACCTTGAGTTGATATGCCTTGTCAGTTTTACCGAGTCGATGTGGCTCGATTTCATAACTTCGTTGCGCGGCCAACTCTCCTGACTTAGCCATTCGAGCACTTCGTGCTTCATTGAATTATACGTCCGATTTGTCTTACCGTGCCCAAGTCTCAGCCCATCACAAGGCGACGATTTGGTTTCGCGGACCCCTTACTAAATAAGGCAAAAATGTCGACCTCTAATATTTCTGCGTCAACGTATAGCATGCATACTGAAAACAACTAAAATCAATTACTTACATTCGATTCGGACTTGCGCCTTGGTCGATTCGATTTCTTAGAATCTTCGAGCCGTCTCAACGCACTTATCCTTTGTGGCGATGAGGCACTTCACATCGATTCAACTCGATGCATTCTTTGGGACAAGGCAACTCCTTGCATCGACTTAGTTTGATGCATTGCTCAGGACAACGTAACTCTCGTATCGATTCGTATCGATACATTTTATTTGGTCAATGCGACTCGTTGTGTCAACGTCTCAGCGTAATGCGCCATACGGAGCGGGGCATTACAAGCGTGTCTTTGGCCGTATGTCGCATAGAGCCGTGCCTGTCGTCCGTAACGACTTCAACAAGCGTCCTAACGATGTCGGGGGATCGGAAGTATCAAAGCGTCCGAACAGATTTGATGACCGAGGCCATGGCGGACTACACTGTAGCAGATGCAATAAGCATGGACTTTGAGCCACCGATTGCATCATGAGAACTTGGTACAAGTGTGGCGAGATAGGCCATATAGTTACATTTTTGTCCGAAAAATGTTCAAAATCAACACAATCCACCAAGAAACGTTCCGAATCAGCATAAAGCGCCTATATTACAAGGCACAAATGCGGTGCCTGTCAACCCATAAAATCAACACCATAGAGCTCAAGGCCGAGTTTATGCATTAACTCGGGACGAGACATTCGCGTCCGATGCGGTTGTAATAGGTATATTACTCTACAAAAATATACCTGCTCGAGTACTATTTGATTCAGGTGCGATACATAGTTTTATATCTGCTGATTATGCGAAAGAAAATAAAATAACCATGCAATCACTAGATACAGACATTAGCGTTAGCACTCTGTCGGGAGTCGATATGTCTGCAAACTTTATTTGTAGGGATGACCACATTTGCATTGGGAAGAAGAAAACTATCCTTGGATGCCATCATACTAGACATCAAAGAGTATGACATAATCTTGGGCATGGATTTGTTGGGCGCTTGTCATGCAACGATCGAGTACGCGGAGAAGAGAGTGATGTTTTGTCTTCCTAGCGAGACAGAGTTCTCATATTCGTGCGGTACGGTCTCGAAGACGGCAATGATGGTATCGGCAATCTCAGCAAGGCGTATGCTGCGTTTCGGCTGTACGGGATACTTGGCGTCATTTTGAGACACGCAGAAGGATAATACAAACACAATACAGACTGATGTTGTGGCAGATTTTCTTGACATTTTTCCTGACGAGATGCCTGGGATGCCGTCGGATCGAGAAATAGAATTCAGCGTAGACACCTTTCCGGATACACGGCCGATATCAAGGGCGCCTTACCGAATGGCTCCAGCAGAGCTGAAAGTGCAATTACAAGAGTTGCTAAATCGCAGATTTATTTGCCCTAGCGTCTCTCCATGGGGAGCTCCCGTACTGCTTGTAAAGAAGAAGGATGGATCGATGCGGCTATGCATCGACTATCGGGAACTCAACAAGGCGATCGTGCAGAACAAGTATCCCTTGCCACGAATCGACGACTTGTTTGACCAACTGCAAGGTGCGACAATATTTTCAAAAATCGATCTTCGTTCAGGCTATAATCAGTTGAAGTTCAAGTCCGACGACATATCAAAGTCTGCCTTCCGTACTCGATATGGTCATTACGAATTCCTAGTCATGCCGTTCGATTTGACGAATGCCCCAGCCGCTTTAATGGATCTGATGAACCGATTCTTCCGATCCCTAAATTGATAAATTTGTAGTCGTGTTCATCGACGATATCCTTATCTACTCAAAGAATCGAGAAGAGCATGTAGAACACTTGAAGACGGTATTGTAAATTCTGCGTGAAAACAAATTATATGCCAAGCAGAGTAAATACGAGTTCTAGATGAGTAGTGTGACATTCCTCGAACATGTAATCTCTGTCCGAAGGTGTCACGGTGGACCCAAAGAAGATTGAAGCGGTGGTAGATTGGAAACGACCTACCTCGGCTAGCGATATTCAGAGTTTCCTGGGCTTAGCAGACTACTACCGAAGATTCGTACGGGGCTTTTCAAAACTAGCGTCGCCTCTGACTCGCCTCACCCAGAAGGGAGTAGTACTTGAATGGAGTGACGACTGTGAATCCAGCTTTCAAGAGTTGAAGCAACGTCTTGTCTCAGCTCCAATCCTTGCACTTTCAGATGGTCCAGAAGGCTTTCAGATATTCAGCGACGCATCAGGAACTGGCCTCGGGTGCGTACTCATACAGAGAGATAAAGTCATCTCCAACGCTTCACGATAGTTGAAGCAGCACGAGAAAAATATCCTACGGACGACCTAGAATTGGCGGCGATCGTGTTTGCGTTGAATCTCTTGCGGCACTACCTCTATGGTGTGGCATACAGAATCTACACATGATCATAAAATCATGAAATACTTATTTACGCAACGAGAACTCAATCTACGGCAGCGACGTTGGCTCGAACTCATAAAAGATTACGAGCTAACGATCGAGTATACGCCAGGCAAGGGAAACTATTGTAGCCAACGTGCTTAGCAGAATGTTCATGGGATCACTGGCAATAAATAATAAGATACGGCGAGACCTTGAAGCGATGGATATCGAACTCAGAATTGAGTATCAACACCTACACCTAGCTCAGTTGAAGTTAGGATTGAGCCTGCTTAGCAAGATAAAGACTGCATAGAAGGACGTCTAATTCTTGAAGAAGATGCGTGAGCTGATTTCAACAGGAAGGGCGACTGACTTTGCGGAAGACGAAGACGGGACGATGCAACTAAAGGGAAGGCTCTGCATTCCTGAAACTGCCGAACTCAGAAAAGAAATTCTGCCGGAGGTACACTATGCGAAGTACTCGTTACATCCTGGAAGCACCAAGATGTACAAGGACTTGTGCATAAACTTTTGGTGGCATGACATGAAGAAAGACGTGGCTACATTCGTATCACAGTGTATGGCATGTCAGCAAGTAAAGGCAGAACACCAAAGGCCAGGCGGAGAGCTGCAGAACCTCGTCATTCCCGAGTGGAAGTGGGACAACATCTCGATGGATTTCATTATGGGATTTTCGAAGACAGTCGCGGGGGAATGATACGATTTGGGTCATTGTTGATAGATTGACCAAGTCGGCTCACTTTATCACGATTAAAGTAGGATGGAGCGTTGATCGGTTAGCACAAATCTACATCGATGAGATTGTTCGACTGCACGGGGTACCGGCCTCAATAATTTCGGACAGAGACGGGCAATTTCTATCACATTTTTGGACGAACCTACAAGCGGCGATGGGGACCAAACTAAATTTTAGTTCGACGTACCACCCCCAAACAACGGTCAGACGGAGAGGGTAAATCAAATCTTAGAGGATATGTTGCGTCTGTGTACGATCAATTTAAAGACTAGTTGGGATACGCATTTGCCGCTTACGGAGTTTGCGTATAACAACAGTTATCAGTCGAGCATTCAGATGGCTCCATATAAAATGCTCTACGGAAGGAAGTATCGTTCGCCAATATGCTGGGATGAAGTCGGAGAGTGATGAGTGCTTGGACCGGAACTAGTGGAGCAGGCCGTCGAAAAGGACCGCTTGATCCAAGATAGACTCCGCATCGCATAAAGTCGACAAAAGAGCTACGCAGATCTTCGTCGACGACTGCTAGAGTTTCTGGTCGGGAACCACGTAGTTTCTGAAAGTAACGTCCATGCATGATGTGATGCGGTTCGGCGTGAAAGGCAAGTTGAGCCCGAGATTTGTAGGCTCCTTCGAGATCATCGAACGAGTTGCAACGGTTGGTTATCGGATCGCACAACCTCCTGTCTTGGCTGATGTGCACGATGTTTTCCTACGTCTCACAACTTCAAAAATATGTGCACGATCCAAGTTACGTAGTTAGCTTCGATCATTTGGAGCTACGTATTGACTTGTCTTACTCGGAGGAGCCTATTCAAATCTTGGACCGTAAGGATCGAAGGTATTACGAAATCGGTCGATGGCTTTGGTCCGCGTGCTTTGGCGAAACCACTCAGTTAAAGAGTAGACGTGGGAAATGGAAAGCGGAGATGAAGGAGAAGTATCCTTCGTTGTTTGCGTAATTTAAGGTCAGATCATTTGTTCTTAAGTTTCGGGACGAAACTTTTTCTTAGTGGTATATTATGTAGTGCTCCTGCTTTCGATAGGCGACGGACTTCATAATATGCTTGTGCCGAGTTAGATCGGCCGGGAACTTAGATGGCCATCTGACTCGATCGCTGAGCTTGGTAAACGATAACACCTTACGACATCGATCAAATCGATTTGGACGGACGTTACGAGAATCTATCCAACTAATAGAACGACTTCTGTTGGAATAAGTCCTAGATGCAGCGGGCTGCGTCTCGGCGAGTGAGCTCTATATAAGAGTCCCTTCGACGGGACCGGACCAGTTGTATGGTTTTCTTGGAGCTTTTGTCGCTGGATTTTGATGAAGTACTTTTGCGTCAGTTTTTCTGGATGCAATCTACAAATTTTGAAGCAAAGGAAAAAGAAGGAATCCTAACAAAGTGTTAGTGCCATTGCAGAAGCTCGCGTAACTAAAGTTTGAACGTTGTGAAGCGCTTCGACGGTCGACACGATCGCTGGAACTTGGTGGATGATTCGGCCCCTTCTTTTCTACTCTGTCCCGCAAATGAAATTTCCTTTGCCTCGAATTCATTTAAATCGACGATGCCAAGTTAAATGCATGCCAATCCACTAAGGTTAAGAACTCGGGAAAAACGTATCGATTTAGAGTAATCTACTCTGAAAAATCTAAGTTTATCACATAAACGAGAAAGTTTAAGGTTCTAGTAAAAAGATAGACTATTTCACGTGTTGCAAAATAATATGAAACGTCGATCATCGATTATGATGCCTCAGACAATTTGGTGTCCACAGGATGCTAAATCGGAAGTACGGCTTTGGGGAAAATAAATCGTTGCATGAGTTGGAAGAAATGATAATGCCGTTCAATACTATCCGCGCTATATAAAACTGTTTGCATATATTAAATTGTTGACGCATTGGCATGGTCATGGACAGCTTGTGCACAAGTTGATTTTCCTCGAATCGGTATCCGGGGCATCAGAATCGAATCGACCTAGGAAAAATGAATAATCGTGCTACGGCACTGATGCATTATGGGACCGTCAGTCAGGCTTGCAACCTAGACTGAACGGGCCTGAAATGTCCGTTGAGATAGTCCCACGCTGGTGTGTAACACCAATGACCGCAGCATATAAGATAGTAGCATGCTCACCTATTGTCTTATGCAGATAGTAAGTATTATCTCTGTTTTTATGCAGGGATGAGCACGGCCGTGGTAAGAAATGGGATAAATTGCTATGTCTTACTATAGGATTTATTACTTCAAAGATGGCTATCGAAATGAACTGAATTCATTTAGTTCTAAATAGAAAGACAACTCTAAAGCATTGCCTACCTTAACAATCAGAGTCGGTTTATACGAGTGGGTTCGTCTCGTCCACTTAGCAAGTGTGCTAATCCCCTCCTCCAATTTCCCCAGGTGCGGCGGGTGCTCTAAACTGAACCTGAAGTGCTGAGAGGCGTTTTGAAGCTCTTTCTATGCTGAAGTATTTTGAAGCCAATTCAATCGACGACTTATGTATAAAGGGGCGAATGTATGGAACGGCAAGTGTTAGTTCAGGCAGCTTGTCGAGTATGTTTTCTTTTGTTATCAATCAATGTAGCCGCAACGGCATCCAATATAATTACTGACTTGCACTTCGTTGCAAGCTATGAAGGAGAAAACATATTTCTATCTTCCTATACTACGTCTCAATTTGATGTAATTTATGAAGTTTCAACTTAGGCGTTTCAATATAAAAACTAACGTAACGTTCTTGCCTTGTACGAGTGCAATTCCAGACTCGTACGGCATCACGCCTTAGCGAGGATGATCGATTCGGCAAAATAACATCAGGGACGAACGGTTTATCGACTCGGGATGTGACAGAAAAGGCCGTATGGTAAGGTATGGTTAAGTCACACGGAGTTGCGAGACACGATCTCGATGTTGTTGCATGACTGAGTTTATGGCACGACCACTGAGTTGCGAGGCACGGCCTCAACATTGAAATACAAATAGGCTTATAGCACAACCATTGAGTAGCGAGGCACGCCCTCGACGATGTTACATGAGGAATTTTATGGTACGACCACATCATTGCAACATGAAAAGGCTAAGAGTCTATGTCTTAAAACTGATCCCAAGACAAGATTCGAAAATCATAAAAGAATAGTTTGCACTCACTAAAATAACATGTTAGTTTTGTATTGGTGGGCGAGGGGGTTACTCACCAGTATTGTTGGGTACTAATACCCCACCAGTTTTCATGTGCAGGTTCAGGTATCAGCACGCTCGGGACAGAGCTCGTTTGGACGCACTGAGGCATGGAGTTCCTTGGCATTTTGAGACATGCGACCACGTTGAAGTCTTCACCTATACGGAACATAATATATGGACATCGTCACTACAAAAATTTGTCAGATTAGCGACGTTTAAAAACGTCGCTAAACTCAGTGAAAACGTCGCTAAATCAATTTAGCGACGTTTAGGGTGACGTTTCGGGAACGACGAAAAAAACGTGTCGCTAAACGAAAAAATGTCGCAAGGGCGACGTTATTTGGCGATGTTATTACCGTCGCTAATTAGCGACGTTATTTGTGACGTTTGTTCATTGACGCTAATTAGCGACGTAAAAGGCGACGTTAACGTGTGTGTTTGCCATTAAAATCTTTTGATTACAAATTTCAATTACAAACAGAACAGTATTACAATGTAGGACTTAGAATGTAGTACTAGGAGTACAATTTTGTTTATCTAGGGTCCCTGTGTCGATGGAGCGAGTGGTAATGCGTTGACTCCGTTGACGATCTGACGACGGTTCTCGGTTCTCTGAAGGTCTGAGTTGCTCTGGGTACTGGAGCTTGCGGAGAGGAAGAAGACGTTGAGTGTCTGTATCTGCCTCTCTCACTGTGTGTATGTAGGTCTCTGTCCGTAGGTGTGTCTCTCTGTGTGTATAGGTGTCTGGAAGAAGGAAATGATCCCTCTGTTTATAGCTTACAGTCTGGCTGCTCATGCGTGCATATGTAGGATGCGCCTGTACCTGGGGACGCCACGTGGTTGAAGCTGCAGGGAGGCGCATAGATAATGCACCATCATTTGTGGGTTGAATCCTTCATGCTGCTTTTGTGGGCTGACACGTAGCAGGGGCGAGGATCTTTCTGTTGCTGAGATCTTGGGTGATTAGCACCCCTTCGTAGGCTGAATTGAGTCAAAGTACACATGGCGCGTGTCCGTGGCTCAAAGATCTTGGATTTGGGGGAGAGTAATCTGATAGGATGCGCCTAGGACTGGGCGCATGAGAAGACTTTGGCTCGCAACCTTCAGGAGTTACGAACCAATCTGGGCGCACGGCTTTTGAGGCGCATGCGAAGCTTCAGTAGCGACTTGACCTCTATCTTTAGGGATCAGAGGAAGGTCTGAGGCGCATGGCTCTTGAAGCGCATGCAGAAGTTTGGACGCATGGCTGTGGAGGCGCATGCGGATGGTTGGGCGACCAGGTGGCTTGTAACCGCCGAAAGAGATTAATGATGACGCTAACGTCAGTGGCGCTTTGTTTTCTATAAAAGCTGTTGCTGCTCTGTGGTCGAGACATGGCTGCTGTCATGTCAGGACTTCAGCATTTAATATTCTTTGACGGGTGATGGGCTGTTAAGTGGGCACATTGATCTGCGTTCCACTGGACGCATGGGTCCACGTTGATTAGGATGCATGGATCTGTGTTTTGTTGGGCACACCCATACTGGGTGCTTGGTGCCGACGGGAGCGTCTGTAGGATGTACGGTATCTGACCGGCGCATCCATTTGTATGATGCGTCTTTATTGGTCCGACTGTTGCATTCTTCGAGTGCTTTAAATAGTCGTTTTGACTTGGCCGAATTCGAAGCGTCAGGTTTATCACCATAAATATTAATTTATTGTACGTAATTCGGAGAGCCCACCACTTGGCGCATGGGTTTAATTTGCCCGGCTTATAAATAGTGGCAAGGAGAGAGTTTGCTTCTCGTTCTCTCACGTCCTCCCGAATGAACTTATTTGCTCGAGCTCATTCTGTTGACAAGATGCTCTCGAGGGTGAAGATACGACGAATTGTCTTCATTCATGCACTCGTGAAGGTAACTGTTACATCCAAAAGTCGGGGTCGAGGGCTTCTGAGGCAGGCGGAAGGTGCCTGTTGCATCCAAAGATCGGGATACTCGAACCCTGTCTTCGTTGTACTGGAAGAGCCGCAGATCGGAATTGTGGTGCCCCCATCTTCCTTCGACTTTGGAGAGCTCTTTCTCCTGCTAGAGTGGGTGTTGTCCATTCTGGTTATGTTGAAAGCTGCTCCTTTAGCCACGGATCGATTGCGGTGCTCTCCTCTTCCTTGGGCTTTGGAGAGCTCTTCCTCCAGCTAGGGTGGGGTTGGTCGCCCGTCCTCGTTCTGCTCAATAAATGCTTCATTAGTCGAAGCACTTGATCGGGTCGAAGTAGAGCGCATATTCTGAGACTTCATGATGCGCACAACTAAGACGCTGAAGTGATGTGCATAACTGAGATGCTGAAGGGATACGCATCACTGAGATGCTGAAGGGATACACATAACTGAGATGCTGAAGGGATGCGCATAACTGAAACGCTGAAGTGATGCGCCTGACTGATGATGCACCGGTCAGGAGGCACATAGCAGTTTGCTGCGCCTGCTGTTGTCTTAGGATTTTTCTTTTTTGTAGAAATTCTTCTTTGTAAAGCCTTTTTTAGACATGTAATAGACTTTTATATGAAATAAAAATCCTTTTGATGTCTATACTTTTGTTGTCTTGTTGTGCCAAGTACTTCGTTTGAGCTCCCTGGCGCATGTAGTGTTAGATGCATAGGAATTCTGGCTTGTAGATGCGCCTAAAATTTCATGCTTCTACAAGACCCCCTTCAAAGTTTTAAAACTTTCTGTCAAGTTTTGGAATAATTTGAATAAAATCATGGTATGGTCTTCAATGGGGCGCATAACTGTTCGGGGCGCACAACTGTTCGGGGCGCATGATTGCTCCGCACATCCGTGATGAGGTGCGTGCTCCTCTCAGTTTTAATGCTAATAATAATGCTTCGAAATAAACAAAAAGATTTAATGATGATCGTTTTAGATTATTTACAGTTATCACTTTGTAGAACCCCAGCCGACGGCTGACATCACCCTTCATCAGTTCACGCGCGCGACCAAGCCTATAAATAGGCGTCTGATGGAGAGAGAGAGCTCTTTACATTCTGCCAAAAAGCTTTCTTCTCCTTTAGAGTTTTTCTTCCAAAACCCTAACTTTTTTTTTTAGGAAATGGCTCCCAAGACTCCTCGCGGTGGTGCTGGCCGAGGACAAGGCCGGGGTAAGGAGCCTGCAGAGGCCGACGTTGATGCTGTCCCCAGGACGCCCGTCGACGTTCGACCGGCGGTGATTGGTGGGTTTGTCATCCTTGTCGTACCTTTAGTATTTTGAGGAAGTCTTTTTAGAACTCTCATACGCTGACGCGCATAGACCTCAAGTCCCGATGATGTGCCGAAGCTTCTTGCTGACGCGCATGGACTTCGAGTCCTGATGATGCGTCAAAGCTTCTTTGCTGACGCGCATGGACCTCGAGTCCTGATGATGCGTCGAAGCCTCCCTGCTGACGCGCATGGACCTCGAGTCCTAATGATGCGCCGAAGCCTCCCCGCTGACGCGCATGGACCTCGAGTCCTGATGATGCGCCGAAGCTTCCCTGCTGATGCGCATGGACCTCGAGTCCTGATGATGCGCCGAAGCCTTTCTTCAGATGCGCCTGAGCTTGGGTTCAGTGTGTGCGCTTCTGATGAGAACTCGTGCTCAGATAAATATTTCTTTGTTGTTTTAACATATCTGAGTTTTTATCATCTTTTCCTGACCGCCAGTTTCGATGACCGTCCCGCTTTTGAATGAGGTACTGCTGGACGCTGCTCTCTGTCAGATGGGAGTTGATTATAACGAGGAGGTAATAAATCCTGCCCAAGCTGCCATCATGCTGGATCAGTCTCCAGAGAGAATGATTCAAATCAAGGAACAATAGTATGTATTTCTCCAACGGATGATAGAGCGTGGCAGTTTGCAATCTGCCGTTCCTAGCAATGAGACTTTCCTGAAGCCGGAGTTCCTGTTCGGGGATCGCCTCACTTCTACTGAAGCAAAGGTGCTGAGGATCAAGGAAGATTGGTTCCTCTCAGCCAAAGGGGTACATGTTCATGAAGCAGCTCGAGCGTCACTGGCCTTTGACGGCTTTCTGCCAGTCTTGCTTCCAAGAGGAGGATGTCATGGGAGCTAACCCCGTCTCAGGGGGGAGCGGTGGCGGGCACCATCAGATCGATGCTACCTCGAACCATAGGGATACTTTGGTCGCCACTCGGACTGGGTCTTCTTTCACCTGGCGAACTCTACGTCCCGTGAGTATTTACAGTGACATCCCTGCCGACATGGGGGTTTCGTTGGTTGTAGAGTATTCGACCGTCCCCATCTGGTCTACCAGCAACAAAAATAGGTGTTATCTGGAGCCGTATCTTCCGAGTCGGTTTGTACGCCATTTTGGTTACACCCTAGCTGATGTTAAGGAACCCCAGTAATAGTCTGGGGTTCGTCGGGAGTTTACTGGATGGGGCCCGGGGTTGGCAATATTACAACGCCAGATGCACTGGAGTTCGCTTCACTACTCCAGTTCACAACCCTCGGCCGCAAATCTTGTATTCAGCTGTGAAGCTGTATTGCGCCATGAACACCGCATCCCCAGATTATGATAAGGAGACTAGCTTCATTGTCGGCACCCAGCTAGAGGCGACGAAAAACATGCTCGCGGTGGCCCGGTCATATTGTCCATCGGAGGTCGCAGGTTATCGGGCTGCTACTGCAGCCTCAACTCAGGAAGAGCTCTCAGCTGGAAAGAGGCGAGCTGACGAGGAGGTTGGTTCGTCTGTGCCAAAAAGACCGAGGAAAGCGACGACTCCGAAGGTGGGAGCTCCGGAGGTGCCACCTGTAGTACCGACGGAATCAGCTCCCGCTGAGGTAAAGACATCCTATACAGTCCGATTTATTCTTTGATTTCTGTGACTTATGTCCTCCTTTCTCTTTTTTAGAAGGTGCCGAAGAGGAAGTCTCGGGTTTCGAAACCGAGTATTGGTAGGCCGAAGGAGGTGGCGAGTTCTTCCGACGAGCTCATTCCTCCGATTATAGCATCTCTCAGGGAAGGAAGTGCTGGTGGCATTGCTTCCGTGGAGATTTCGGTGTCTCCGGATTATGTTGGAAAAGAGGCTGAAGATGTATCAGCGCCTCAGGTTGTCGAGGTCCCTTGGTCGATCCCTCAGGAGGGTAGCGTGGAGCCTCGACCAAGAGGAGAACCATCCATTGAGGGGGTGCCTGGAAGCATCGAGGCCTCAAGGGAAGTTGTAAGAAAAGTCCTTCCAGACAAGGAGGACGTATGGAGCTCGTCTTCTTCTGACGATGGCTCGCAAGAAGATGTTGATCAAGCTGTCAGAGAGATTGCATCTAGCAGAGACGTCTCTGACAAGAATTTACTGACTGGGCTTCCCCTCGGTTGTGGTACCGAGGCGCTGGTCGCATACGAGACCTCGTGGCCAAGCCCTACCCTTGCCTCGGAAGTAGGGTTGATGTGGTAGGGTTGTCGTCACTGTCGAGCCCTACACCAGTCCCTGTAGGAGGAGCTGATGCAGGTGATCCGACCCTGGCTCCGCGGGAAGTTGAACTGTCAGGGGCGAATCTTGTCGCTTAGAATGAAAAGGATAGCTGTCTTGCCCCGGCCGGGGATAAAACCATCAATACGGATGTCGGGGGATCATCTGCCGTTGACTCTGATAAGGGCAAGGGCCTTGTGGTCGAGGACACACCTCCTGCTCCTTCCACTTGGGGGACGGTATCGATACCTCATCCGACTTATTTCGTCTACTTGGCACCTCGGGCTAGTGACGAAGTGCAAGTCCCTGACGAGAGAGGGTCTACTGAGGTTGAGGTTGCAGCCTCGCAGATTGAAGTCGATGGGTCTTCTGCTGGTTCGCTGTCCAGAGTAGCTCCTCCAACTCCTGCTATGACGCCTCAGGTGTTGGCAGACGCGGACGAGTATGTACAATTTATTGTTGAAGCAGTGTACAAGATATTGCAGAAAGGCGTATCAACGGTGCTAAATGTGAACAAAAGTTTCACGACGGCAAAAGCCATGGCGCCCCCTTCCATTGGTTTGATACGTTCGCACCAGGGCCACGATCATATGGCCGAGATTCTGGAGGCATCGGTGGCCGAGCTTGATCAGCTTCTTTTTGAGCTTCAGAGCATCCGGTGGAATAACTTTTCTTCTCTGATAGAAGCAGAAAAGGAGAAGTTGATAGATGAAGTTAAGTCGTCGTATCAGGCCACGATGGCTGTCTGGGACCGTGAGGTGGCCGAAGCTGAGGCTGCGGTGGAGAGGCTATCTCAATCCACACAGAAAAAGGTAGAGTTATGGGCCTCGTTGGAAGCCAGCATAGCGGAGGTCACCGTCAGGATCCGTCATCTTGAAGACCAGCGGGCCCAACTCTTGTTAGATGCTGAGCGAGTCCAGGCTGAACATGTAGCATCTAAGGAGGAGGAAGCAGCTTTCACCCGCCAGATCCTTGTCCTGACCCACCAGCGGCAACAGCTGGACGAGAAGTATGAGAATGATACTGCCTCTGAAGCTGTGGCGGTGATGCGTCAAGAAGCCAAATGTCGGGTCTTGGCGACTGCAGAGACTCGGGCGGAGGACTTGAAGCGTCGGATTGAAGAGCTTTCTGCCAATCCCAGTGATGCTTAGGGATTGTAGTCTTTTTTTTTGTAGTTTGCAACTTCTGCTGGGGTAATCCTTTACTTTAATAAAAGATAAAGAATTTTGTGGTGTGTTCATTTTTGTTGTCATGAACTGATGATTTGTGTGGACCTATTATCTCTTGCGTACCTTAGTTTTTAAGTACATATAATAAGTTTGAGAGAACCGACATGTTTGCTCAGAGGTAATACGGATGTGGCAAATACGGGGTTCAAATGATGAAGTCTTCCTACTCAGAGGTGTTATGGACGTGGTAGGAGTGACTCTGGGGGGATACACAGAACTACTCAGAGGTAATATGGACGTGGAAGTTCTGCGATCGATGTACGACAACGCGGGGGTTGTTTGTACGGGATGTTTACTCAGAGGTAATATGGACGTGTTAAACATGATAAGCAGCACAATCCTACGTAGTGTAAGATTACGCTTTACAGGGCGTAGAGAAGCAACGCAGAGGTAATGTGGACGTGGTTGTTCTTCTACTGGGGATAGAATGCCGCAGAACAACTGGGTTCCGAAAGCATAGGATTTTATGATGGGGAGATGTATGTGAACTCTGATGATCAGGTCCACTGACTCCCTTGTTGGGTAGAGATGGAAGTACATGTCTGAAAGATGTCATGAGTAGTACTTCTTTAGCAACTTGCCGTTGATGGGCATCATGAACAAGTCCCCGTTTGATCGAGCAAGGCGGTAAGCACCTTTTGAGTATACCGTCTCTATGATGAAAGGTCCTTCCCACTCGGGCTCGAACTTTCCTGGTGTTTTGTGAGTCAACACCATCAGCCTCCTGACTGCCAGGACCAGGTCGCCTACTTGGAAAGTTCTCTGCTTGACCTTTTTGTTGAAAGCCTGTGATATACGGGCTTGATAGAGTTCAATGCGCTGCTGAGCTAGGAGACGCTTTTCGTCAAGTGCTTTCAATTCTCGCAGATGACGACGCTGGTTATCTTCTTCTGTTAATTGGTTTATGAGCGCCACACGGAGTGAGGGTATCTAAATCTCGAGAGGCAGTACCGCTTCGCTCCCGTAGACTAAGGAGAACGGGGTATTGTCCGTCGGGGTCCGTACCGTTGTACGGTAGGCCTAAAGACATTCGCCGAGCTTTTCATTCCAGTCGCGTTTGTTAGATGACACGACCTTTTTGAGTAGCTTGACAATAGTCTTGTTAAATGCTTCGGCCAATCCATTTGCTGCCGGATTGTAGGCGGTTGATGTCACGTTCTGAATACGGTTCTTGTCACAGAATCTGCTGAAAACATGGCTGATGAACTGTGGACCGTTATCGTGGATAATCCCTCGCGGTACCCCGAAACGGTAGATGACATGGTGCTTGATGAAGCTGATCACCCTAAATCTCTTCACTTCCGTCAGTGGAACTGCTTCTGCCCATTTGGAGAAGTAGTCGGTGATGGCTAAGATGAAGCGATGTCCCCTCGATGATGGAGGGGTGATCGGTCCTACAATGTCCATGCCCCAAGCTTCGAAGGGCCATGAGGTGACCGTAGGATGTAGTGGTTCCGACAGTGTATGGATAAAGTCGGCGTGAAGCTGGCAAGCATGGCACTTTTTAGCATAGTCGACAGTGTTGGCTGCCATGGTTGGCCAGTAGTAACCCATGCGTCGCAGTCGATCCTGCAACTTAGGGCCAGGTTGATGAGCCCTAGAAGTCCCGTCATGAGCTTCCCGAAGGGCTTCGGCTGCTTCTTCGTTGGATAAACATCGAAAGAGAAGTCCATCGAAGGAGCGTCGGTACAACGTTTTAGTAGCTGTATCATAATAGAACCGAAGGGAACGTCTTCTGACTGAGACGGCTTTCTTCGGGTCTTCTGGGAGAATTCCATAGACAGCGAAGTTGATGAATGGGAACCTCCAGTCTCGGACATTAACACCGACACTTGTCGCCATGGCATGGGCCATTTGAGTGCATAGATTGTTTTTGGGACAGACCAAGTCTCGTCCAACTATCGTGACGTAGTGTTGAGTCCCGAGGGGTGCTGCTAATAAAGCTGCGAGGCCGGCCAGAGCGTCAGCCTCCAGGTTTTGTAGTCGAAGTACGTGTTCTATGAAGAACTTAGTGAAGGTTGAAATAATATTCAATGCAGCTTCATGGTAAGGAACCAGATCTTCATGGCGAACTTCCTACTGCCCTCGGATTTGATTAACGACGAGTCTTGAATCGCCGTAAGATTCCAGATAATTCACCCCCAGCTGTTGTGCCAGCTGGAGTCCCATGATGAGAGTATTGTACTCAGCAACATTGTTGAAGCACGGCTTCGAAAGAGAGTAGGCACGCTGGATGACCAGCTGATCGGGGGAGACTAAGACTACCCCTACTCCTGCGATGATTTGACCTTTGGGGCCTGTTCTTGAAGCGCCATCGAAAAACACCCGCCAGACGGAGTTTTCTTCGGTGATGTTTGATTCTTGGACCTCATCCGGGATGTCTTCATAGAGTTTGGAGGACTCTAGGATGAGGTGTGCAGCTAGAAAGTTGGTCAGAGCTCGGCCCTTGACGGCTTTTTGTGGGACAAAAACCATATTATATGGTATCAGCAGAATTGCCCATGTAGCTAGTCGGGAGTTCAATGTTCCCGACTTCGTCATGAGAACCCTGTGTGGATTGACTCGGGAGATGACATGAATTATCTGGCTCGAAACATAATGGCGAGTCTTCTGGATGGCGAATACCAAAGCCAAACACTCCTTTTCGACGGGGTTGTACCAGTGTTCGGCCTCAATCATTGTTCTACTAAGGTAGTAGATAGCTTGCTTGTAGCCCGCATCGTTGTTCTGAGCCAACAAAGCATTGAGGGAGTGATCCATGGCACGGATGTAGAGGAGAAATGGTTTGCCTGCGACGGGTGCCACCAGGACTGGCGGGCTCGTCAAGTAAGCTTTGATATCGTCGAAAGCTTTCTGGCATTCTTCTGTCCAGACGTAGGAGACTCCCTTCTTCATGAGCTGGGTGAAGGGTTAGCATTTTCTGGAAAGGTTTGCTATAAACCTTTGAATGTACGCCAGACGCCCTTGCAGGCCTCGAAGTTCTCAGAGGTTCTTCGGAGGGTCCATGTCAAGGATGGCTTTGGTTTTCTCGAGATCGACATGAATGCCTTTTGCCGTAATAATGAAGCCCAAGAACTTTTCGCTAGAAACCCCAAGAAAGGATTTAGCGAGGTTCATCTTGAGTTGATGCGCCCGCATGAGATCGAAGACTGTCTTTAGGTCTTGTAGGTGATCACCTTTGAGACGGCTCTTGACAGCGATATCGTCAACATAGCATTCAACTGTTTTACGCAGATGTTGACGAAAGATGGTACTCATAGCTCGTTGGTATGTAGCACCAGCGTTCTTCAAGCCGAAGGGCATCACTGTGTAGCAGAAAACCCCCTTCGGAGTCCTGAATGACGTATGTTTTGCGTCATCGGAGAACATTTTGATCTGATTGTAGCCCGAATACCCATCCATAAAAGACATGCGTTCGAAGCCACATGTATTGTCGATCATCACGTCAGTGATTGGAAGCGAGAATTCGTCCTTCGGGCAAGCAGTGTTGAGATCCCTGAAGTCGATACAGACTCGTATCTTTCCATTCTTCTTGGTGACAGAGACGACATTGACCACCCAGTCCGGATGTTGCTCTTCACGGATGAATCTGCTGCTCAGAAGTTTGTCCACCTCCTGATCGATAGCGTTTATGATATCAGGACGAAAGCGTCGTTGTTGTTGTTTTACAGGCTTAGCATCAGGCAAGATGTTAAGTATGTGCATTACGATCTGGGGATCAAGTCCCGGCATATCTTCGTAGCTCCAGGCGAAGACGTCGATATATTCCTTGGCCAATTGGACCAAAGACTCCCGGTCTTCTCCCTTTAGACTTTTGCTGATGAAGATAGGCTTGGAAGGAGATCCATCCCCAAGGTTAACTTATTCGACCTCGTCTTTGGTAGGGGGTTCACGTAATTCAAAACGAGACTCCCACTGTGCTCCTAGGCGTTGAGCCCAGGTTTCTTCCTCAAAGAATTCTGGCGTTTGGTCATCGCCTTCGTCCTCTTGAGTTTGTGCAGATGTCATGTTGACTGATAGCACCTTCCTGAGGACTGAGCCGATACTGGTATCGGAATCCCAAGTTGATGCCTCGGATGAGTGAGAGTGTTCCACTTCTTCTGTCTCCGAACTCTCCGGAGTTGCCGACGGCGTGACATAGCCTACCTCCCGTCGAGTACGATGATAGTAGTCTGGCGGCTTTTCTTTAGGTGTTGGGAGCCGGAGGGGAAGACGCTGGCCTTTGCCGTAGTTCAGGCCTTTGTTTCTCTTCAGATCGTAACCCATCTTTTGGATGAGGTACTTTGCCTTGTTCGTGTACCGATAGACTTGTATTCTGCCGGTATCTGGTTCTGGCTCGAGTGGCGGATGGTCTTGATGACGTTCGACTTTGCCGAAGATGATGGGTTCTTCATCCCGATTCTGCGGTGGGACTATAAAATAGACTCCTTGGGACGAGACTACTCGATTTACATGATTGACGGTCGTTATTTGTGTTTGTAACGACCGTAGAGCATTATCTAGTGTATACATGGCATTTCAATGTGGAAGACTAGAATAATTGAAAGACACTCTATTACTGATAAAATACGAGATTTTGTCCCGCGAGATTACATTATCAAGTGAAGGTGCATCTATATCAGCAGAGATATACTCTCCTAACTCTTCATCTGTGAGCACCAGAGCCAGTTCAGGAAAGTGCATCGCAGATCTGACCTTGGGGTCCGAGAGGGCTGTGTGGGCCTTCTCTTGCGGCTTGGATGATTGCGGAGGCTTGCCTTTGAGACGCACCTTCAGGGGTGCCTCAACTACGCCCTCGATGACAGGTGCTTTTCCCTGTAGTTTTGCCACCAGGGGAGCCGACGCTTGAGGAGGTTTTCCCTTGAGCCGTATCTTCAAGGGAGCTTCAGTAGGTGCCCTACCTAGAGAAGTCGGTGCTTTTCCAGGTAGCTTGATGGTCATTGGAGGCATCATCTAAGGCAGTTTCCCTTTGAGTCGGATCTTCAAAGAAGAGTCGGGAATCATCTCTGGCTCCATGTCCGGCTCTGCCACTGTTTCTGCTTCATCATCAGCGTCGTTGGCTTCCCCTTCATCGAATGACTTGTATAGGGTAGCATCGGTGAAGTAGGCTTCGACCCCTTTGAAAGGGTCAATATCCGCGAACTCTGTCCGGATGATGTCGTTGGTGGACACGTACTTCATACATTGGTGGAGTATAGATGGCACCACCATGTATTCATGCAGCCACAGGCGACCCAACAGGAGGTTGTAGTTGACATCGGTGTCCACGATATAGCAAGTCACCTCTGTTTGGAGGTTGCCGATATGATATTTCAGCCATATTTTGCCCAATGGTTCACTTTTGCTAGCATTGAAACCGTTGATTGTTGTGTTGGAGGGCGCCAGTCGGTACATCAGAATCTCCAGTGTTGACAGCAGAGTCCTAGGGATGATGCTGAGGGAAGACCCTGGATCAATCTGAATTCGCTTTACCTTGACGGGACCAACATACCCTGTGTAATACAGTGGCCTGTTGTGGCGGTTGTGCTTGAGCAGCATGTCTTATTGGGTGAAGGTTATGTTGGGGATGACCTCATCCGCACAATGGCAGTGCGCACATGTGATCGGGGGATCCTCAGGTTGCTGGACCTGACTGATGAAGGACTCAGCATCCTTCAAGGCTTCACAGAGAGCTTCGCGGTGTCTTTAGAAAGGCGAAGCAGCTCATACAGAGATAGGCGGGCAGGAGTACCGGCAAGTTGTGCCAGTATGTCGAAGTTGTGGGGCTTGGCTAGCCCCGAAGAATTCTCCCTTCGTAAAGGCTTGTCAAAACGGGCCTCTACATGCTTCTGTTTATTGGCTGCTGGAGGTTTGGATGGACCTCCTTCTTCGGCAGCAGCGGCAGTGCAGGGAGGCACCACCTCAATGACAGCTTCATTGGGTTGGACGTTCAGCTGCGAATGGGTTTGTATAGGAAGAGCCTCTTCTACGGAGGAAGAGACCATGCGGTAAGACTTGATCTTCTTGCCCTTAGCTTTGGAGGTAGAGCGTACCCCCGGTTGAGTAACCTCGGAGACGAGATCGGGGTGAACCCATAAGATCTCTCCCCGAGATGTGGTGAGTGGGATGAGTCCACTCACGTTGTCACGAGTAGGTAGTAGATTGACCACCTCCATTGTCGCCTTTGGGATGGGGACGACGCCATCTTGTATTGTGGTTGGCGGTAAGGTGTCGAATTGGAGCGACACCAGGTTGGCTGAGACTGTTTTCTCCTCATAGTCGACGGAGATAACATTCGTATTGATCATGCGCTGGATGTAGTTCTTGAGGACGTAGCAGTCCTGAGTTGGGTGTCCGATAAACCGATGGTAGTGACAGTACCTCGGATTGTCCACTCTCCCAACCTCGTCGGGACGCTTCGGGTCCGGCAATTTGATCTTGTCACCTTGCTTCAGCATCTCGAAGAGTTGTAAGGTGTCTTCGTCGTTGAAAGAATAGACCTCCTTTGGCCTCGACGCAAGCGGAGGCTTCTGAGTAGGTACTTGTGCACCTTTGGAGGCATTGACAGTCAATGCCTATTTCCCTTTTGTCTCACGTCCAGGGTTGTTGGCAGCAGGCCGTTTTCCCTTGTCTTCAAAACCAGGGAAACTGACTCCCAGAAGGCGAGCATTAGATGCCTTCTTTTCAGCTGCTTCAGCCTCAATAATCAACGAGCTCCAATCGGGAGGAGGGGTGGAGTTGAGCCAGAGCTTGATTGCAGGAAGCATGTTCATGCTGCAGGAGGAGAGGAGTGCATATTCTGGCATGCCCGGGGGCAGTCTAAAACAGGCCTATCGAAAATGTTCTATGAATGCTCGAACCGTCTCCTTCTCCTTCTGACGCACCTCTATCAGGGATGCCATTGTCATGTCTTTCCTGCCGTCATAGAAACGATCGAGGAAGAGACGTGTCAAGTCATCAAAGGAAGATATAGAGTTGTCAGGGAGACTGCAGTACCAGTCGTAAGCCACTCCTTTCAGTGTCCCGACGAACAGGCTGGTGAGTAGCGCATCTTTCTTCGAAAGATGTCCCATTTGAGACTGGAAGTACGTCAGATAACGGCATGGAGAGTCCTTCCTGTCGTATGGCGTCAATGTTTGTGGTTTATACTTGGGAGGATAAACCACTTTGTTCCATTCGAGGGGGTATGGTTGCGGGATTTCCATCTTCTGGCGCTCCTCCTGTCTGTTCTTGGACTCAAAGTGCTCACGCAAGTCCCTGATCATTTCTACTACGTCTTCCATAGAGCTGGGAGTTAGAGAAGGTGGTATAGCCTGGAGTTGGGCATTTGACGGTTCCGACGTCCGAGGTGCTTCGCGACGATCAGTATCCAAGGATACCCGTTGAAGGGGTACACTTGATTCCCTATTGGCGCCTGGGTCAGGACCGGTAGAAGGTGCTCTGGCCGAAGCTGTCATATCTCGAACACTGCTTGAGTCAGTGTTTGCATAGAGGCAGAGAGGGTTTTGAGTCCTCCCTCCAAGGTATCCATGCGCTGGACGAGATCTGCTGGCGGCACATCTGACTCCGCATCACCAGCTTCCGTCATATACGCCGTCATGACGTGACTGGAATTGGATGGATCGGTTGAGGCTTCGCTTTCTGCTTCGCTCTCTTGTAGAAGAGGAACTTCTCCCGGAGCTTCGTCTTGGCTACCCCCAGCTATGTTCTGGAGGACACCTTCGTCTTCGGGAGAAGCATCAGCAAGGGTCTGACTACCCCCAGTTTTGTCTTGGAGGACGACTTCGTCTTCGAGATGAAGATCCACAGGGGCTTGACTACCCCCAGCTATATCCGGGAGGCTGACTTCGTCTCCAGGATAAAGATCCACAGGGGCTTGACTACCCCCAGCTTCTTCTAAGATCTTCTTTCTCCCCCGGGTGCCCTTAAACACTCCTGAGGATGGGACAGTCGTCTTGGTCTTCCTCGGCTGGCTCTTGGATGAGGACAAAGTCGAGGAGCTGCCAGTCACCTTCCAAATTGATGGGGAGTTGGAGACTACGTTGCAAGAAGCAACCTATAGTTCTGGCTCCTCTTCAGTTGACACCTTCTTCCCGAGGCGATGTTGGAGAGGTGTTGATGATTGCAGCCGCTGGAATACAGACTGCCTTGGTGAGACTACTGTCTTGCAACAATAGTTGATGGTGACTACAGCACAGGTGTGCCCTGTGAGGGGCACATTGTGCTTGTCAGTTGAGTCTCTTGATCGGCGTCTGTGAGTGATCATATTACGCAGATCGTTGGAGGAGAGTGCCACCTTCACACCCCCATTAGGCGTATGGCAAGGCCAAGCGCCGGGGTGGTCAGGTGAATGTTGTACCCCCTGATCTGACGCAAAAGATGTGCTCAGATCAATAGTAGGAGAACGACATTTAAAGTGACTTGAACCAGCCTCAGACGCACAACCAATGTAGGCACGGGGGTTCAAGACCACTGAGTTTGCCTTGCAAGACTTGGTTGCGAACGCAGCAGATGCGCCCAAGTATGACAAGGACTTTGATGGTCGTCTCGTTCGTGGCGCAGAAGCACCCGAGTCAACCTTGTACAGTTTACCATTGGCAGCGCGCATGATTGTGAGCGCATGCCTCTGGCTCACTGCTGGCATGGCACGTTTGAGATGCATGGCCCGTGCTGCCTTGGACTTCTTCGTACCAGCCTGCTGGGTGCAAAGTACTCAGAGTCCAAATTCTCTTCGCCACGACAACGAGTGAGTCTGTCAAAGACAGAGGCCTTCTGTGGCGCATCAGAGTTAATGTGCAGGGCGTTAACTGCGCCCCTACTCCGTCGACGCATCTTCCTCGTCTGAGAGGAAGAAGGTTGGAGAATGTGGTCGGCCCCACGTTTCCTCGAGAGATGTGCTGCACCAGTGGGTGCATCTTGGCTACTGAGGACGTCAGCGGGAAAGGTAGGCTGCATCCGCACATCTCCTTCGGTGGTGGTGCCAGGATCGTCGACCTTGCGCATCCAGGCTTGGCGAGTCTTCTTCGACTTCGGTAGCCGCTTCGAAGGACTTGTACTACCTTCAGAGATGAACTCCTCATACGCCTGTTGATTGAGACGTACGACCAGCGTCTTGTGGGAGGAGCCGACATTCACGTCATAAGATTGCGACACAGCTTTCTCGGCGGAGGAGAAAGTGGTCCCCAGCAGAGTCGCCAGCATGTTTGCCATTAAAATCTTTTGATTGCAAATTTTAATTACAAATAGAACAGTGTTACAATGTAGGACTTAGATATAGTCCTAGGAGTACATTTTTGTTTATCTGGGTCCCTGTGTCGATGGAGCGAGTGGTAATACGTTGACTCCTGTAGCTCCCCTTCCCGAAAATTCTTTGAAATATTTATTTTATTTTATTTTATTTGATTTATGTAACACGTAGTTTTCCAGATGAGGGTATTTTTGTCATTTTTGGGGTTATGTGAATTTATTAGAATTTATTTGAATTTATGGGAATTTTAGAAATTATTTTGGAATTGTTTGAATGAGGGTTGACTAGGTTGACTTTGACTAGCTTTGACTTGGTAAGCTAACCCTAGTTGAGTTGGACTTGGCTAGATTATGAGACCCTAGGTTAAGTTAAGTTAACCACATTCTAGTTTTTAGAATTTATTAAGGAATAGAGATTAGAATGGAAGCCTTTGGTCACAAGTTATGATTTGTGATTTGAACCATGATTAGTGTTTAAGCCCAAAGCCCAACCCACTAGCAACCCGAACCCAAACCATAGTTGGCCGGCCACATAAACCTAGTCCTAGGGATTCCCACCCTATAAATATTCTCCTAGAAATTAGGATAGCCTCTTTAGGAAGAACAAGTTTTAGAAAGAGGTATTTTCTCAACTTCAATAATCCATAGAAATTCTATTTTAGCTCCTTTTTCCCTCAAACAAATTGCAATAGGTTTTAAATGAAGTGTTCTTGCTGTTGTTATATGTTTTTCTCAGATTCATACCAATTTGGAGAAGTTTGCTAGCAAGAGGAACCCCTCCCCCCTATTTGAGGCTTTTCTTGCATTTGGTCACCTATAGGTAAATCTATGTAAACCTCATTAAATTCTGAATTTCTTTGCATGGAGACCTAGATCTAGGTGTCCCCTAGCTAACCCTAAATTTTCGTATCATTTTGGACCCATTTCGTGTCCGTATCGGACACGTATCCGACCTAGGTTTAAGGTGTTTGATGAAATGCCCCAATGGGCATTTCGTATTGATTTTCGAATTGTGTTTAAATAGAAATTATTGTTTTGATGTCGCTTACACGTTTGTAATTGACTGAGGTGATTTTGGTCTGGTGTCGTGTCTGTTTGGACACAGGGACACATCCGCGCGCGCTCGGGACTGCCTGCCCTGCTGTTCGGGGGCTGTACCGGACACGACACGCGGCCACTGGACACGAGATTCGACACACCCCATGGGGCAGTGACTGACACGCCACATGTCAAGTTACAGAGGCCCACGTGGCGTGTCGAGGGAGTAATCCTCATTGCACTGGGTTTGGACTGACAGTTCAGTCGGTTTTTATTGACACTGATACGTAGTTATATCTAGGACACGGGGACACTTTGACTCAGTGCAGACACCTAGACACGAGGACCTATCCTAGGCGAACCTAGGTTGGTGACCTTGAGACACGAAGTGTCCTGTGTCGAGTGTACGACACGCGTGCACTTGTACACGAGACAGTGCACTGTTGTGCAGTGTCTGTACACTGTTTTGGGTTTTCTTGCGTAGACACGCCGTGTCCGGCTATGGTAGACATGAGACACTTGCAAGGACAATGTACACCCTATATTTTAATTACCAACCATTAGCTTTGCAAATTAATTAATTTCGAATTATATTTTCTCATTTTTCCCTAATTTCTGAAACATGCTATTTCCCTGTATTTTCCAGTTTTTTCATTTTCGAACTTGGCAGTCTAATTAATCTCTTAATTGCTGTTATTAGCATGATTTTAGTCCCTGATATGGACCTCCTACTTGTAATCTATCATTGGTTCGATTTTGGTGTGTTTTGGTTGAAAATTGAAATCAAAATGAGGATGTGAATGTTGGGATTAACTGTCAACTATATGAACTGTTATGTATGCATTGATTTCCTTTCCTTCCTATTTTTCCTGATACTGAACTATGGGACTGGTTTTCTGATTTCCAGTTTTTCCTCCATTCCCTGTTAACCCTCACTCAATGACACACACACACACACACACACACAGGTTTTAATAGGCTCATGTACTGTTGTGCACACCACAGTGACCCCCCTCACACACATTATTTTATGACACACTCTAGTCCTAACACACACACAGACCTTGACACACACATACACACTCTCACTCTCTAAAACACAGCTACACTCTCACACAACAGTCTCTCACTCTCTACACACACACACATGCCCTCTCTCTCTAAATATATATGTATGTATATGCAATATAGGTGGCCTACACATATGTGTATATTGATTTGAGCCTATATATATATATGGATTTGAGTTGTGGTACGTACTAGCTAGTGTAGGTTGTAAGGACTTGGTATGCTAGCATAAACTAGTTTAGCCTTGTTTAGACTAGTATTGACTAGTTAGGCCTATAATAGACTATTTAGACTTGTTTGACCTAATTTAGACTTGGTTGACCTAGTTTGACCATAGTTGACTTAGGTTTGACTTCTTGGTTGACCAAGGTTGACCAAGAGTTGACTTTGGCCTAGATTGACCTAGACTCATGTAGAGTGCATAGTAGAACTTCATTTTACCATTTTAGACTTGTTGTGACTTGTGCTGTTCTGATTAGGAGCCAGATACCTCTCCTCGGACAGTACCTTTCATCCGAACACTCAGATACCAGGCGAGTACATTCTCTGATCATTTCATATCCTGCTTAAAATTATTTTCCTGCATTAAATTACTTTACTTGATACTGTCACGTTGGTCACACGGATTTGTACTATATGGATCCCTTCTTGAGATGTTATCCCTTTAGGGAGCATCGGGTACTCTATGTTCTGTGCGTTTCACTTATATGGCGTATCACTATGCTTCTTTGGTTCTTTGATCACTTGTGACATATACTCTTATGATCACAGAGTTTTTCTTGAATCCTTATCCCATTTATTGGGTCTTCCAGAATCCCCATTTATGGGACTACTATGTACCACCCTTCGGGGGCCGTTACATAGAAACATAACATAACCTGGTTGGATCCTTGTGTATTGATTGGGGGTACGGAGGAGTAGAAGTAGACATGTGAATAATACCCAAGTAGTATCTCATCAGAATCATTCCGTAGTGTCTTATCAGAATCATCCTATGCCATTTACATGTCTATATTATACTCTGACTCACTAGCCACTGTTAGTTCTTTACTTATAGTAGATATTTCTATTACAGCTCTCTCACTATGTTTACATACTGTATTTCTTCAGTATCTATATCTTACTTTACTGCATGATTATATTTTCTAACCTGCTATGAACTGTTGAGATGTATTGTGCTCGCTCCTGTCCTGACTGGTCCTGTTGAAAATATTACAGAGGACGAGGAGAAGGCCTGTGTGGATACCTTCTACGGGGCAGCCCTAGACGACACTTGCGAGCTGGACTCTCAGGAGGACCCAGCTCTAGCTGAGGACATTACCCCCATTGCCTAGACTAGCTTAGTTAGGCCTATCTTATTTATGTTGTCATGAGACTGTTTAGCTAGACTTTATTTCTGTCTGGAGATTCTGAGTTGTATATATTCTTTCATATTCAGTAGCTGAGATTTGTACTCTGGATATTTGCTGGGATGTTATCTTAGATTACTTTATCATCTGTATTTCCTTGAGTTCTATATCATATCATGCTTCTTCTTTCTTAGTTGTGATTGAGTTTACTTCTATCATGTCACCCCCATTCGGGGAGTATAAACTGCTTAGTATATTATTGCTAGATGTTGTGACCTAGGACAGCGTTCTATCGCCGACACTGCGGCGTAGGCTGGACGTACCCACGTCTCGTGCCCTTACTCTAGGGTGCGGGTCGTGACACGTTTTTAGTGGTGGCCCATGCAGGTCGAGTTTATGTAGTGGTATTCGAACTAGAGTATCACTACAGCCTGCAGTAGGATTAGGATATTTTGAAGGTACTCAATCATAGAAAAAACTCCTTATCAGATCCCTTTTATCTAAAATTTGCTGCTTGTTGTTTTCCCTTGAATATAAACTGTCCTCCTTTGAATTTTCGCTTCATTCTCAGAAATTGTTTCTTGTTTGATCTGTCTTCATGATGGTCATGGACACATGATCTCATCGCTTCGGTTCGGGGGATACTATCGAGAGGCTGGCCACCTCTCGTCCTGTTCATCAGGGCCTCGAGACCGCAGCTCCTGTTGTGCCGACTCAGGTTGGCATTTCTGCTACATTGGAGGTGAAACTCTGTCTGTACAGAGAATTTTTCTCGTCATTTCCGATTCTCTCAGCAGCAGCGGTTCATGCAGCATCAGCAGCAGACCAGGGGTAACCAGCAGGGGCGAGCTATCGTCAGGACAGTCGAGGATGCACAGACCATTGGAGATCTTACTGCAAGTTCCGTTCTTCTCGATTCCATTCCTGCAATTGTCTTTTATAACTATCTTGAAATCCGATTCCATCTGTTCCTTGTTGATTGATTAATTTTGTTATGTTACTCTTTTGTTATGTTTGTTTTCTTTTTTTTCTTTTTTCTTTCTGAAAAAATCATGTGGGCTAGGTCACCTCAGTTATGGAATCTAGAATCTTCGATGGTCGTGTTAGTTGGCATAGTGAGGACATGTAGTCAGATTTTGGATGTATTTCTCGGGTATGGGAATTTAAGGTTTTCGCCGTCGCATGCGGCAATAGGAAAATTTTAAATACCATGAACCTAAGGGTACGTACCTTAGTCAAGGACTCTGTGATTATCGTAGCCTTGCTCACTAGCATGATGAAGACTCTGGGCAACATGATTTTGGACAGACGCATATGATTAACAGATTGTATCTTGAGAAGGTTTTAAACATCATACCCTTCTGTTGTTGTAAATAACTTAGGAGTAGGGATATTTAGTTTGTAGAGCTTGTTCATAGGTAGATCTTCATAGTGAAATGATATGACGACTTGTAGAGTGTCTGTACCCTAGAGATGATAGTTAGCATTGGTTTTAGAATAGTAACCTATTGTAGATGATTTTCCTGTTATTTATAATACCAACTAGTTTATATATAGGATGTTAGTATGCCTTACAGCCTTCATGATTGTTATTATTTTCCTTTACCCTTCCCAGAGAGGCACCCATGACTAGAGCCTGTCCTTGAGTATAGTTGTAGCTGCACCTAAGACTGAGAGGTCTATATACTTAGATAGATTGCAGAGGGTATTGGCATATGGGATATGGGTTTGGTTAGTATCTATAGGTCATTGTTGTATAGGATTATTGACATGTTGTTTAGCCTATATTTGGTTCAGTTTTCTATTTTAGTTAAGTTCTCTTTGTGTTGAGTTCAGTCATGTTTGATCAACCTTTACAGGTAGTATGCGGACCCTTGCCTGATACGTATGCATGCTACACTTTGATTACCAACCTATCTAAATACATATTAATATGTTGTTGATGTTTAAATTCTCAAAACCCCAATATTCTGATACAGTACAGTATCAGAGACTGGTTCTCTGCTTTTTTCTGTTTAAATTTGTAAATTAAATATAAATTTCATGTTATTAGTTATGTTTACATCACTGCACATGTATGTTATACATAGGGTTTCAATTCAAAAAAAAATTGGTTGAGTTTTGTGTTTGAATTTGTCAAATCTAAGACTGTGTGCATATTAACTCTTAATACTGGATTTTAAATGTTGGTTCAAAATTGCTATTTTTTTAATGTAATATTTTGAGCTATATACATTGTTGTATGTAGGAATATAATGTTAGGTTTCATATTCTTACATGTTAGGTTGTGATAAACATTGGGTTGGTTTGATGTTCGAATTTCTCCAAAATCCTAAAACTAAATACATGATTACATTTTTACATTGATTTCAAATGTTTAGTTCGATTTCAGATTTAATATGTAATATTGAACTGTATGCATAGATAAATGTATGGATAGTATGTTAGGGTTCATCTCCATCATGTTAGGATGTGTTGGGAGTATTGAGTTAGTTGTGATATTTCAAATCCCTAAAAATCTGAAACTGCATTATGTTAATATTATCCTGGTTTAAATGTTAGCTTATTTTCAGATTTGGTATGCAAATGCTGAACTAAAACTGGATTTAACCTTTCAATACTAAGCTATACCCTGTACAAGGACACACACACCCTAACTTAGTATACACTGCCATGTAAACCTAACCTTTCCTCTCTATGTTATGTTCATATACCTGTATAGATATATATAGAGTTTATGCATACATGTTATAATGTATATAGATACATAACTAAATCTCTACCTATATTAAATATATATATATATATATATATATATATTGTTAGCTATGCATGTTATGAGCAAATAGGTTGTGTATTGTAGATTGTTTAACCAATATGCCATGAGTAGTGTAACTTGATAGCTATTGTCTTGAAACCCAAATCCTCCTATACACATGCCTACTATCTAACCATATGAACATGTCCACATACACCCATACACACACGAACCATATAACATTTATATAATGCTAGCTTTCCCTCCCTAACACACTCTCTATATATACATATTGTGATTGGATTCCATGCAATTGACTTTCATCCTTTAACTTTTGATTTTAATTTTCTTGAATAGTATCCCCTAATAGATAATTGGTAGCTATCTTTATTATATTATATTTTCTTTTTTGATAAGTACTAGTTTTCATATAGGAGGGTAGAGTACCTTACAGTCTTGATGATTGTTATTTCTGTATCTTTTCTAGTTTAGCACCCTAGATGACTTGTGTGTTTTGATACCCTATGACCGTTTTGGTTAGCATGACTAGTATACCTAGATGAGACTTCACTACCACCGTATGCCATGACCCTGTATGCCGTCCTTTTTAATCGTATGTTTATTTAAGTTCTGAGACTTTGATTGTGGGGGTTTGACCTAGAAGGACTAGGAACATTTTAATTTCGAGGACGAAATTTTTATAAGGTGGGTAGGATTGTAACACCCAGTTTTCCAGATGAGGGTATTTTTGTCATTTTTGGGGTTATTTGAATTTATTAGAATTTATTTGAATTTATGGGAATTTTAGAAATTATTTTGGAATTGTTTGAATGAGGGTTGACTAGGTTGACTTTGACTAGCTTTGACTTGGTAAGCTAACCCTAGTTGAGTTGGACTTGGCTAGATTATGAGACCCTAGGTTAAGTTAAACACATTCTAGTTATTAGAATTTATTAAGGAATAGAGATTAGAATGGAAGCCTTTGGTCACAAGTTATGATTTGTGATTTGAACCATGATTAGTGTTTAAGCCCAAAGCCCAACCCACTAGCAACCCTAACCCAAACCATAGTTGGCCGGCCACATAAACCTAGTCCTAGTGATTCCCACCCTATAAATATTCTCCTAGAAATTAGGGCTAGCCTCTTTAGGAAGAACAAGTTTTAGAAAGAGGTATTTTCTCAACTTCAATAATCCATAGAAATTCCATTTTAGCTCCTTTTTCCCTCAAACAAATTGCAATAGGTTTTAAATGAAGTGTTCTTACTGTTGTTATATGTTTTTCTCAGATTCATACCAATTTGGAGAAGTTTGCTAGCAAGAGGAACCCCCCCCATTTGAGGCTTTTCTTGCATTTGGTCACCTATAGGTAAATCTATGTAAACCTCATTAAATTCTGAATTTCTTTGCATGGAGACCTAGATCTAGGTGTCCCCTAGCTAACCCTAAATTTTCGTGTCATTTTGGACCCATTTCGTGTCCGTATCGGACACGTATCCGACCTAGGTTTAAGGTGTTTGATGAAATGCCCCAATGGGCATTTCGTATTGATTTTCGAATTGTGTTTAAATATAAATTATTGTTTTGATGTCGCTTATACGTTTGTAATTGACTGAGGTGATTTTGGTCTGGTGTCGTGTCTGTTTGGACACAGGGACACATCCGCGCGCGCTCGGGACTGCCTGCCCTGCTGTTCGGGGGCTGTACCGGACACGACACGCGACCACTGGACACGAGATTCGACACACCCCATGGGGCAGTGACTGACATACCACGTGTCAAGATACAGAGGCCCACGTGGCGTGTCGAGGGAGTAATCCTCATTGCACTGGGTTTGGACTGACAGTTCAGTCGGTTTTTATTGACACTGATACGTAGTTATATCTAGGACACGGGGACACTTTGACTCAGTGCAGACACCTAGACACGAGGACCTATCCTAGGCGAACCTAGGTTGGTGACCTCGAGACACGAAGTGTCCTGTATCGAGTGCACGACACGCGTGCACTTGTGCACGAGACAGTGCACTGCTGTGTAGTGTCTGTGCACTGTTTTGGGTTTTCTTGCGTGGACACGCCGTGTCCGGCTATGGTGGACACGAGACACTTGCAAGGACACATGTACACCCTATATTTTAATTACCAACCATTAACTTTGCAAATTAATTAATTTCGAATTACATTTTCTCATTTTCCCCTCATTTCAGAAACATGATATTTCCCTGTATTTTCCAGTTTTTTCATTTTCGAACTTGGCAGTCTAATTAATCTCTTAATTACTGTTATTAGCATAATTTTAGTCCCTGATATGGACCTCCTACTTGTAATCTGTCATTGGTTCGATTTTGGTGTGTTTTGGTTGAAAATTGAAATCAAAATGAGGATGTAAATGTTGGGATTAACTGTCAACTATATGAACTGTTATGTATGCATTGATTTCCTTTCCTTTCTATTTTTCCTGATACTGAACTGTGGGACTAGTTTTCTAATTTCCAGTTTTTCCCCCATTTCCTGTTAACCCTCACTCAATGACACACACACACACACAGGTTTTAATAGGCTCATACACTGTTGTGCACACCACAGTGACCCCCCTCACACACATTGTTTTATGACACACTCTAGTCCTAACACACAGACCTTGACACACACATACACACTCTCACTCTCTAAAACACAGCTACACTCTCACACAACAGTCTCTCACTCTCTACACACACACACATGCCTTCTCTCTCTAAATATATATGTATGTATATGCAATACACATATGTGTATATTGATTTGAGCCTATATATATATGGATGTGATGTTCCTAATAAATATAAACTATAACCTAATATGTGTGAATATAATATATGTAATATATATATATATGTATGTATATTAGGTAATGTGTATGTATCCATGTATATGGCTACCCTATGTGTATAGACTTGTAGTGACTTGGTTTGAGTTGTGGTATGTACTAGCTAGTATAGGTTGTAAGGACTTGGTATGCTAGCATAAGCTAGTTTAGCCTTGTTTAGACTAGTATGGACTAGTTAGGCCTAGAATAGACTATTTAGACTTGTTTGACCTAATTTAGACTTGGTTGACCTAGTTTGACCATAGTTGACTTAGGTTTGACTTCTTGGTTGACCAAGGTTGACCAAGAGTTGACTTTGGCCTAGATTGACCTAGACTCATGTAGAGTGCATAGTAGAACTTCATTTTACCATTTTAGACTTGTTGTGACTTGTGTTGTTCTGATTAGGAGCCAGACACCTCTCCTCGGACAGTACCTTTCATCCGGACACTCAGATACCAGGCGAGTACATTCTCTGATCATTTCATATCCTGCTTAGAATTATTTTCCTGCATTAAACTACTTTACTTGATATTGTCACGTTGGTCACACGGATTAGTACTATATGAATCATTTCTTGAGATGTTATCCCTTCAGGGAGCATCGGGTACTCTATGTTCTGTGCGTTTCACTTACATGGCGTATCACTATGCTTCTTTGGTTCTTTGATCACTTGTGACATATACTCTTATGATCACAGAGTTTTCCTTGAATCCTTATCCCATTTATTGGGTCTCCCAGAATCCTTATTTATGGGACTACTATGTACCACCCTTCGGGGGCCATTACATAGAATCATAACATAACCTGGTTGGATCCTTGTATATTGATTGGGGGTACGGGGGAGTAGAAGTAGACATGTGAATAATACCCAAGTAGTATCCCATCAGAATTATTCCGTAGTGTCTTATCAGGATCATCCTATGCCATTTACATGTCTATATTATACTCTGACTCACTAGCCACTGTTAGTTCTTTACTTATAGTAGATATTTCTATTACAGCTCTGTCACTCTGTTTACATACTGCATTTCTTCAGTATCTATATCTTACTTTACTGCATGATTATATTTTCTAACCTGCTATGAATTGTTGAGATGTATTGTGCTCGCTCCTGTCCTGACTGGACCCGTTGAAAATATTACAGAGGACGAGGAGAAGGCCTGTGTGGATACCTTCTACGGGGCAGCCCTAGACGACACTTGCGAGCTGGACTCTCAGGAGGACCCAGCTCTAGCTGAGGACATTACCCCCATTGCCTAGACTAGCTTAGTTAGGCCTATTTTAATTATGTTGTCTTGAGACTGTTTAGCTAGACTTTATTTCTGTCTGGAGATTCTGAGTTGTATATATTCTTTCATATTCAGTAGCTGAGATTTGTACTCTGGATATTTGCTGGATTGTTATCTTAGATTACTTTATCATCTGTATTTCCTTGAGTTCTATATCATATCGTGCTTCTTCTTTCTTAGTTGTGATTGAGTTTACTTCTATCATGTCACCCCCATTCGGGGAGTATAAACTGCTTAGTATATTATTGCTAGATGTTGTGACCTAGGACAGCGTTCTACCGCCGACACTGCGGCGTAGGCTGGACGTACCCACGTCTCGTGTCCTTACTCTAGGGTACGGATAGTGCAGTAGCGTGCTTTGACTAGTATTTAGCCATGGTAGGGGAATACCGAGCCATAGGAGTGTCCTAACTAGGAGAACCAGGCCAAGTTGTGACATGACCATTATAAATAGTTTAATTATGCTTTATTAATATTATTTGACTTGTAGGAAACCCGTTTGTGTCGATTTAGCCCGAACGGGGTCCGAACCGAATCCAAGCCTTTGTAGGTATGTAGTGGGACCAATACGACCTCATTGGCACATTTTGATAAGTGCAAATATTTTGTACTTATTTCTGGGTTTAGCAGATAAATTCCTCAAAATCGATTATATTAATTATTGTATTAATATTTAATGGTGATCGGGTTATTGCAGGATCTCCTAGGGCCAATTGTGTATTGGAGATATCGTGTCACCAATGCTACTCCTATGGTTGAAATTGTTGTAATGTTGAAGCGTTATTATTATTATTAATTTATGAAAGTATATACATAAATATATATTATATATAGATAAAATTGAGATTGGTATTTTCTATTAAAAATATTTAGTGAAGATTTGTTATATATATATATATATATATATATATATATATATATATATATATGTGTGTGTGTGTGTGTGTGTGTGTGTGTGTGTGTGTATGTATATATGATTATATATATATATATATATATATATATATATATATATATATATATATATATATATATATATATATATATATATATATGTATTTGTGTGTGTATAATATAAATATACATACACATATACGCATATATATATATATGTATTTGTGTGTGTATAATATAAATATACATACACATATACGCATATATATATATATATATATATATATATATATATATATATATATATATATATATATATATATATATATATATATATATATATATATATATGTGTGTGTGTGTGTGTGTGTGTGTGTGTGTGTGTGTGTGTGTGTGTGTGTGTGTGTGTGTGCATGTGTATATACACATATATGAATATATATATATGAAAATATATATTATGTATGTGTATGAATACATAACTATATATTATTTATGTGTGTATGTTTATGTATATATAAATATATATATTGTATATGTGTATTTATGTATTTATATATAAATATATATTTTATATATATATGTGTGTGTATATATATATATATATATATATATATATATATTTTTATATATATATATATATATATATATATATATATATATATATATATATATATATATATATATATATATATATATATAGGTAAAAAATATATATATATATATATATATATATATATATATATATATATATATATATATATATATATATATATATATATATATATACATATGTATTTAGCTATTTATGTGTGTGTATATATATAAATATATATACACTAATATAGTAGCAAGCCCACCCGCAAACTCACCTTCCCAAGCCCAGTTAGCAAAGGGCTCAGCCCGGCCCAACCAACTCCATAACAGAGCCTTAAGCAAACACAGCAAATGCAACTCCCCCCCCCGACTCTGTTCGATCGGGCGGCTACTTATAAATCGAGAGGCAAATACTCGAGAACCATAAAACCCAAACCCTAAACGAACACCCACGCCGCCACCACCTCTCCCTGGCGCAACCCCCAGCCACCGCGCGCTGCCGCAGCAGCGCCGGAGAGCCGCGTGCGTGGTGGTGGAAACAGAACGCGCACTGTAGCAGCATGCACAACAGTGGCTTCGGGCCAGTTTTCACGACGACTTTTCTTCTTCGTCACTGGACGATTTTTCGATCCACCTGTACAGGTTTGAACACAACCCTACCCTCCTTAAATCCCTTTACATAGATTCTTTTTACTCGTGCCGTGCACGACGAGAACCGAGTCCCAAAATCGAGGAAAATCTCGATTTCCTGGGTATAGAAACTGCCCCAACGTCTAAGGTTTGCGGTCGATTTGCGACCAGAACATCGCGAGTTTTGGAAAACCGCTTGAACAGACTTCTAGACAACCTAACCAAGATGGAAACACTATTTTTAGATTTAATTTTTGTTGGTTAATTGCTGTTTAAAATTAGGATAAAGTTAACAAAAAATTTGTTTTCAAAATATAGAAATTGTCCGATACGACGTGCGTTCCGTCAAACAGGGCAACGTAGTCGCGAACCGAAGGCATCGAAAGGTGCGTAACGGCTTCATGGTCGTGTGGGCTTTGACGGAATTCAAATTGGTCGCGTGTGTGCGACGAATTTGATGCGTATCCGTCGAAATTTACCGTATCGGCCTCTGTGCAAGTTTTCCAATTACTTTGTGTACGCTCGTCAGATCGAGACGAAACTTGCACCAACAGGACCGTATCATTTTTATGGTCCTGTATGCCAAGTTTGGTCCAATTCTGAGACAGTCGGATCGGAACGCCGTTTTGCGGGCCCCACGGTCCGACTCAACTGGTGATTTGTGCACGGCCTGTCGGAATCTAACTCTGGACATACGGTTGGGTTCGTATTAGAAAACCGAATCCGTAGACATCCAGTTTGATGACTTTAGAGACCATTGACTCTGGCACGCTTTTCGGTGTAAAGCGGGTCCAACGGCGGACATCGTTTTTGCCTAAAATTATCATTTTGCCCCTGTGTCCAGAATTGGACTTAAGGATAGGCAATTCTAGCTAATTTGACTATTCTGTGACTGTTGGCATTGTCTGTTTCAGCTTTCGGAGACAGTTGTGATGATTTGGACTTTACGGCTTAGCAGTGGACTAGATTTTTATTGGATTTGCGTGCAACCTCCAGGCAAGTATACATTGCCTTCCTCTACAGTTTTATTTGCATGCATTGTATTTTATTTTTCAGTTTTGATGGTTTATGGACATGTGCTTTTCGTATTATATTCTTTTGAGTTATTTTCATTGCATATAGCCGTGTTCATGTTTGGTCTTGTGGTTCACCCTTGGAGTTCTCGTCAGTACCTTGCTTGAGTCGTGTCATAGAATGAGTACGTATAATTGAACTGCTAAATCCTTGATATTGTTTCCTTGGCACCAGAGAGTCCACACTCGGGACGAGGGTGTTTTCTTGATCAGTTTACATCCGTGAGTCCACACTCGGGACTAGGATGTCGATTATTTGCACCAGAGAGTCCACACACGGGACGAGCGTGTCTTGCCGTGAGCTAACCAGAGAGTCCACACTCGGGACGAGGGTTAGTGCTTAGTTCAAACCCGTGAGTCCACACTCGGGATGACGATTTGGTTCTTCCATTGATCTCGTGTATTCGTTCATCCGGCAGTTCATTTACGCGTAGTTGTTCTAGTGTTCGTGTGTTCGTGTTCGTATTCATGTTCGCGTTCGTGTTCGTGTTCGTATTCGTGTTCGTGTTCGTGGTCATTTGTCATTTTCCTGTTTTTTTGTTTACCCTCTTGCGCATGATAAAACTGTTAGATAGGCATGTATATTATGTATCTTGCTATGTCCTCTGAGGACCTGATGATCTCCTCAGGTTTAGCGGTTGTATGGAGTTAGCTAGTAGTTCTGGGTGGCAGGGGATTTACGATTCTTATGGGTTTCGGATGCGATAATCCATCGTGGGATTCAGGTATCATTATTACGTTGTTATCTTTTCGTGCTTTCTTACTTTATCATGTTTCCTGATTCAGTTTAGACTCTTGTTACTTTCTTTAGAGTCTTATCGAACATATATGCTAGTGGGCTGCAGACCACGACCTATAGTGTTCATTCATGTTTTGTACATTTATTGTGGATTGAGATATAGATTTGTTTGCCATGATTTGGCAGTATACCATAGCCTTGACAGCGTTTACGTATTCGAGTCAGGCTGGAGTCTGTTCGATACGTAGCTGGCTTGCTCACGAGCTCGCGTCCGAAAATTAGGTGCGGGTCGTGACAACTCCGTTGATGATCTGACGACGGTTCTCGGTTCTCTGAAGGTCTGAGTTGCACTGGGTGCTGGAGCTTACGGAGAGAAGGAAGACGTTGAGTGTTTGTATCTGCCTCTCTCACTGTGTGTATGTAGGTCTCTGTCCGTAGGTATGTCTTCGTGTGTGTGTGTGTAGGTGTCTGGAAGAAGGAAATGATCCCTCTATTTATAGCTTGCAGGCTGGCTGCTTATGCGTGCATATGTAGGATGCGCCTGTACGTGGGGATGCCACGTGGTTGAAGCTGCGGGAGGCGTATGGATGATGTACCACCATTTGTGGGTTGAATCCTTCATGCTGCTTTTGTGGGCTGACACGTAGCTGGAGAGAGGATCTTTCTGTTGCTGAGATCTTGGGTGATTAGCACCCCTTCATAGGCTGAATTGAGTCAAAGGATACGTGGCACGTGTCCGTGGCTCAAAGATCTCGGATTTGGTGGAGAGTAATCTGATAGGATGTGCCTGGGACTGGGCACATGAGAAGACTTTGGCTCGCAACCTTCAGGAGTTACGAACCAATCTTGGCGCACGGCTTTTGAGGCGCATACGAAGCTTCAGTAGCGACTTGATCTCTGTCTTTAGGGATCAGAGGAAGGTCTGAGGCGCATGGCTCTTGAAGCGCATGCAGAGGTTTGGACGCATGGCTGTGGAGGCGCATGCGGATGGTTGGGCGGCCACGTGGCTTGTAACTGCCGGAAGAGATTAATGATGACGCTGACGTCAGCGGTGCTTCGTTTTCTGTAAAAGTTGTTGCTGCTCTGTCGTCGAGGCATGGCTGCTATCGTGTCAGGACTTCAGCATTTAATGTTCTTTGACGGGTGATGGGCTGTTGAGTGGGCGCATTGATCTGCGTTCCACTGAACGCATGGGTCCATGTTGATTAGGACGCATGGATCTGTATTTTATTGGGCGCACCCATACAGGGCGTTTGGTGCCGACGGGCGCGTCTGTAGGATGCGCGGTATCTGACCGGCGCATCCATTTCCATGAAGCGTCTTTATTGGTCCGACTGTTGCGTTCCTCGAGTGCTTTAAATAGCCGTTTTAACTTGGCCAAATTCGAAGCGTCAGGTTCATCACCATAAATGTAAATTCATTGCACGGGATTCGGAGAGCCCACCACATGGCGCATGGGTTTGATTTGACCGGCCTATAAATAGTGGCAAGGAGAGAGTTTGCTTCTCGTTCTCTCACGTCCTCCCGAATGAACTTATTTGCTCGAGCTCATTCTGTTGACAAGATGCTCCCGAGGGTGAAGATGCGACGAATTATCTTCATTCATGCACTCGTGAAGGTGACTGTTACATCCAAAAGTCGGGGTCGAGGGCTTCTGAGGCAGGCGGAAGGTGCCTGTTGCATCCAAAGATCGGGATGCTCGAACCCTGTCTCCGTTATGCTGGAAGAGCCGTAGATCGGAATTGTGGTGCCCCCATCTTCCTTCGGCTTTGGAGAGCTCTTTCTCCTGCTAGAGTGGGTGTTGCCCATTCTGGTTGTGTTGAAAGCTGCTCCTTTAGCCGCGGATCGATTGCGGTGCTCTCCTCTTCCTTGGGCTTTGGAGAGCTCTTCCTCCAGCTAGGGTGAGGTTGGTCGCCCGCCCTCGTTCTGCTCAATAAATGCTTCATTAGTCGAAGCACTTGATCGGGTCGAAGTGGAGCGCATATGCTGAGACTTCATGATGCGCACAACTGAGACGCTGAAGTGATGCGCATAACTGAGATTCTGAAGGGATGCGCATCACTGAGATGCTGAAGGGATACACATAACTGAGATGCTGAAGAGATGCATATAACTGAGACGCTGAAGTGATGCGCCTGACTGATGATGCGCCGGTCAGGAGACGTATGGCAGTTTGCTGCGCCTGGCTGTAGTCTTAGAATTTTTCTTTTTTGTAGAAATTCTCCTTTGTAAAGCCTTTTTTAGAAATATAATAGACTTTTATATGAAATAAAAATCCTTTTGATGTCTATACTTTTGTTGTCTTGCTGTGCCAAGTACTTCGTTTGAGCTCCCTGGCGCATGTACTATTAGGCGCATAGGAATTCTGGATTGTGGATGCGCCTGAAATTCCATGCTTCTACAGTGTGGTTGCCGTTTAGCGACACTATTACGACGTTTTTGGCGACCACATGCTGACATAAGATTTGGTGCCATGTGTTGGCACGTCAGCTTTTAGCGACGTTTTTAGCGATATTTATTAACGTCGCTACTATTTAGCGACGAATCCTAACGTCGCTAAAAATGTCGCTAAGTTAAAAAAATATATAAAAAATAGGTTCCAGAATGCAAATGGTGCTGGAGCTGGAGCCTGAGCCTGAGCCAAAATACAGAATACAAAATACAAAATACAGAATCCAATCCCTGGGTTCGCCGACCCCCTCGGTGGAACACTTAACACCGGCACGCACAATACATTCCAGAATATACAAAAAATATAAAGAAAAAATACTATCCACAACGAACAATGTCAATATATAATATCCTCAACAAACCAAATCAATATCCGCAAATACGTACAAATTCAGTATCCTCAACGAAAAAACTGAATATACCCAAATACGTACAAAGTCAAAATACAAAATACAGAATCTAATCCCTGGGTTCGCCGAAAATATAAAAACAAAGATTGACACACGGTACTAATTCATATGTGTTTTAAGTGTGAGAACGGATGGCTCAGAACACAACCCAAAATTCATTCTAGCATACATTAGTGTGAATCATCTATGTTCTGTACATATGGTGTAGTATACGTTCTTATCGAATCTAGTATCTAGTATCTGAAGAATGTAACAGAATCAAGATGAACTCACATAATGTAATACTAAAATATCATCTACTACTATATAAGATATAGTGATAGGTTGTTGTATCATCATTGCCGAGGGATGATGGTCGGAGGACAGTCAACTTTATCTACGGCTACATAGTTTCTGCCTCGCCAGTAGAATGGCTGCAGGGACTATGTTCTAATTATATTCCCCCACCAATTCATTTTCCCCCAGTTTACTCTCTCACTCCCTCTCCTCCCCCCTCCGGCGCTCTCACTCTCTCCGGCGCTCTCACAGTACTAATTCATATCTATTTAAGTATGAGAACGGATGGCTCAGAACACAACCCAAAATTCATTCTAGCATACATTAGTGTGGATCATTATGTTCTGTACATATGGTGTAGTATATGTTCTTATCGTATCTAGTATCGGAAGAATGTAACAGAATCAAGATGAACTCGTATAATGTAATACTAAGACATCATCTACTACTATATAAGATATAGTGATAGGTTGTCGTATCATCATTGCCGAGGGATGAAGGTCGGAGGACAGTCAACTTTATCTATGGCTACATAGTTTCTGCCTCGCCAGTCGAATGGCTGCAGGGACTATGTCCTGATCACCATGTCGTACCGTAGATTAATACAAATGGAGCTGGAGCCTGAGCCAAAATACAGAATACAAAATACAAAATCCAATCCCTGGGTTCGCCGACCCCCTCGGTGGAACACTCAACACCGACACGCACAATACATTCCAGAATATACAAAAAATATAAAGAAAAAATACTATCCGCAACATACAATGTCAATATTTAATATCCTCAACAAACCAAATCAATATCCGCAAATACGTACAAACTCAGTATCCTCAACGAAAAAACTAAATATCCCCAAATACGTACAAAGTCAAAAATATAGTACAGTCCAAAAATGCAAAAACGAAACTACTGATCGTCTGGAGCTGGATCTGGACACGGTGCTAGAGCCAGAGCTGGAGGAGCGCCACCAGATGACGCACAAATACCGCTCGAGTGAGCCAAAGGCATGCAGCCACTTCCCTCCCTCCATTCCCCCTCTCCCTCTCTCATGCTATCAATGTCACAACTTTTCCAGTATTGCTCCCTCTAATGATGATGAACGCAAAAATTAAAGACCCCCCTCTCCTTTCTCACTCTTCACAGTTATCACAACAGGAAGGATCAGTATTTTCTAGTTCGCTTCCATCCATCCATTCCTCCGTTCTGATCAAGCCTCTTCCTTCTTTTCTCCTCCACCATGGCTCTGGATCCATCTGCTCCTCCCTACTTTCCTTCTTCTTATTTGACTCTCTCAGCCACATATGATATCCAGCTCACGTGTAGAGGCGGGGGAGAAAAAGTGGGCAGGAAGAGGAGGGAGAAGCAGCACAGCCGGCGGCATGACCTGGAGGAAGTACAGAGGTTTTCTTCAACATCCGTAGGAGAACTATAAGGATATATTTTTTTTACAACATGTCACCTTGTCAAAGACCCTTAATGTGACAACCATGTTACCACGGTGTCGGAAGACTAACATGTCATAATTTTCTAAGCCGTGTGTTTTGACATAATCCTTCCAACTTTTTCTCCTATGTAGTAATCTTGCATTTCTTTATGAAGTTCAAGATGACATATTTTTCCATTACGAGTCACTATATGTCGTCTTAGACTTCATAAAGAAATACAAGATTACTACATAGGAGGAAAGAGTTAGGAGGATTATGTCAAAGCACACGGCTTAGAAAATTATGACATGTTAGTCTTCCGACACCGCGGTAACATGATATTAACATTAAGGGTCTTTGACAAGGTGACATGTTGTGAAAAGATATATCCTTATAGTTCTCCTACGGATGTTCAAAAAAACCTACGTACTTCCTCCGGGTCATGCCGCCGGCTGTGCTGCTTCCCCCTCCTCTTCATGTCCACTTCTTCTCCCCCGACTCTACACTTGAGCTGGATATCATATGTGGCTGAGAGAGTCAAATAAGAAGAAGGAAAGTAGGGAGGAGTAGATGGGTCCAGAGCTATAGTGGAGGAGAGGAGAAGGAAGAGGCTTGATCAGAACGGAGGAATGGATGGATGGAAGAGAACTAGAAAATACTGATCTTTCCTGTTGTGAGAACTGTGAAGAGTGAGAAAGGAGAGGGGGGTCTTTGATTTTTGCGTTCATCATCATTAGAGGGAGCAACACTGGAAAAGTTGTGACGTTGATAGCATGAGAGAGGGAGAGGGGGAATGGTGGGAGGGAAGTGGATGCATGCCTTTGGCTCACTCGAGCGGTATTTGTGCGTCAGATAAAATACAGAAAATTTAATTTTTCTCCAAGTGTGAGAACGGATGGCTCAGAACACAACCCAAAATTTATTCTAGCATACATTAGTGTGAATCATCTATGTTATGTACATATGGTGTAGTATACGTTCTTATCGAATCTAGTATCTAGTATCTAAAGCATGTAACAGAATCAAGATGAACTCACATAATGTAATACTAAAACATCATCTACTACTATATAAGATATAGTGATAGGTTGTCGTATCATCATTGCCGAGGGATGAGGGTCGGAGGACAGTCAAATTTATCTACGGCTACATAGTTTCTGCCTCGCCAGTCGAATGGCTGCAGGGACTATTTTTTGATCACCATGTCGTACCATAGTTTCTGCCTCGCCAGTCGAATAGATGCAGGGACTATATGTCCCGATCACCATGTTACCAATTAACCAACCAACAAAACTACTTGTTACAAATATCGGCACTATCGGTGCGTTCGAATCGGAGTATCACATTTTTCGGTGTCGAAAAACAAATAATTATTACTAAATTATCAGATTTTTTGGCACTATCGGTGCCCCTGACCAAGCCCCCCTACACCACCCCTAACCCGAACCCTAACCCTCCCCCCTGCTCTCCTCCCCCAGCCGCCCACACATACCCACCCCTAACCCGAACCCTACCCCTAGCTCCCCTCCTCCAGCCGCCCTCGTCCCCCCTGCCCCACCCCCCCAGCCACCCCCCACTCACCCGCGAACCACCCGTATCCCCACTGCCCCTCCCCCCGAGCCACGCGCACCTCCCCCCAACTACCAACAACCAAAACAGCCGGAGAGAGAGAGAGGGAGGGGAAGAGTACCACATACCGGAGAGGGAGGAGAGTCGCCGGAGAGAGTAAGAGCGTCGGAGAGAGTGAGAGCGCCGGAGGGGGGGAGAAGAGAGAGTGAGAGAGTAAAATAGAAGGAAATGAACCCTAACCCGAACCCTAACCTTAGCTCTCCTTCCCCAGCCGCCCTCGTCCCTCCTGCCCCACCCCCCCAGCCACCCCCCACTCACCCCCCAACCACCCGCATCCCCCCCTGTACCTCCCCCCGAGTTACCCGTATCCTCCTCCAAATCAGCAACAACCAAAATAGACGGAGAGAGAGAGGAAGAAGGAGAGTCACGTACCGGAGAGGGAGGAGAGTCGTCGGAGAGAGTGAGAGTCGCCGCCGGAGCGAGTGAGAGCGCCGGAGGGGGAGGAAAGAGAGTGAGAGAGGAAAATAGGGGAAAATGAATCGGTGGGGGGATATAATTAGAATTTAGCGACGCTATCTCTACCGTCGCTAAGTTAGTCGCTATTAGCGACGTCCAAGCGACGTTTTGCGACGACTGGATCATGTGATTAATATACGTCGTTGTTACGTCGCTTAGGTCGTCGCTAGTAGCGACTATTAGCGACGTTTAGACAAAACGTCGCTAATATACACAATTTAGCGACGTTAATCGAACGTCGCTAAATATATGTCGCCAATTGAGCAGATTTTAGTAGTGCGTCTTCTGATGCATCCGCAAGTGGCAAGCCTTGGACCTTTGTATTGAGAGATGAGAGAGAGCCGAGTGATTGTATTCAGATAGATTGTGAGCTTGAGTGATTATAATCTTGACCTCGTGCCTTAGTAAATTTCGTTGGTTATTAATAAAAGTCCTGGTTTTGGTTGAATACTGTGTTTCCTTCTTTATTCAATGCTTATGCTTTGGGACTTCTATGCGATAACCCCATCACTTAGCCTGTAATCGGCCATTATAAAAATTGTCTTGCGCGAGCACAACCTAGGCTCGCACGGCATCACGCCCTAGCGAGGACAATCGGTTCTGCGGAACCGGAGCGTAACATCAGCTGTGGGTAAGAAATCATTATTAAGTGATGTGGTTATGTTACTACTTTCATAGTTTATTGTCGATTATGAACTGACAATAGACCCTAGTCCAAATAGAAATATCACTTTAATAAATTATATGCTCCATAGTTATATGATTATTGTGTCAGTTTAGGTGAGTTGGATTGGTACCGTTCACCACTGCATTTCCCAATGTACTGATCCCCTCCTCCATAGGTGTTGGGAACAATGCGGGTGCACAAAGGCAGTACATAGGAGACTCAAAAGGCAACTTAAAGCTCTTTTTATTTCAAGTACTTTAAAGATCGTTTCTTTGAAGGCATTTTGATTTCATGTAATAAAGAGATATGATGTATGGAATGAAAATATTATTTTATGGAAGCTTGTTAATCTTTTTTTTATTTCATGGAATGTAAGTCGAGATAGCATTTCAATTGTATTGAGATATTTGTATTCTGCTACAAATCATTAATGAAAGAGCTATTTTCTTCCTATACCGTGTCTTCAACTTTCTTTTGCTATGTGGTTCGACATTATATTCAAATGAATTCTCACACGTGTACGTTTTTGCCTTGTACAAGTACAATTTAGACTTGTACGGCATCACTTTCAGTTACGACTTATCGATTCTATAAAATTGGTACGTGACCATGCTGCGTCTTTTAAGTTTGCTAGACAAGTATGTGACTCCTCACATACCCGTGTCTAATATAATAACACGAGATATCATCTCATCTCATGTACATGTAATAATAATAAACTGGAGTATCATATCATGATCATGTCTTAAATGTTGTACAAGTGTCCCTACGAACAAGTCACATATCAAGGTCGTGAAATCTTCACAGACTATACATATCAAGCAAGTCATGATCAGAGAGGATCGCGGACCACGCCAACGAAGATCACCGAATCTTGACTGGTATGAATCTTGATCCACGCACTATGGAGAAATCAGGTCTGGAAGTCCTAGCTGACGATCGAGGTTACTTGAGATTGTGCGATGAATCTATATTAAATTAATTGTTGTTAACCTTGGCAGTTTGGTTCTCGATTTTGGGTTGTGGTCACTCAGTAAATTGATTATATATGTCGTACACAAGAAAGGTGGTCATCGCAAGAGCCGAAGCAAGATCGAGCGAGCTGAGGAGTCCCTCAGACCAAATCAATACCGGGATGCAAATAACTTAGGTTTTTTCTAAGGGAACCACCCTTTTTGCTAGGGGCTAGCCCAAAATTTTTCAAGTTTATTACAAGTTTGCCATCCAAAAAATTTGCTAGGGGCTAGCCCAAGCACACCTATAAATACCAATTTTCATTTTCTCTCTCCTTCTTCCCTTTTCTTTTCTCCCTCAACTATTTTCTTCTCTCCTTCTCTTCTCTAGGTCAAAAAATTAAAACCCTAATTCTTTTCTTTTCTCCCTATATTTTTGGCAAATTGTTCTCTCCCTCAACTCTAGGTCATTGACTTCTCCAAATTTTTGGTAAGTCATCGAACTATAATATGTTTCATGTTTTAAACAAGAATTTCACATATTAAAGTTGAATTATGTGTTAAATATAGAAAAATATTGAACATGGATCAACCGGGATCATCAAACGTTCCTGCCACGTCCGAAGAACACGTTTCCGCAACGTCCGAAGACAACTTTGATGCATCGGAAGCTCTCTTGGTAACTACATTTGAACTTGTCATCGGACTTAAAATCGTGCTGTGACACAGAGGACTGCCAACACTCTGGCAGTCCAGATCATAGACCAGGACTACCAGAGTGGTGGCAGTCCTTCACAGAAGAAGGACTGCCAGGACCCTGGCAGTCCTACAAATATGTAGGACTGTCAGGGTCCTGGCAGTCCTTCTTCTGTGAAGGACTGCCACCACTCTGGCAGTCCTAGTCTATGATACTAGAATGCAGAGTTTTATTGCAGTCCTTCACAGAAGACGGTCTTGCTATTAACACAATTTGTTATTTATGGACACCAATCTTATGCACGGGCCTAATCTATGAAACCTATTTACTTTAGGATTTTGTCTAATTGTACTAACCAAAGATCATTTATTGTAGGACTTGAGATCTTCCGATTTTACGGTACCGGCTCCAATTGCAGTCAATGTAGCCCATTTATTTTAGACCGATCTATGTTTTGAATCAAGCGAGGGTGCGGTACATTGGTGTCGAGAAGTCGGACGGGAAAACAACATTGTTCTAGTGATATCCAGATCGGCCTGAAATCGACCGGAACGACAAACTGTGGTGGTGGGCTGTGAAAGAGGTGGTGTGTTCAGGACGCACAAGAAAAACACAGTTATCCAAAGTAAAGTTCCAAGAAGAAATGTTGGAACGAAGAAATATGGTTGTCCATTCACGATACATATCAGAAACGAAGAAGAAGGGAAATGGACAGTAGAAGTGAAGAATGGAACCCACAACCATGAGATTGCCGAGACACTATTGGGTCATCCGTATGTCGGACGGTTGAACAATACGGAGAAGAAGATAGTCGAAGACTTGTCCACCTCCGGAGTTGCACCGAGACAAATATATTCCGTCGTACGACATGAAGATGAGAAGAACATGTCTACAATGAAGTCAATATACAACGTCCTAGCTTCTTTAAACGCTGTCCGGACGAAATCAAGAATGGCGATGCAAGAAGTGCTCAAGTTGCTTGCCGATAATCATTATGTTGAGTTCCATAGAAGACATCCCCAGAGTAATGAAGTATTATCACTCTTTTGGGCTCATCCTGATTGCACAAATTTGGCCAGGTCCTTTGTCGACGTGTTAGTCCTTGATTGCACGTACAAGACAAATAAGTTCAAGATGCCTCTCTTTCATGTTGTCGGGTTCACCTCTACTTGGAAAACATTTCCAGTGGCATTTTGCTTCATGAAGAGTGAGAAGCTTGAAGACTACACATGGGCGTTGTAGAAACTGAAAATACTTTACACTGGTTATACAGAGCCGTCAGTATTTGTTACCGACAGAGAGTACGCCCTCACTAATGCTATTCGCATTGTTTTTCCTCAAGCGGATACATTGCTATGCACTTGGCATGTCAATCGTAATATTCAAGCCCAATGTAAGTTGAAGTTTCGGAAGGAGGATGGTAAAATCGACATGCAGATTTTTGACGAATTCTACAATGATTGGAATTGTGTGTGGCGAGCATCTACGATTGCCAGTTACGACGCCGCATGGTACTTGTTCAAGCAAAAGTGGAAGACGAGGGAGCCGACATGCATGTTCAAGCAAAAGTGGAAGGCGAGGAAGCCGACATGCATTTCTTACATCAAAGATACATGGCTTGAACCGCACAAAGAACAATTCGTCTTAGCATGGTCGAATGTGGTGAAGCATTACGGCACGACAACTACCAACCGTGTCGAAGGAGCACACTCTTTATTGAAGAGGCACCTAAAATCATCTCTCGGCAACTTCGTCTCTGTTTGGCAAGCTATACATTTATCAGTAGACCGGACGGTGAATAAAATTAAGGCATCATTTGAGATGAGTTTGAATATAGTCAAGCATGAGCATAGAAAGGAAGTACTCTTAGATGCTTTAATGCGCGTGGTATCTCACAAGGCGTTGGCCTTAATAACTGATGAGATTGAAAGATCAAAGTTTGTCGGACTTGATCCCGAGGTTTGCGGGTGTATACATCGACATACACTGGGCCTTCCTTGTGCACATCAGATTAATGAATATCGCCGTGAATCCATTCCTATTCCAGTTGAAGCAGTCGATCAACGTTGGAGGCAGTTGTCTATGATGCCTGTGGTAAAGATGGACGATGATTTTTTCTCTTTGCCACAACTGAAACTTCTCCACGCAAGGTGGTTAGCCTCAGTAGCAGCGTAGCGGCAGTCCATTGAGCTTAAAATGCAAGAAATTGCATGTCCGGTCACTACTACAATGCATGAGCCGACCGTTGTTTCCAATCCTAAAGGCAGGCCTCAAACAAGATTGACTAGTTCACAGAAGAGAAGGCTGGAGTCAACTAGGAGAGATCCATCGCACTTTGAGCATGTTGAACGAAGCTTACAGCAACCTTCGCCTGCACGGAAGGGCAAGCTTATCGTTCGCCAAAAAATGGAGAAAATGGATCTCCCAAGAAAAGATACAGTTGCAAGCCAAACAACGAGTTTGTATATTGACAAATTTCAACCTGCGCTTCGAAGTTACATTTGGTCTATTGTCGATGTCCCCGGTGATGGCCATTGCGGATTTCATGCCCTTGCAATGCATCTTGGTTATGATGACAAAGACGGATGGAGACGGGTGAGGCAGGAGCTGTACGAGGAGTTAGAGACTCGTCTTCCATTCTATTCCCGCATCCTAAGCGAAGAAACGGTTGCAAGTTTGTTGTTAAGTATCCCTTGCACCGACAGTGTTACCGGGACAGACCACTACATGTCAGTCCCGTCTGCCGGCTATTTATTTGCTAATAGGTACATGATACTTGTTGTACTTATCTCGTCGGATATTAACAATACATTCTTTCCGATGTGCGCTCCTCCGACGGACCACGGAGTGTCTAACCTATGTACTATAGGTCTGATCGGGGATTACTTCGTTGTACTAAAGATGATTGCTCATTCTTCGATTCCTCCACCTTCAACAGTTTGGTACAAAAGAGCACCGGTCGAAGCCATCGCTTGGACCACACCTTTCATTGAGCAGATCAACCATTGTAAGAGGTTGTTGAAGATTGAGGAGCCAAGAGACTTATCTGCTGACCACTACGACGTCGAAATCGATTAAGTATAGATATATTTACAGTCTAACATTTTGTATATGGAGGACCACTTTTGTATACAGTGAAATATGAAGTCCAGTAATATATATAGAGTAAATTTTGAGTTATATGTGTTTGATTTTGCCTACCTGTGTTATATGTGCCTACCTGTGTACTATATGTGCCTGCCTGTGTTATATGTGTTTACCTGTGTCTACCTGTGTTATATGTGCCTACCCAACCTGTGTTATATGTACCTACCTGTGTCTTATCTGTGTTATGTGAGTGTCCACTGTCACATCATTTCAGTTTGAGAAACTGTTACAGATTCCACTGTCACATTGTTTCAGTTTGAGAAACTGTTACAGAGTATCAGTATCAGGACTGCCACACCCTTGGCAGTCCTACACTGAAGTAGTAGGACTGCCAGGATGCTGGCAGTCCTACCCAAAACTTGCTGTTACAGCAAGTTTTGGGTAGGACTGCCAGCATCCTGGCAGTCCTACTACTTCAGTGTAGGACTGCCAAGGGTGTGGCAGTCCTATCTAAGAATCTCTGTGATGAATATATGTGTGAATCAAATTCACACAGAGATTCATAGTTAGGACTGCCCAACCCATGGCAGTCCTACACTGAAGTAGGACTGCCAGGCTCCTGCAGTCCTACCCAAAACTTGTTGTAACAGCAAGTTTTGGATAGGACTGCCAGCATCCTGGCAGTCCTACTTCAGTGTAGGACTGCCAAGGGTGTGGCAGTCCTATCTAAGAATCTCTGTGATGAATTTATGTGTGAATCAAATTCACACAGAGATTCATAATTAGGACTGCCACACCCATGGCAGTCCTACACTGAAGTAGGACTGCCAGGCTGCTGGCAGTCCTATCCAAAACTTGCTGTTACAGCAAGTTTTGGATAGGACTGCCAGCATCCTGACAGTCCTACTTCAGTGTAGGACTGTCATGGGTGTGGCAGTCCTATCTAAGAATCTCTGTGATGAATTTATGTGTGAATCAAATTCACACAGTGATTCATAGTTAGGACTGCCACACCCTTGGCAGTCCTACACTGAAGTAGGACTGCCAGGATGCTGGCAGTCCTATCCAAAACTTGCTGTAACAGCAAGTTTTGGGTAGGACTGCCAGGACCCTGGCAGTCCTACTTCAGTGTAGGACTGCCATGGGTGTGGCAGTCCTAACTATGAATCACTGTGTGATGATTTCTTTGTGGGACTCAACACACAGAGTTAAAATTCATCACAAATTGCCACAGAGTTAAGATTCATCACAAAAGTTCAAATTGCCACAGAGTTCAAATTGCCACAAAGTTTAAATTGCCACAGAGTTCAAATTGCCACACAGAGTTAAAATCATCACAACTACAATAATTCATCACAACTACTTAGTCCCAAACCTTCTACATCCAAATTAAGTTTCAAACAAGCAAAATATCCACAATAATTCATCAAATGTACGTTACTAATCCACAGCCAACTAAAGTTTGAATCATGAAAAATATCGAAATCCATCTACATATCATGCCGGGCCTTGGAACGAGACTCCCTATTGTTCATGAAGGGGAAGTCGACCACGTCGTCGATGCGATCAAGCTCGTTGGCGACGGCGACACACTCATCACTTTGGCAACCTCTCCGGAGTGTCTGTGCCAACTCCTTCACCCTTTGAGACTGAAAATGAAAGTATAAATGAATTAAGTCTACAAACATGAAAATCTCAGTCTTATTACAAATACGGAACTCACCATTCTCAACAACCCAGCATACAAGGCATTCTTGGAAGGAAGAGCTCCAACTGCTCCGACGGCCACGGGACCCGGGTTGGTAGGGTTCGACAACTTAGGATGTCCGACCCCCAGGAAGTACTGCATGTAGTCCTCGCTGCACTCGGCCATCTCGGTGACCGGTCGTCTCTCAGATTCCCAAAGTACATGTCGTTGCCACTCCGAGTAAAAGTCGGTCACCCAGTCGAATTTTGCCGGTTTGTAACTTAAAGGTTGGGTTCCGCGCGGAGGCTCCAACAGCCGTAGTGTGCGCTTCGGCATAGTTTGCACGAAGCCAAACTGACGAAGTACTCTGTCGGGCATGTACGGCTTTGTGATTTCATAGCATGTGATCATGCCATGAAATAAAGAAACTGGTTGGACCTCACGATTCAACTCACGTAAATCCCGGTATGGATTCCAAAAAATCTGTAGGAATAAAGTTAACAACAATACAAAATTAACATGAAAAAGTTAGTCAAAAAATAGTACCTCTTCTGGCACCAAACTGTCTAATACTTCACGAATGGAAGCCAGTGTTTGCCAATTTTTTGTTTTCAGCTGGGATGGCCTCCATCGACACACTCGGAGAAGGTGTTCAAGATACACTGGGTTTTCGTCAGCCCGTTTAAGCATCGGAAAGTGCTCGTATATCCATGCCTATTCAATTTATAAATGAATAGTAAAAATTAAAACAACAAATTTAAGTATACAAGATTAAATTGTTAGAAGTTTTCTTACATGTAGCAGAGTCTGACAGCCGGCCATAGTCTTAGTCCCGACACGGGATGCGATGCCGAGCTCGCGGTAAAGGTTGGCCAGGATACCGCTTCCCTAGGATATCTCGATGAAGTCATCCACGTCGGACTTGTCCGGAATGCCGACCGTTCCCAGGACGAACAATATATACGCACGAGCCACCGCGTCGACCGTATCATCGTCATCGTCATCCACCTCCATATCCATGAACTGGTCCACCAGAAATGATAGAGGAATTCCGTACGACTTCTTGAAGCCTGGTAGAGTTGTAAAACTCGTAGCCGTAACTCCAAGGTGAGTTGAGACGAACTTGACGATCTTCTCGTACCATTTCACGAATTTCTCATTCGTGTAACGTTCTTTGGTCATTACACGCCCAGTCACTGGCAGCTCCAATATCTGGTAGACGTCGTCGAGTGTAATGGTCATCTCCCCTGCTGGGAGATGAAATGTGTTGGTCTCCGGGTGCCATCTCTCCACGAAGGCGGATATGAGGGCACTATCCATTGTTCGGTAGGCGTTTTGTGCCAAATTGTGCAAGCCGCTCGGTATGATTTAGCTCCGGACGGCCTCGGATAAGCTTGTAAACTGTCAGGACACGGTTTTCTTCCCGTGACTCACAGCCCTAAGGATACGATATGTCCTCTGTATACAACAAAACACATATCAATTATGAAATACATATATATATATAGTATACTAAACTGGTAGCTTACAAACGTCATGTATATACCGGGTTCTTCCATATTTCATACGCAATGTGGTTCTCAAAAGAAACCAACATTGAGCAACCAGGCGGACGGACAGGCGGCTCAGAAGGACCGGCCTCCTCAGAAGGACCGACCTCCTCAGAAGGACCGACCTCCTCAAATGGAGCAGAACCCTCTTGACGTGATAGGAGTTGGGCAATTGGCAGGTCGTCATCGTCGTCGTCGGAAGGAGGCGTAGGAGTAGGAGCTCGTTGCTTCGACCGAGCTTGACGTGCCGGTGGCGATGTCCGAGACCGAGCTTCGGGCGCCGGTTCGGTAATTGTTATCGGACGCTCGCGAGGACGTTCCGCACGTTCCTTCCGCTTTGACGCGGTGGGCCGTATTCTTTTGTTAGCGGCCGGTGGACTGCAAGACAACATACACTTATTAAGTAATAGAAATAGCATGCACTTACCCAACTCATATATGTCATAACAAGTAGGACTGCCAGGAATGTGACAGTCCTAATGAAAATTAGGACTGCCACAGTCCTGGCAGTCCTCTTTCAGAATAGGACTGCCAGGACTGTGGCAGTCCTCTTTCAGAATAGGACTGCCAGGACTGTGGCAGCCCTAATTTTCATTAGGACTGCCACATTCCTGGCAGTCCTACTGTCGTGAACCCGAACTCCAATAACGACATCCTACTTTGTCGTGTTCTAGGGTTAGGGTTTCAACATAAATTTTGGGTTTCTTGTGTTCGAAAATAAGGGAAGAGAACGTGCAAGAGATTATAAACCTATTTTACAAAAACTTTTTCAAGAACTAAACCAATTCTAGGGTTTCGAATATAATGTAAAAAAGATTCGAAGAAATTAGGAAAGAACGTACCTGGATTCCGGTTGCTTTGACTTGCGTGTCATCTCTTCGAGAATCTTCGTGGAGGGATTGAGAATGGAGTGATGGAGAAGAAGAAATTAGGGTTTAGGAGATGGAGAGGAAGAGGGAGAGAGCTTTCTTTCTTTTCTTCTTGCGGAAAGAGAGTCAATAATGAAAATGAAAGTGAATTTTTGGGTTTGGGGGGGGGTTGGGTGCCCCCTAGCAATTTTTGGGTGCCCCCTAGCAATTTTTTCACATTCATGGGCTGCCCCCAAGTAAATGATGTCTCCTAGCAATTTTGGTAGTGCCCATAGAAATTACCATAACTTATTCGAGTAATCACATACATCCACAAAAAGACGGGTACATAAGCAGGTACACGAGGAAGTATAGTATAGGAGTCCCTATATATGTACTTACTGTACTGACATATCGAGTACAGGGCATATTGAGTATGGGTAGCGATCGAAGTCCCTCCCTCCCTCCGGACTATACAAACATATATCCTGTACAGGTACAGGCCAAGAAGAAGAAATGATACTAAATATCTTCACTTTTCTTTCTTATCTATTTCCTTGGATGATGATGATGATGATGATGAGAGGCTCTGCTCATAGATGAACTGTGAAAGCAAGCCCATAAATATGAATCCCAACGCTGCAACTTTCCGCCACTCGACATGGTCAGTAGCAAAAATTGCATTTCCTATAGTGATTGCCAACAAGGACATGAAACCAAGGTAAATATTTTTCCTAAGTTTTGATCCTGCAATATTATCCTTGGTAATTTCACTAATCTTTTCTGCTTCCACTTTAGCTTCAGCTGCTGCTGCTGGTGTTGGTGTTGGTGTTTGTGGTTTCTGATCTCGCAGGTTCTTGAAGAAAAGGCCTTCATTCCTGTCCCGTACAATCTGGTCCTCAAATTCCTCGAGCACCCTCTCGCTCTTCTCAATCTCCTCCCTGCTAACATCTGAGCTCTCTTCAAAATCCTGCATCCGCCCTTCCAGCTTCTCCATTATCTGTTAAATATAGATGATGTAACTTGAGAATGAATGAAAGAATGAATTAAGTATTAGAATACTTGTTCTTTGAAAGAAAGAGAGAAAGAAAGGAATTAGGTTGATTCTTATAAGTACTTACCCTGTCACCAGCTTGATCAAGCTCCTTGAGTGCATTTTCTCCAATCTTGTCGAATTCGGCATTTGCATCTTCTGCAAACTGGGTCAAGTATTCGGAACGCTCATCCAAGAAGTCGGTAAGGCGGACCTTTTGTGTTTGAAGCATTGCAATTCTAGCAAGCAGCTCCTGCTTACGCCTGTCACCTTCTCCTGCAGATTCGGAGTCACCTGAATTATTATTGATATTATTGCACAAACAAAGGAGGCACGATGATCTTCCCCTGAATCTACTCGGCGGAGGAAAATAATATTGTTTTGTAAGAGGGAAGCATGCAGATGTCTGGATAGCCTTCACAGCACTGTTCATTTCTATGCCTTCTCCCTCGCGAGCGAGGGGAAGAGGAAGAGGAAGAAGAAGAAGAAGAAGAAGAAGATGACGTACAAGGCTTCTCTTCTTGTTTGTTAACCTAAACTCTAGTATGATATCTATCTAGTCCCAGTGGTTCTGCTTCTCTCGTTTCTAAACTCTAATATCCGTAGCCTCTCATTTCCAAACAATATCCATAGCCTTTCAGGCCGGCTGCTTATTCCTTCCTTTAATTAGAATTCACGCGACTATATATGAAAGAAACGTACGGGGGATGACGTACAATAATTTCTTGTTAACTAATCAATAAGGATGTGTTTGAGTTTTATTAGTTCTACATTAAAAGATGGTAAAGAGGAACGAATTGATTGATAATCTGATTAGACTATACTAATTTTTCGTGTTAAGGTGATTCAAATGTTACATGCATTTTTAATATTAGGCACAGTGGGATCAATAAGTCGGTCGATGATTCAGAGACCAAGAAATATTTGGTGACTGACAACAATGGCCACAAAGTCTAGATTCATAATAAAAGCAATCCATTAACAATTTGTGTAAATTATGTCCGAAATTTTCAATAGAAGAACGAGTAGATCGAGTCTCGCGGGTCAAGCCTAACTTAAATTTTAGCCTGATAAGTTTGAAACCATTTGTAAGTACTAGTATTTATTTTTGTTCGCGATTATAGAGTCCAGCCATCTTAAAATCTTTGATATACATGCATCATGATCAGTAGCTTCTCAATATATTGGACTTTGTTAGGAAAACCCATCAAAGTATCACACTTTCTTGCCGGCCATAGTAACAATAACCACATTAAAGTATCAAACCACCCTCGAATAAGTTGGCGAAGCGAAACTACGCTTCCAAAGAAAATTAAATAAGAGTTTTTCCATACTGCAGTCACCGACATATATATCCAGCTGGTGTAGTGGTTATGTTATTGATCATGATTTCTATGACACGAGAAAAAAAACAAACAATTTTATAAATGACAAATGACTTAGATAGTTAGATTGATCTCCATAACTGGTTGTTGCAGTCAATTAGATTTCAAAATATGATAGTAGTACAAATCATATCAGTTCAATGAACATTTTGTATACAGAAAATGAATGGAAGTGCGAAAGAAAAGATAAGTGCAATAGATCGATGATATTATTGAAAAAAGAAGAAAAAGATAAGTACAAATCTATGCATATTATGTATAACTAATCATGTTCACGTGAGATGCATGTACCAAAAAGAAGAAAAAAAAATTCATGATATTATTGAAAAAACAGAGAGAAATTTAAAATATATTACAATAGCTAAAGATTATTTTAATTAAAATTTGTTATAGATATATTTTTAGAATTTTGTTTATAAGTTTAGATAATACTATGTAGTAAGTTTAAATATGATTTGAATATTTGAATATATTCCACTTTCGGATTTTTTATAGATATATTTATAAGATTTTAGATATATGTACAGATAGTTAAGGATTTTAAGGGTTTTTTTTCCCTTTTAGTGAAGGATATACATATGATGGTAATTTGAAGGATTTTAAAAAAATCTTAACGTAAGTATACAAACCGTTTTCAAGTCTCTTTATAATAGTAAAAAAATTTATGTTTAAATAATTAAATAGGATACAAATTTAAGGAGAGGACTAAAACATAATTAATGTGGATATTAGGATAGGGTAAAAAATATTTATTGGGCTAATAAAATGGGGATTTTTTTTAATTTGCCTTTAGTTTTATTGTTATTTGGTGAAAATGATGTTTTAATGACAAAGATGAATGCTTAGGGAAGCATCGCACAAGTTCGCACAATGCGACAATGTCATCACTATTACCACAAGATCATCGAAACGACAAAAAATATCAGCAAAACGAACATTAGTGTGTAACTTACAATTTAAGCAAATATAATCTTCTTCTTTTCTGAGTTCAACATATATCCAGTCCAAAGTATTTATTGGGGCACATTAAACTTTACAAAAGACGCTCACATTGCTGTATTTGCTACTCCATTTTTATATCTAAATCACAACTTAGGTAATGAGATGTCTCTTCATACAAAAAAAGGAGTTGACCTATATCACCAGATATATCTAAGCACCAATCTATATAATATGGGTTACATAATAGCATACATAACCTGTTATACACCCATGACTGTTGGGTTTCTGAACTGCGACATTAATGATAATTAATACACATCAAATTACACTTGACATTACTTTTAGCCCAAATTGGTAACGGTTGGATGTGTTGCTTTAATGTTCACTTGTGCCTAGACACCCGTATTACTTCAGGACTTCAACTTACAGGTTATTGGATGGTTTCTTAAATCTGGGTATCTAGGGACTTGATCTGGAAAATTAACCCGAGGTTCGAAATCCCAGTGGTAAATTGTGTCATATCATTTGCAAGAATGCAAACCACCTTTGTCAATGCATCTGCCGAACAAATAGTCCATCCAGTTGAGCACAAGTTCTACACAATGGCAGCTCTATGGTTCGGCTGAACAGAAGAAATACCCATTAGCAAAAGGTACTGAACTTTCAGGAGTTCGCATTGAGCTGGAGATGATTCCCATGTTTGCCTTCTATAAAAAGTCTCAGTTCTGCAGGAGCTACAACTAATTTCAACCACTCTTGCAGCTCTTCCCCTTCCACCTTTTCTTTCTCTGCAGAAAGTGGAAGAAATATATGATCACTATATATAACAACAGAAGCAAGAATCTCTGCAGAGGCATAATAATAATAACAACTTATCTTACAAGCACCAAGCATTAAAAGAAGAATCATGCATATAACATTTAGGCTAAATTGTAGTTTAATACCCTGAAGTATCAAGCTTCAGCACATTAATATCCTGAGCTTCCAAAAAAAATGGAAAAAAAAAAAAAAAACCCTAGGGGCCCTAGCCTTTCCGGCCACCCCGCACTTGGCCCTAATCCCCTTGTCAGCACTCCCCACCACCTGCGACTCCACTGACCACCCTACGGGACCACGATGTAGTCGTGTAGCCCGCAGGCTGGACGAAAGGCGCCAAGGTCAGGGAGGGGGCCAAGGGGGTCATCAATGGTCGGAGGTGACAGAGGGGAAAGACTAAGATGGTGGCTGCCGGAATGGGAGTTAGGGCTTTTTTGAAATTTAAAATTTATTTTTACTCAAAATCGGAGAGTAATTTCTCACAATTTTTGGGGCAAAAAAGTCTATTAAACTGTCATGTCCAATTGATTAAGTTGAACGGTTGATTAACTAACGGTAGGGATAAACTGCCAACACTTAAAAAGTTTGATAACAAGTTGCCCACAAACATAGTCCAGAGTATTAAAATGCCAAAACATGATAGTTCAAGGTATTTCAGTGCAATTTAGCCTAACATTTAATTATTTTACCAGTTCAAAAACTTAGTGGTAGCTAAGAAGGCATAGAACACGGATTTGTTCACTAATGTGTCAAAAAAGGGAGCAAAACTGGTGTTTGAATAAAATTGTTTTCTATAGAAATTTTTATATTCAACAATACCAATAGGGAAATATAGTGCAGGCAAAGAAATGTCTATTGCTATAACAACAAATCCTTTATTGGCCGAGCCAGGACCTCAACTGAGGGGCAGCTGGAGAAGTGGAAGAGTTTCTAGAGGGAGGCGAGACGAGAGGAACTGGTGGAGGGTGCTAGTGACAGAGTCACCATAGCGGGCTGTGGTAATCCTTGAATTCGAGCAGGACGAGTGAGAGGAGAGAATTTGTGTTTCTTCAAAAAGAGTTATATATTTCTTTTTCATTCTTATTGAATGAAATGGTACTTTAGCCTCTCTTTTCTCTATGCTGGCTAACTGATGTCGTGGAAAGGTTCAAAGAACAACGGTTAGGAATCACTATTTTGTCAAATCAAACCTCCCATAGATATTTAAGTCAAGGTGTGACAGTGTGAGGTGGACCGGACCTAGCACGTGCCTGGGCTGGAACCGGGTCAGGCAGGGTTCTTCCATGACAAACCTGGCCCAAGCCAGGACCGTCTCGGCCAGGCGGGGTTTTAGCTTTGAGGACTGGTGGCCCGGATCACAATTAAACAAATTAAATTGGCCCAACATGTGGGCCAACCTAGGATTGGCCCAGTCCAACTGGTTGACCCGGGACGGCTAAACTTAGGTCTTGGGTCAGAGTTGGGCTTGGCGATTGTAATTGAAGACTAGGTCCAGACCGGTATAAGGACCAGCTAGCACTGGACCAAGCCAGGTCAAACCTAAAGTTGATCGGTGCTGGGCCATCCTAAGCCAGGCCCACCTGGACCTTGAGATGTGTGTGTGTGTGTGTGTGTGTGTGTGTGTGTCTAAGGGATCCGGATCCCTCCCTATTATGCATCTCCATGTTTACAACTGTTGGATCTTGTTTAGGTTATTTAATCTTAACCGTTGATTTGAACCATTCAAATCAATGGTTAAGATTACAAGATCCAACAGTTGATAACATGGGGATGCTTGGGGATGCAAAAAAGGGGGGATGTTGGTTGCAACCTAGACCAACGTTCACCTAATCTAATGTCCTATTGACCATCCAAATACACAATTCATATCATTCCCACTAATATACACATTAGAAAACATCTATAAGTAGAGTGAGAATAATTCTAACTCGTCCATCATGTGATGAAAAACAATTTTTTTTAAATTAGTTGTGGACCTTATATTTTGACATTTATTTGATGAGTTAGAAATGTCAAAATAAAATATCTTCATTCTTCACTTATAGCTGATCTAAGACATTTGGATCACTTTGAACGTGGACTGTGCATTGGGATGGCCTAAAAAATAACATGAGCATTAAATGGGCACACAACTGAAATGAGAATGTCCAGCTGAAATGAGAATATTAAGACAGATTGGTGTCAATATCTTGAAAGGTAAGATAAGAAATAAGTGCATTCATGAGCAGTAGGAGGTGGCTGCAATTGAGTATAAAATAATAATAAAATCGTACATGCAATATTAAATCAAAAAATGCATTGCGAGAAGTAATAATATATCAGCTAAAGGAGTTGCTAGAACTAGGATAAAAGTATAAATGAACTTGGATGAGGTGTAAAGAAGGCTATGGTTTTCAGTATAAACGAACACAAGTATGAAAGCTACATTTAAAAAGATATCTAATGAGCTGCACTAGAAAGTACCCACAAAGTATCAACGAAGTACACAATTAAAATTGAAAATATTAAAAGATATCCAATAGTTGCACTAGAGAGTATACCACGAGTTCGCACTATTCACAAAAACTGTTCTACATGGACAACCATAAAAACATGTCATGATATGTTCCCAAATAATTTGGTACGTGTACGTGACTACTTGATCCGCACTATTTAAGGGTCAAATAGTACTTTAGTACAACGATACTACGGCGTAGGCTAGATGTACTCACGTACTCGTACCCAAATATTTGGGAGCATATCGTGACACGTTTTTATTTGGATGCAGGACAGTCTTTGCAAATAGTGCGAACTCGTGGTAGTCATATTAAGTATCCAGGACCAGGAGTACGAGTACTGGGTAAGTATTCAATATGGATATGCCTTCCTAGATGGAGTATCGTGCTCCATAGTGTTAAATGGTTTGGTTCAAGCTCTGATTCGGGCCAATTTATTTGGATGGGTCTAGGTCAACGGTTTGATTCAAACATTGGCTTAAGCCAACGTTATTTGGAATTGGTTGGTTCAGTCTTTAGTTTAGGCAGAATTATTTGAAATAGGTTTGCTTCAAGGCTTTGATTTGAACCAAATTTAGTTTACATGGGTTTGGCTCAACCAAATTTATTTTAAATTGGCTTAATTTTAACCAAATTCATCCTAATTTAGATTTTGTTACAAACCCAATTCATTATCCGTTTGGTTCAAACCAATTCCCTCTTAAGGTTTGGTTCTTCTTCAAACCAAGTTCATTTGTCAAATTGTTTTAAGGTTGGATGATGATGGTAAATGTTCGAGCACGTCATTTTTTATAATTTTAATGTGTAATTGTTGTCTCTAAATTTATGTGTAAATGTTATGTGTAATTTACTTAGTTATCGTAAGTGAATAAATAGTTATAGTCAGGGGATATTTAGGACATTTGAGTTTGTACATTTAAATTACTATTATCAATGCTCAGTACATAAGGTACATTTTTAAGTAGTATATCCATTACTGATCAAAGAATTAGTTACACGTTGTCTAAGTTATACAGATTCCACGGAGTACTAGTTTGAAATTACTGAGTCAAGAAAATTAAAGAATCTTCAACACTTGGAGAGCAAAATTGTGCAGAAAATCTACTCTACACACTTACACAGCTCATGCACGCAAACATCCAATCCTGAATAGTATTCAAGGCAATATCAACTAGAGGGCTTACATTAGTGCAGGCCTAAAAACAGTAAGTATAGGTGCATCAACAAAGATAATTTTCAATCAAATTTTATCTCTATAGAAGGATCTTAAATTCAACCACCTTTTTCCATGCTAAAACTGTTTGGATGTCCAGCCACACAGGGTAGACCAGGAATCCAGTCACATTGACAGGACCTGAATACCTACTAGAAGCCCGGTTTCACGCACTTTAAATAATTTAATGAGGGATGAGCTCTCAAACCACATCTAAGAAAAGACAGTTTCTAGCTCAATTTTCATTAAAACCTTTCTCGAGCCCTTCCACCAAAAACAAGCCACAAACAGGTCCTATCACATTCATCAGGGTACCATTAATCATTGTCAACCATGAAGATCATGTTGCAGGTATTTGTATTTGAATTCATTGTCGGACTGTTGGGAGACATCTTTAGTTTCTCGGCAATTCAACGGATGACGGTATAATCATCATGGAAAAGTAACAAGTTATCTTTTGAACAAATGGAGAAGAAAGGTGCTGGGTTGTCATTATCGTCATTGTCATCATAAACACTAACCATAAAGTGAGTGACAAAAAGCAAGGGGAGAAAGTGGACCCAGAATAAATCAAAATCCAAGCCCAAAAACGAACAATGTTGTCACTGCAGTGGCATGGTAGGTCACTTCAAGCAAGATTACGGCAAGTGGTTAGAAGACCTTGAGAAGAAAGAGGATGGCAAAATGACCATCTTGAGAGGACAGCAGTGACAACACAATACGTATCTCGAGATACAGCCATTTCTAATAGGTGCATATGTAGTCCCCTATGTTGCACGAGTACATGTATGGATACAAATATGGACACGATATGGATAGAGACACCATTCATGTAATGTCTCGTCCCGCTCAGTTCAACCGAATGAATTGAAACGCAACGGCATTTGGACTTGTCTATGCAACGGCTTGCTTAAAGTCCCGCTCGGCCGAGGCAACTACTCGCTCAGGTGTGTGGCTTCGATGAACTTGCCTCGGCTCGGGATTCACACTAATAAAAATGGAGTTTTCATATACACTGAATAGGCTTGTTAATAAAAGAGATGAACTCACATAGCTAAGGAAACAATCTCATTATGTCAAGTGTATGTGTAGAACATGGAAAGGTGTCAACTTGTTGCTTAGATGTTCTCTACGATAGTTTTCAAAAAAGATGGCACTCGGTCTTCGACCTCACGTATTGAGTTAAACAGAGTTATGCCACTGGCTATCGGCTTGACGTCGTAGCAGGCACGGTCCCACGCTTCCACAGCTTGTTATAGCCATACGTTCCCACGATCTCAAGGCTTGTCATATAGAGTATGACTTAGTTGGTAGTGTTGCACGGAACACTATTGGTTTATGGCACGGAACACGGTTGGTTGATTGATTTGGTAACATAAAAAATACTCGAAACTGGTAGTCGTCGAGACAATTCCTGGTTTTGGGAGCTTCATAGAGATGAAAAGATGAGATGAGAAATGGTTTTATAAGTACGTCAGATTGAGTAGTCTTGCATGGTCATGGACAACTTTTGCACAAGGTTTTAGTTCCTGAACGAATTGTCGGAGCACCGAAATCGTATCGGCATAGGGGAACAAGTTCGTCGTGTCCGACGTACCGACACGGGGTATTGCGGGGCCTTCAGGTAGTTTAACTGAAGGATGCTCCGCAATGCTTGGTGATTCGGGACTTTCAGTGGGACTAGCTACCTTGCTACTGAAATGATTGTCCTCTAATCCAAAAATAATCCAAGATGGCTTGAATTTCTGGTGACCTTTCATATTAGATGAGTCGGTGTGCTTGCAGCAATCCGCGTGCACGTTAATAGATTGAGTCAAGAAGTATATGCACGACACGAATGAGTCAAAGAATGTGTGCACGATATGCATCACAAGTATTGAGCCTAAGATTTGGCCTTAAGGGAGTCGTGTGTCTTGGGCACTGTTTGTGGCATTTGGTTTTCAAAGTAGTTTGACACAGTTTCAAAGAATTGATTGCCGGTGGTATGTTAAAATGGGAAGGTCGGAAGGCAAGCTTGGTGTTGTTGTGTAGCATGGTCACAAGGATTTGTGGTACGATTACGTAGTTACAACACGAGTAGCCTTGTAGTATACAAGCCACGAAACTAATTTTAAGGAAAAAAATAGAAAGATCACAAAACAAAACAAAGTTGCCTTCACTAAAATAACGTGCTGGTTTTGTATGGATAGGCGAGATGCTCCCTACCAGTACGGTTGTGTACTGACATCCCACCAGTTTGCATGCAGGTTTGAGGTACTTGCTCGTTCGAGGCAGAGCTCGCTTGGACGCGACGAGGCATGGAATTTCTTGGCATTTCGAGGCGTGCGTCCGCGTTGAAGACTTCACCTATACGGGACATAATGTATGAACACCGTTTTCTTCAAGTTGTATGTCTCAAGGCATGATCTTTTGTATTCAGAGATGAGAGAGTGTTGAGTGATTGCATTCAGAGAGTGAGCTTGAGTGATTGTAATCTTGGCCTCGTGTCCCTGTAATTCCGCTCCAAAATTTAATAAAGAGGATTGTTTTCTATACAACTTGTGTTATTTAACTTCTCTGCTCGAGACTTCTGTGCGACGACCCCGACGCACAGCTGCAGCAATTGACCGTTATGGTATTCGCTTTGCGCCAGCGCAACTTAGGCTCGTGCTGCATCACGTCCATGCGAGGACGATCGGTTCTCCGAAACCGAGGCGTGACAATTCGCCCGTGTTCGTGCATATAGATTACCGGAGATCAGGAATGTCGAAGTTTGACATCACATGATGCGGACGGGGTGGCCGACACAAGAGTATTATTCCATGCCTGAGTTCTTCGCAACATATCAAAGTGGGCAACTTCGGGGTGGTAAAGATGGAACAAAGCCACATCGAATATTATCCTGGACAAATCAGATGTCCACCTGTGGACGGATCTTGGGTACACGCTAGTATAAAGGATATGAGGCACAGTTGCACCTCAATCTGATTTCAACAGGAACATGAGACGAGAAGGATTTATCATTTATGTAACATCTTTGGAGCACACAATAGAAGCTCGCCTAGATTGCTCTTATTGTAGCGAGTGGAAGTTTATATTGTACTCTATAGTGCATGCAGGCAAAGCCATCGCAAGGATAAACAAATGCAATGGGGAATAAAAATACTAGGGCTTCGGCACAAGCGGCAATTCCATATAATCTTATGGGTAATGCTACGAGTTCATGTATAGATTGCTTGTTTGGCAAACATAGTATTTCTTATGGGTACCTCAGATCCTTGGGTAAGGGATTGAGATAGATCATAGAACTGTAACTGTTAGTTGATTATAGTGGAGATTGTGCTCGACCTTGCACTGTGGTTTTTCCCGGAAAGGGTTTCCATGTAAAATCCTTGTGTTTTTGTTTGTGCTCTCTTTCCGCATTTTGGTGGTTAGTTGGTGGATTCAAACGGTCAAACCCACACAAAGCACTTCCTATGCTGAGTACCGTGGTACTACTCAACCTCCAAACCACACTTTAAACCATTGTATTGTTCGCAAAATGCAAACATACTTTAAAGCAAAATCTCTCTGTACCAGCACAGCATTACCAACTATTAGTTCTAGCCAAATATAATAGCTGAAACACATTATACCTGCCCTACATCATTCCTAGTAGTGGTGTTAACGAACCAAACTACTCACAAGACAGATCGATCTCGGCTCGTTGAAAAGCCTGTGAGCCGAGCTATTTGAGCTCGAGAGCACGAGCTCGAGCCTAAAAATAGGCCCGTTAGATAAGAAGAGCTTGAACACGAGCTTATGGATATTTGGCACGAGAGGTGGCTCGTTTTTTGGTATGTTTATATTAAAGAAATATCTTACACTAATAGATATTTCCAATTTGCTACGAAATGTTGGTGTTTGGCCTTGAAGACTAGAAAAATAGTCCCACATTGCCTAGGCCAAATGACTTGTATCTCTATATATATAAGCTTTCCTTGTGTTTACAGGTGCACATGAGGTATGGAGGGGCACATGGATGCCATGTGGGGGCATTTTTCTAGTGGAAAGAAGGCTAACTCAACAATGAAATATTAATGCTTTTTGTCATCCTCTTGGAATTAATTTCTTAGTCGCCAAGTCCCGTAGGGGCTTAGCGACTCGAGCTCGGGCTCATGAGGCGTAATGTGACATTTTGTTGGCGCACTTTGCACTTAGCTAGTCAGCATCGTCGCTAGGCGTATAGTGCGCTTAAGTTGCACTCGTTGCGCGAGCCTCTGCACTGCCGATCGCACGGCCAGACGGCGTTGCCCGATGGTGCGGCAGTTTGCGCGCAGTGCGTGCAGCGCGCGTTGTGCTCATTGTGCGCGAGTGCGCGCGGGCGCAGTTGGCACAGTTAGCGCAGATGGCGCGCGATGTGCGCCAATTAGCGCAGTTGTGTCTATGTATGATTTGAACGGTTACGAAACGTTCAGAAACGGTTCTTTCCACGTCCCGAACGTTTTGCATACTGGGTGATTACTGCGCGTGCCTATATAAGTCCCTCTCTTCTCTATCAGACTAGTGATTGTTCTGTACACTTTCCTTACGAAATTCAACAGAGAGCAAAGAGAGAGAAACAGCGCCAGAGTTCTTTTCATTCGAGGAGTCAGAAGAGCAGAGTGTTCCAAAGGTCTTTTTCGAACTTGCTGGTTCCTGGAAGCTATTCGTGTGAGACGAATCTAGCTTTGAACTTCGGTGATTCGTCACCCCAGCAGTACTTCTTTCTTCTTCTGTTCATCTTTTCTTCTTTTGTAATTCGTTCTATCCCAATCGTAACACCTTTACGAGAAAGAACGAGATCTCTTTTCTGATCTAATCAAAAATATTCTGTGGGCTTTCGTTGCTACTACGAAATTCATTTGTGCCTTCTTCGAAGTGTTACATTTGAATTCGTCTCTCTGAATCCTCCGGGATCTTAGTCGTGCACCTTCCTCGAAGTGTTGCCTAAATCAGTTTTTCATCTTAAAATCACGCCCCGGGACTAACAATCTCAAAGTTAGATTTTACAAGATGGAAAACTCTCGTGCTTCACTTATCGATCACAACTTTAGCAAGTTAGAGAAATTCGATGGAGAGCACTACAAAATCTGGACGAGGAAGGTTAGCCTCAATCTTCAACTTGTGGACGTCGACCACGTGTTATCTGAGGACGAACCGAAGGTTCCAGAAACTGGGACCGCGAACGCAGTTGCTGTTGCTACTACAAAAAATGCTAAATGGAAGAGGGAAAATAGCCTTTGTAGACTTCTGATCCTCAATGCAATGGAGGACTCTCTGGCAGAATCTTACTCAAAAAAGACCAGTGCCAGAGAGAGATGGAAATCTTTGGAGAAATTGTATGAAGATGACAAGAACATGAGCAAGATATTTATCGTCGATAAATATCACAAATGGCTCTTTGAAGACGAGAAGACGATGCTGCCTCTGGTGAAGGAGTTCCTGAAGTTGTGTCAGAAATTGGAAGATGAGGAGATGCCTCTCAAGGACAAGTTCGTTGTTGGAGGGATCGTCTCCAAGCTCTCCGCTGGTTAGAGCAAATTCTATGTGAATATGTATAGGAAGAAATTGGAGATCGGTCTGGAAGATCTCCTGCAAGAAATTTATGTTGAGGACCAGATGAGGGCCCAACTGAAGGTGGACGCTCTGTCCAAACAGATGGCTAAGACCAACTTGGTCCACACGAAGGAATCCAAAGGAAAGCAAGCTTTCCACAATAAAAAGGACATCACTAATCTGAAAGTGAAGGGGTCTTCTTTCAAGTACCATAAGCCAAAGTCCCATGTGACTTACTTCAACTGTGGCAAAAAGGTCTACTACAAGAGTGAATGCAGATCCAAACCCAAGCAGTCAGAGCAAGGTGAGCCTAGTAAGGTTTTCATGATTATTGACGTAATTGCTATGATTGCTCAGGTCACTGTGGTGGGGGCTGACTCTGACTGGTGGGTAGACATTGGTGCCACCTGTCATGTCTGCTCTAGCAAGGAATGATTCACAATATACAAACCAACATCTGAAAGTGTTATGGTGGCGAACCAGACACAAGCTGAAGTGCAAGGGATCGGGACGGTGGTGTTGAAGCTTGACTTAAGGGAAGTCTCTGACGCTTCAAGACGTGAAGCATGTACCTGCTATCGCAAAGAACCTGATCTCTGGAGGCCTACTCTGTAATAAAAGCCTAAGGATGGACATCAATGCTAGCCAGATGGTGATGTCCATAAAAGAAACATACTTCGGGAAAGCCTATATACCGAAGGGATGTTTAAACTTCAGCTTGTAAATCAGTCTAATAAAATTAATACAATCGCTCATTCTGATTATACTATTGAGTTGTGGCATAATAGACTAGGACATGTTCATTGTAAAAGAATAAACAAAATGTATAGTCTAGGACTTATCTCCAAATGTGGGGGTAAGATAGAGAAATGTGAAGTGTGTGCTCAGACGAAGATCACAAGGAAACCCTTTCATCGGGTTAATCGAAGCACAGATCCTCTGGAGTTGATACACTCCAATATCTGTGACTTCAAACAATTCTCTACAAAAGTCGGGATGAAGTATTTCATAACCTTCATTGATGACTTCTCAAAATACGCGTTCGTCTACTTGCTGAAGTCTAAAGACGAAGCGTTTGAGAAGTTCAAAGAGTTCAGGGCCGAGGCTGAACGGCAAACTGGACAACAACTCAAGAGAATAAGTAGTGATCGAGGTGGAGAGTATCGGTCTCATGAATTCGCATCGTTCTGCAAAGAACATAGAATCATCAACGAGACTACTGCTCTGTATTCTCCTCAATCTAACGGAGTAGCAGAAAGGAAGAACAGAACATTGACAGAAATGATAAATTCAATGTTGTTGACTGCGGGTCTTCCAAAGTGCTATTGGGGAGAAGCTGCATTGACGGTCAATTTTATTCTGCATAGAGTGTCGTATGCAACTTCTGACGTCACTCATCATGAACTCTGGTTCAAAGTCAGACCTAACTTAAATATCATTCGAGTGTGGGGGTGTCTGGCGTATGTAAACCTCCCAGATCTGAAGATTCAGAAGCTCGAGACAAGAACTACGAAGACGATCTTCTTGGGATGTGCCGAGAAGAGTGATGCTCGGAGATTTCTTGGCATAGAATCAAATTATATCATTGAATCTCACGACGCATAATACTTTGGAAAAAAAATGCAAGACACAAGAACATTGTTCTTGTAGACATTCCGGAGAATAATGAGGGTGCGCAGGAAATTAAAATTTCCAATGAGAATGTAGTCCAAGAAAAAGAAGTTGTGGAAGAGACGGCACTTGAACTAGAACTCGCTGAGCCATCAACCAAGCGAGTGAGGAGACCGAATGACTTCGGAGATGACTTTGTCACCTATCATGTGGAAGCAGATCCGCTTACCTATCATGAGGCGATGAAAACCAGAGACGTTTTCTGGAAGGAGGCGATCGACAATGAAATTGATTCAATCACCTCCAATAGCACTTGGGTGTTTATCTTCCTGAAGGAGCGAAATCCATCGGATGCAAATAGATCTTCAAGAATAAGATGAAAGCAGATGGAACTATTGACAAGTTCAAGGCTAGGCTAGCAGCAAAGGGGTTCTCTCATAAGCAGGGGATTGACTACTTCGACACGTATGCTCCAGTAGCCCAGATGACCACCATCAGAATGTTAATTGCTCTCGCAGCAATACATAAGTTGGAGATACATCAGATGGATGTAAAAGCGTTCCTGAATGGCGAGCTAACCGAAGAGATTTACATGCAACAGCCAGAAGGATTTGTCGTCAAGGGTCTTGAAGACAAAGTCTGCAAGTTGGTAAAATCCTTGTACGGTTTGAAACAGACTCCTAAAATGTGGCATGAGAATTTTGACAAGATCATAAGGTCAAATGGCTACAGGGTCAGCGAAACGGACAAGTGTGTTTACACAAAGTTCGTTGATAGAAGAGGTGTAATCGTTTATCTGTATGTGGACGACATGCTGATCCAAGGTACGGATATAGGCTATGTCATGGAGACAAAAAGTTCATTTCGACTAAGTTCAGTATGAAGGACTTTGGGGAAGCTGATGTGATCTTGGACATCAAGATCATCCAGACAGACATTGGACTGGCGTTGTCACAGTATCATTCATTATATTGAGAATATGATCACACGCTACGGATATCAGGATCTTCCAGTGATCGATACGCCTTACAGGTGTGACCTAAAGCTGAAGCCGAATTCGAGGAAAATCGTCAGACAATTGGAGTATGCAAGCGTCAACGGGAGTTTGATGTACGCTACTACTGCCACTAGGCCTGACATAGCTTTCGCCGTGGGAATGCTGAGTCGGTTCACTAGCAACCCAGACGTTGAGCACTGAAAAGTTGTGAAACGGGTAATGAGATATCTCAAGAAGACTCGGACATATGCACTGCACTACAACAGAGATCCGCCAGTAGTAGAAGACTTCAGTAATGCAAGCTGGTGCTCAGAGGTGGAGAGCGAAAGATCCAAAGGTGGATTCATTTTCACCATGGGTGGAGCTGCTATATCGTGGAAGTCGAAGAAACAGACTATACTCTCTCGTTCCTCCATGGAATCTGAGTTCTTTGCACTTGATTTTGCAGCAGAAGAAGCAGAATGGTTTCGGGAGCTCATGTATGATCTTCCAATGGTTGGAACGCAGATACCGACGATACCTATATACTGCGACAACCAGGCGACTGCTGCAGTGGCATCGAATGACCTCTTCAACGGGAAGAAGAGAACTGTGCGGCTAAAGCACGATCTCATCAAAAGATGTGTCATTGCATTGATTGATGTTCGGAGTCAGGAGAACCTGGCAGATCCGTTCACAAAGGGCCTCAAGTGCCAGCTGGTCGAAGACACAGCAAGTAAAATGGACTTGAAGGCATTCTGATATTGTGTTATTGTAATCATACCATAAAGTTTTATGCTATTAGTTCAAAAAAAATCTACTAGACATCTAGCTTTTGGTTCAAGGGAGGACCACTAACTAGAAAAATATCAGGAATAGTGGATACATGTCCTCTGTGACATGGAAGGGATACGGACCCACAACCACTGTTGTCTACTATATGTTTTCTGCGGAGAACAGATCATGTGGTAAGGATGGCTTAAACGCCTTAATGAGTTCTCGAGTAGAGTGAATGCATGTTGTGCTTTACAGGAAGCACGATAGCACAGCACTATGAGTGTTACAACTCCATGCTACAGTGGGGTGACTCCACCATGAGATTCCCAGGTAGGGGTAATGCCTCGGCTTTGCAAGCCAAGTCACAGCGGCGTAGCACCGCATATAGGCATGTAGCCTAATGTTGTATGTTAAAATTAAAGAGTTTTAGACAGCACTACAAAGGGGACGATGTCCTCATGTTACAGTGGCACGACATCACGAAGAGGTACCGAGATAGGGGTAAAGCCTCGGCTCTGCAAGCCATGTCGTTGCGGCGTAACACCACAAGGAAGCACAAGGTTCATGTTGGATAGTTTGGCACTACAGAAAGGCTGATGACTATCATGCTACAGTAGTATGACACTACGATGAGATATCCGCAAGGTTGTAAAAATCGCTAGTCGGCCACTAGTCGGTTCGTAGGGACTACAGATTAATCGGACTACTCGCGGACTACTCGGGGATTAGTCGGATTAGTCGGTTTAGATTTCTAATGAATATATATATATGTAATATATTATAAAAATATTTTAAAAAATAATATGTTAATTGTTGAACTTTTAATTATTGCAGACTACAGTACATTTTCTTATTCATTATTTTGCATAAATTTCTATTTCGATAAATATTTAAATAATATGTTAACAACTTACTATTTTGCACGGAGAGTTACAGCCGCAGTAGCAAGCAAAAGCAAAAAAAATAACGAGCAAAAATTAAAAAAAAGAGCCACAACAACAGTAGCAAAGAGATAACAAAGCAAAAATAAAAATAAAAAAAGAGTAGGCTAGTCACTTTTTTCAAAAATAGAAAAAGACAGCAACAAAGTAAAGAGTCGACGACGGCTGCCTTGACGAAGTCGACACAGCCCAGACTAGTACCAATTTAGCTAATTTTTGGATGGACCAGCTCCTAATCGAGTCGACAGTGGCCGACAAGTGACTAGTCGAGGACTAGCCCCTAGTCGAGTCGGCGGCGGCTGACTAGCGACTAGTCGGGGACTAGTCGGCCGCCTAGAGGGATTTTTACAACACTGGATATCCGGGTAGGGATAAAGTCTCGGCTTTAAGCCATGTCATAGCGGCGTAGCACCGCAAGGAAGCGCAAGACTTCATGCCATGTCTCTTTAATAAAGAACTCACCTAGAGTGTATGAACAGAGATAACAGGCCGTCTCTTGAGGGTAAACTTATAGACGCTCAAAATACATACACCGAAACCAAGCTGGCACAAGGCCTTTAATTTGCAGCCAGAAGCACATGTGACTACATTGTGTGAGTGAGAAGAATTACAGCTATGGTGCAGAATTCAATGCTTAGTATATTCTCGTATCATACTGTTGTTTGACCCATGCGGGAAGATTCAAGTCGTCAGCGACATTTATCCTAATGCATGATGGACAGTCACTGTGGGGAACACTCAAAGCCAAATATAGAGATATGTGGGAGATTGTTGGTGTTTGGCCTTGAAGACTAGAAAAATAGTCCCATATTGCCTATGCCAAAAGACTTGTATCTCTATATATAAGCTTTGCTTGTATTTAGAGGTGTACATGAGGTATGGAGGGGCACATGGGTACCATGTGGACATGTTTTTCTAATGGAAAGAAGGCTAACTCAATAATGAAGCATTAATGTTTTTTGTCATGCTCTTGGAATTAATTCCCTAGGAGCTAAGCTCCGTAGGGGCTTAGCGACTCGAACTTGGACTCGGGCTCGAGCTCATGAGGCGTAATGTGGCATTTTGTTGGCACACTTTGCACTTAGCTCGTCAGTATCGTCGCTAGGCGCATAGTGCGCTTAAATTGCGCTCGTTGCGCAAGCCTCTGCGCTGCCGATCGCACGGCCAGATAGCGCGATCAGTTGGCACGGCCAAATGGCGCGCCGGTTGGCGCGGCCAGATGGCGCAACAGTTTGCGCGCAATGCGTGCAGCGCGCGCTATGCGCGTTGTGCTCATTGTGCGCAAGTGCGCGCGGGAGCAGATGACGCACGTTGTGCGCCAATTAGCGCAGTCGTGTCTGTGCACGATTTGACCGGTTACGAAACGTTCAAAAACGGTTCTTCCCACGTCCCGAACGTTTTTGCAAACTGGACGGTTACTGTGCGCATCTATATAAGTTCCTCTCTTCTTTCTTAGACTATTGGTTGTTCTGTACACTTTCCTTACGAAATTCGGCAGAGAGCATAGAAGAGAGAAACAACGCTAGAGTTTTGTTCATCCGAGGAGTCAGAAGAGCATGAGTGTTCCAAAGTTCTTTTTCGAACTTGCTGGTTCCTGGAAGTTATTCGTGTGGGACGAATCTAGCTTTGAGCTCCGGTAATTCGTCACCCCAGCAGTACTTCTTTCTTCTTCTGTTCATCTTTTCTTCTTTTGTAATTCGTTCTACCCTAATCGTAACACATTTACGAGGAAGAACGAGATCTCTTTTCTGATCTAATCATAAATATTTTGTGGGCTTTCGTTGCTACTACGAAATTCATTTGTGCCTTCTTCGAAGTGTTACATTTGAATTCGCCTCTCTCTGAATTCTCCGGCATCTCAGTCGTGCACCTTCCTCGAAGTGTTGCCGAAATCAATTTTTCATCTTAAAATCCCGCCCCGGGACTAACACGAAATTCATAGAAACCCTTTCAATTTGATGTTAAACTTAGTGACGTCCATTTTCTTCTAGAAAAAGCTCATAAACAAGTTCAATTTAGACTTAAGTTTGTTTATAATTTAAGCTGATCGAGCTTAGAGCAACTCGTGAGATAAGTTCGAGGTTGCAAATATTGTAGAGAGTCGAGCTAGAGCTCAACTCTAGGCTCGTCTTAAAGGTCGAGCTATATGTTTTCCTTTGAGAGCCGAGCCCAAGCAGGAGGGTGCTCGCTCAAACCTCAGCTTGTTAGTTGGTGAAATTATGCATGCTGGTTAAGGAAAATTACAACGACGTCATAAGGGAACAAGCAAATACATGGTAAGCTTTCAAAGACTTATTGTAGGTTTTGTCAAAGGGTAAATAGGTATGATAATAATGATCATCAAGAACAATGTGAGAGAACATTTTTGTTGCAATTTTGCAACCACTAAAAGTGTTTAGAAGCAATTAGCTTGAAGCTTTTACCTTCCAGATGAGCTCCAAGCCCCTCCAAGACAGTAGGATTGGCACGAATCACTGATAGAGCTACTTCAAGAGCAGATTGCAGAAGTGCTTTTACCTCTCTTTGTACAAGATCCACCAAATGCCCCTGTAGACTAAGTCTCAAAAAACTCTCTAGTCAAGAGATACACTAACAAGTAGAAAGGACAACGAGAAGGTACCTGATCCCTCGCCCATGGGCTCCCCCCACCAGACTCGTCAAGGCCACCAGCAGACAATGTTGTCACTGATATTGGACCAATAGTTGGGTTAAGACCATATTCAGCTACAGCTTTGTAGGCCATATCAGTTGCTCTTTTTATATCATCAAGAGCTCCTGTTGACACACGCCCAGAGTAAACAACTTCTTCAGCGGCACGACCTCCCAGAAGAGTTACCAATCTACCATGTAATTCATCAACAAACAGCAGATATCTATCCTCGGTGGTGGGAGGGGTGTAGGTGAAACCCAATGCACCTCCCGATCTAGGCAGTATACTTAATTTCTGACAACAAAATGAAAATAGGATTCAAAAAGCACCGTGATCAGTGGAGTTAAAAGTTTTGAACTAATCTCAGTCTTTACCTCAACACGTGGCTGTCCAGTAAGCAGATTTGCAACAGCAGTCCCAACAACTGCATGACCCGCTTCATGTCTGGCAACAACAGCCCTCTCGCTACCTTGTAACTTTGCATGCTTCTTCTCTATACCCTGAAGAAATATGCGATGTAAATGATCAAACCTACACTACAAAGAGAATAGATGTGAATTTTGATTTTACTCAAAGATGAGTGGGAGAATAAGAGATGGTGACTAAAGCATCAACTGATGGTGAGGTCACGAATCATTGAAATTACAACGAAAATTTACTACAGAAATCCCAAAAGTATAATCAGCTTTCTGTCAAATATAGGTTTCAGTTGCTTACTCATGCATAATGTCTTTCCAAACATAAATATGGCTTGTAGTGATGCTGATACCCTGCTAATAGTGTAAGTAACAATATTACCACAAAAACAATCCTGGATTGAATTAACAAGAGCTTCCTGAAACAGCCCAAGCTAGACTAAAGATAGAATAAACCATATCAGATAAGGTGCTAGTTTATCTATATAAATCAAATAGCCCCTGGTTGCTTAAGAAATATCACTTAAACATCTACTCTAAACTAAAGAGTCAAGAAGAAGAAGAAACTTAAAAATAATAGCAGAAAGGTGACAGGGGAAGGCCCAGCGAATCTCATCATTTATCACAAACAATCGACTAACATTGTTAATTTGTTAGATTTATGTTCCGATATCTCCAACATGACAACTTTCTATATTCTTCAGAAGCAAGAAAACCTAACAGTGGCAAACTGACGCCGCAGGTCAAGACCTAGAGGACAGACTAGATGGGTCAGTGATACGACGATTATTAACAAGATTGGGTTAGGTTTTACCGGAAGAACATATAATCAAGAATACACCAAATCTTGCTCCTAAGAACATTTTTTTTGTATCCAAGTTCGAAGGACCAACCTTGATTCAACTTGTCAGTTATGAACTCAACTCGTCCAACATGAACAAACAAAAGGCTGACATGTTAAGAAGGAAAAATAGGAATTTGCACAGACTTTGGGTTGGGCTTTGGTGTAAACGATGAAGATCAGCTGCTGTCTATGTAAATGAAGAAGGGAAAGAAAACCCTGGTGATACAAAGAAGTCTATAGGACTAAGCCAGGTGCAAGAAGTGGAGGAAAGGGCCGGCTGCTGGCTGGTTTACTGCTGGCGGCAGCAAGAACAACAGCCCATGGGAGGCGGGTAGGGGATTCAGGTAGGAGAGGGAAGGCGTTTCTTTTTCTGGACAGCAACACAGGGAAAGGGGGGTGTTTATGTTTCTGGACAGTAACAAAGGGAAGAAAGGTGCAGGATCATGATCAGAACATAAGAGGCTTGAGGTGAATCAGAAGAGAAAGTCATTCAGCTCTGTTAAGGGACATGTCCTCTATAACACTGACAAAAAGCATATCCTTCTTTAAAACTTCAAACATGTCCGCTTAGGACTACGTCTAGTCCTAGAGGCTCCTTTAACTGCTATCTTATTGCTCCTCCTTACTAGAGCATCTATTGGTCTATGTTGCACATGTCCAAACCACCTAAGTCAACTTTCTTTCAATCTTGTCCTCAATTGGCGCCACCTCTATCTTCTCATCGATACGCTCATTTCTTACCTATATAAATGTATTGCCACTCATCCATCTTCGCATTCACATTTCTGCTACACTTAATTTTCTGGACATGCTCTCCCTATAAGTAACAATAACAAAAAAAAAATCTGGCAGAATAATCTAACTGTAAGTACTAGTGGTTTGAAGCTTGCCTACCTGCTGTTTCTCCTCCCCGAAACCATCCTTCACGAGATATCTTGTCACCAGTATAGGACCTTTAGCATGCCAAAGGAAGATCAGAACCTAAATTAGCTCCTCTCCCTCCCTCCATTCCCCATTATCCCCTCTAACCAACTTAACACCCAAAATTTAGACCCATAGTCCAGGTCTAGCACTTCTACTTTGATCAAACACTATGTTGATGAAGTGCAATCCACCGATCCAAAGCCAATCCAAAAGGCAGTGATTCCCCTAGTTACTCACATGCAAAAATATGATTTGACCACTTTTACTTCGACCAAAGACTATGTTGAGGGAGGTCTGGTTTGGGATTACGCTGCTTTCCACAAAGCAGCAGAAGGAGAAGCATTTGGAAGCAGTCTCACATCTTTCAAAAGCTGTCCCAAAATTTAGCTAGCTTTTCAAAAGTTTTTTTGACAATCTCCTGTTACCAAAAAGCCAGTGCGGATAAGATCCGCACGAAGAGTCCGAAGCGACATGACGACCGGCTAAAATCGTGTGCGGGGAGACACGATTTAATTGAGCCCGCACGTGCTGGTTTAAAAAAAAAAACAGGTTTAGGAACCTCTTTTCAAAAAAATAAGCAGAAGCAGCCATGACAAGCAATTCAAACCAGCCGACGTGTGGTCCACTAGCATACATATGATCTTACAGGATTAATAATTCCTCCATGTAAATATATGATCTTATCAGCTCTATCTACTTACCCAAAGTTTGGTTTATATCTATAGAAGAAGCCTGCTAAAGAAGTTTGGTTTACCGCTCTAATTTTGAAGCTATATGTGTGGCTTGACATTTCAACACTTCACCAGAACTGCGTACCACGTCTTCAAATAATTATATTCTTGTGGAAGAGACACGAGGGCTATCAACCAAATGGATAGTTCAATCTGCTTACTGACATATGATACACAGATGTCGATCATCAAAGGTGCTATTATGTGTGTGTGCATTATTAACAGTGGTACTTTTTAAATTTATCATTTAGATACTTTGAAGAACCACCCCACAGTTGGTCACCGCACTTAATTGAAATGCCATTGAGATTTGACACAAAGCAACCACATGTTGGATTATGACTAGGCATGCTTCCAAGCTAGAAGTGAGCTACAAAGTGGAGTATTATAGGGTGTTTTGTAATTGTTGACCACCAAAGTCAAAAGAAAAGTTTGTGACAACTATAACATATCATGCTTTATGAATCGGAATTGGGCAATTACCAAAGCATCCACAGAATAGTGCAGCTCAAATAAGAATAATGAGATCAATTAGTGGCAACACATCATAAGCCATGACTGTATTTTTGGAATGTCACAAGTGGCCCCAATGAAAGATGATTAAAAATTGATTGAGGTGGTTCGTGCATATGCAACAACACCAATGCATCATTTAGGTGGAGTGATAGGATTAATCAAAGTTAATGCTAGAACTAGGGGTAGGCTATAACGAGCTTGGATTGTGGCTATGATTTATGGTAATTTTTAAATGCTAGAGAGGAATGAGCGAAAGCATATTGGAATCAAAGGATTCACGTACCTGACCCCGAGAGTTTGGGATAAGGGCTTCGTTTTTGTTGCATCATTAGATAGTTTTGAATTGGGAATGACATTCCGTTTCAATCCTTGGCTTAATATGTGATAGAAAATAGTACCATTTAGGGCCCGTTTGGTTTGCAGGATTGGACAACGTAATGTAATTGGCATTACGTTGTCAATCTAACTCGGATGTTTGGTTGGACAAAAAAAATTAGATGTAATGTAATCGCGATTACAAGTTTGATTACATTACATCAGTTTCTTCTAAACTCAATTACATCATAAAACCTATGTAATCGCAATTACATTACAACTTAAACGGAAGGTTGGTATGCTATAATTTGGTCTTTTTGTTCGTTTTTGGTCATTTTTTGTTGTTTTTGTTTGTTTTTGGTCATTTTTGTTCGGTTTTGGTCGTTTTTGTTCGTTTTTTGTCGTTTTTGTTCGTTTTTTGTCATTTTTGTTCGTTTTTGGTCATTTTATGTTGTTTTTGTTTGTTTTTTGTCGTTTTTGGTCGTTTTTTGTTCGTTTTTTGTCGTTTTTGTTCGTTTTTGTTCGCTTTTTGTTATTTTTGTTCGTTTTTTGTTATTTTTTTTGTTCGTTTTTGTCCTTTTTTGTTGTTTTTGTCCGTTTTTTGTCGTTTTTGTTCGTTTTTTTGTCGTTTTTGTTCGTTTTTTGTTGTTTTTGTTTGTTTTTTTGTCTTTTTTTTCTTGTTTTTGTCCGTTTTTTGTCGTTTTTGTTCGTTTTTGTCATTTTTGTTCGTTTTTCGTTGTTATTGTTTGTTTTTTTTGTCGTTTTTGTCATTTTTTTGTTGGTTTTGGTCCCTTTTTGTTCGTTTTTTGTCGTTTTTGTTCGTTTTTTGTAATTTTTGTTCCTTTTTTTCATTTTTGTTCGGTTTTTTGTCGTTTTTGTCCTTTTTTTGTTCGTTTTTTGTCGTTTTTGTTCGTTTTTTGTCATTTTTGTTCGTTTTTGGTTGTTTTTGTTTGTTTTTTTTGTCGTTTTTGTCCTTTTTTGTTGTTTTTGTCCCTTTTTTGTCGTTTTTGTTCATTTTTGTCATTTTTGTTCGTTTTTCGTTGTTTTTGTTTTTTTTTTGTCGTTTTTGTCCTTTTTTGTTGTTTTGTCTTTTTTTGTTCGTTTGTGTTCGTTTTTTGTAATTTTTGTTCGTTTTTTTGTCATTTTTGTTCGGTTTTTTGTCGTTTTTGTCCTTTTTTGTTCTTTTTTTGTCGTTTTTGTTCAATTTTTTGTCATTTTTGTTCGTTTTTCGTTGTTTTTGTTTTTTTTTTGTCGTTTTTGTCGTTTTTTTGTTGTTTTTGGTCTTTTTTTGTTCGTTTGTGTTCGTTTTTGTAATTTTTTTTCGTTTTTTGTCATTTTTGTTCGGTTTTTTGTCGTTTTTGTCCTTTTTTGTTCTTTTTTTGTCGTTTTTGTTTATTTTTTGTCATTTTTGTTCGTTTTTGGTTGTTTTTGTTTATTTTTTTGTCGTGTTTGTCCTTTTTTTTTGTTGTTTTTGTCCCTTTTTTGTCGTTTTTGTTCTTTTTTTGTCATTTTTGTTCGTTTTTTTCGTTGTTTTTGTTTGTTTTTTTGGTCGTTTTTGTCCTTTTTTGTTGTTTTTGGTCTTTTTTGTTCGTTTGTGTTCGTTTTTTGTAATTTTTGTTCGGTTTTTTGTCGTTTTTGTCCTTTTTTGTTCTTTTTTTGTCGTTTTTGTTCATTTTTTGTCATTTTTGTTCGTTTTTGGTTGTTTTTGTTTTTTTTTTGTCGTTTTGTCCCTTTTTTTGTTGTTTTTGTCCGTTTTTTGTCGTTTTTGTTCATTTTTTTGTCATTTTTGTTCGTTTTTTGTGTTTTTGTTTGTTTTTTTGTCGTTTTTGTCCCTTTTTTTTTTGGTTCTTTTTGCCCTTTTTTTGTCGTTTTTGTTCATTTTTTGCCTTTTTTTATCGTTTTTGGTTAATTTTTTTACGTTTTTTATCTTTTTTTGTCAATTTTGCTCATTTTTTGCCATTTCTGTATGTTATTTATCGATTTTTGTCGATCTTGTACGTTTTTGACCATTTTTCACGTTTTTATCTTCTATCGTTTTTGGTCGATTTTGCATATTTTTTGTCGCTTTGTTATCATTTTTTGCTTTTTTTGGGGTCTTTTTTTTGTTCGTTTATGCTCGTTCTTTTCTTTTTGTTTGTTGTTTTTGTCGTTTTTGTTCCCTTTTTTTGTCGTTTTTGGATTTTTTTTTGCAAGTTTTTTAATCTTTTTATCGTTTTTTGCTCGTTTTAATTCCCTCTTGTTTTGGCCTTTTTTCGTATTTTGTTTTTTGTCATTTCTGTTCCCTTTTATCTTTTTTTATTTTTTTGCTCTTTTTTATCGTTTTTTGTCATTTTTTTCTTTTTTTGTCGTTTTTGTTCATTTTTTGCCCTTTTTTTTTATTTTTGGTCTTTTTCGTCCTTTTTTTCCCTTTCATTTATTGTTGTTTTTGTCAATTTTTTTGTTTTTAGTCATTTTTTTATCATTATTGGTCACTTTTTATGGTTTTCACATTTTTGATCTTTTTTTTGTCGTTTTTCTTTTTTATGGCTTTTTCATTTTTGTTTTTTTTTCCTTCTGTTTTGTTCGTTTGTCATTTTTGGTATTTTTATTTTTTGTCTTGTTTTTCGTTTTTGGTCTTTTTTTAGCAGAAAACAAACCATTTTTCCCCTTTTTTTATTATTTATTTTTAATTTTTTTCCTTTTTAAATTTTTGAAATTTTGTATTGATCAGCTTTTTAAATTTTATGTTGTATTTTAAAAAAAATATTAAATTAAAAATTCAATTACATTACATGGTAAACCAAACACATGAATGCAATTAACATTACATTACATGGTTTGATTACATGTTTCAACCAAACATAGTAATGTAATTGTAATTCCATTACATTACAAACTCAATTACATTACAAACCCAATTCCATTACGATTACGATTACATTACAATGAACCAAACGCAACCTTACTGCTTCCTCTATAATACTTTCTAATGTAATGGAACTTGAGGTGTTACCTTGGTTGAATGATCTTAAACTGCATGACGAAAAAGCAAGCAAAACATGCATGTCACTGGCATCTTGATTTTACAGCAAGATCCCCTCTTGCTCGTAGCTAACTTGGCTAGGATTTCGGGACAAGCATAAAGGGTTTATGTCAGGTTGACAACCTGTCAATTATTATGTGGAGTTTTCTCGTTCTCTATAGCCTCCCAATTGTGATGGAATCATGGAAGAAGGCTTGGATGATGACGATGACATTTTGATAGTTTTGAATTAGTTTTGCTCACCATCACACACGCATGACGTGTCCCAAATTTACTAATAATAGTAAGCCAGTATCATTGCATCAAGGTTTTTGATACCGATTACCAGTTCCATACTGGGGATCTTCATAACAAATATCGGGCTATATACCAAACATATGGAAGATATGACCTCGAGATGTATAGTATAATAATTCACTTCAGAATGACATGTATGGCAAGAATCAAGAGTTCAAAGGAAGGAGAACGAAAAGGAAAAGAAACCAGGAGCAGAAGAACAAGCAAAAGGAGAAGCAGAAGGATATTTTAACGGGTTAATATTGGATCTTTAAATGGGTTTATATCCAACTGGTTTAACCCAATATATACCCGATATCTGGTTGGTATGGTTCACCAATTGTTTAGGCGAACTGTATCCGGCTTACCTTTGAAATCGGTAATTGATCGGATTGGCTATACCAGCCGATATCTAGAATGGTGCATTGCATATATGCAAGTACGTATGTAAACATATACTTAATATACATATATGCATATAGAAGTTTTTCACAACACATGTAGTCACAAGTTTGATGGCTTACCTTCTAACTTTAGTTTAGGTTGTAGGGAAATCCAAACAAGTGCCCCTTGGTAACTCCTACAACTGATCCCAATAACAAGAAAGCCTTTATCCCAAAATTTTGGGGTTGGCTACATGAATCCTCATCTCCCATTCAACTCTTGGTAAGGGTGGTCATCTCCTCCCTCAATTGAGGAAAAACTTTACATGTATTTTTGAAGGATTCATTTCATACATAAAAGTTTTATATGACCAATTGCAACACCACTATTTATAAATTCTACCCTCTCTCTTGTAAGACCTTGTCATTTAAAACAGCATTAACAAGAATGTGTTAGTTTTAAGTGGGTAGCATCACCCTTATCTTTAGGCAATGCACAACAAAATATCAACATACTTACGGCTCAGGGTCTCCAATGATTCCTGGAGCAATTTCTTTTCTTTTGGTTGAACTTGAGATTAAGGATCTTGTAAAGATATAATTAGCTGCTATTTTGGCACACTTAAAAATAGTGTCATTAAAAAGTAAAAGAAATTATTCCTTGCCAATCATCAATTAGATAAATTTAAAACAGCATTAACAAGAATGTGTTAGTTTTAAGTGGGGTAGCATCACCCTTATCTTTAGGAAATGCATAACAAAATATCAACATACTTACGGCTCAGGGTCTCCAATGATTCCTGGAGCAATTTCTTTTATTTTGGTTGAACTTGAGATTAAGGATCTTGTAAAGATATTTAGCTGCTATTTTGGCACACTTAAAAATAGTGTCATTAAAAAGTAAAAGAAATTATTCCTTGCCAATCATCACTTAGATACATTTAAAAACCATTCTAGTATTTTCGATCATCACCAAGTCTAGAGTCTAGCAAAACTCAACTCCACTTGCTTAAGATTATTTCTTCATCTCTTAGTGATCCTCTTAAACTCTTACATTTTATAAGATCTGGGTTCTGGACATGTTATGGTAGGTTGTAATCTATGTTGTTAATATCGTGCGATTAACGATACGTTGAAATATACTTCAGAATCTGGATTGTGGAACTAGAAAGACACGTAAAGATGAAACAAAAAAAAACTTACGAGAAAATTATATCAAATCATGTTCTCATATAGATTTAGAAGTATAGTCTATAGACAAAACTCTTAGAGTTATTGTATCATACGGTACACGTATGATATACAAGTACATTTGCGAGTTGACAACCTAGATTGTAATGCACAAAAGACAGCAATGAGCAAGAAAAAATATGCTAAAAGAAGAGGGTGGAAAAAGTAGATGGTGCATGCTTTCCTTCCTGCAGAAGAGGTGTAAACTAGCTCGTCACCCGCCACGTGTAATCTGTTTGTCGATATCTATGTTCACAGTGGTGATTCCTCACATATTATATACTAAAAACAAAATTTACAAACATAATAAAAGGCTAATTTGCAACTAAATACCCAGAACTATTATCAACTTTAAATTTGCTACCCTAAACTATTTTATATGCAAGTTAATACCAAGGACATACAAGTTTTTGCAACTTGATACCCTCAGTTAAACTGCAATCCAACTTGACGCCGTCAAAAAAGCACTGACCATTATGACATTTTGCCCTTAAAACAAGAAAACATCCTGCCTTATCAGTTGATCCCTTCTTCCCCATTACCTAACTCTAGCACTAACTGAGGAGGGGAGGCAAGAGGTGTTGCAGCGAAGAAGGGATCAGTAAGAAGTTTGGGATGGAGGGGTTGGCAAGGAACATGGGAGCAGCCATGAAGGAGGAGTCTGGAGAGGGCTCGGATAAGATGGCGGCGACCAGGAGCTGCAGCCAGTAAGGCGAGCCCAGGAGGGGCTAGTTGGTTTTAGATTAGGATTAGTCATGGTTAGGGACTATGAGGAAGAAGACATAGGTATAATAGTTATTTTATTTTTAACGGTGTAGGGTATCAAGTTGCAAATTGGTTATAGTTGAGGGTATTTGGGTGTTACAAAGTTTAGTGTTGCGAGTTGTTAATTTTGATACACAAGGGAAGCAAGTTGAAAATCAGGGATAGTTCAACGTATTTAGTTGCAAATCCGCCTGAACAAAGCAAAAGACATATTTATGTAATCTAACGGTAATTGTTACGGAAAGAGCAGTGGAGATATAAGGAATGCAAATGAAACAAAAATAGACACATACCGCTATAGAGCGTTCAACTGCTTGGATGAAGTCAGCCTTTTCTACAACAACTTTATTCACTCTTCCAGCTAAGAGGGCTGCTTCATTAACCAGATTTGCTAGATCCGCTCTGAAAATGTTTGCAAAAGATGGACCAGTCAAACCAATAGATGAATTACATACCAAGAGATAAAACCAATTGCACCCTCACCCAGTAAAACCAGTGGTCATAGATGCAATATTCATGAGATTCACATCTTCTCCAAGAGGAAGTTCCTTTTTATTGACATGAACTTTCAAAATGGCTTCTCTTCCAAGCCTATCAGGAGCTTCAACCTATGTTTCCAACCCAGAACAGTGTCAACAGATCACTGAGAATTCAGACACCTACCTAAAAGTCACGGAGTGCAAATATAAAACAGAAACTATTACCATTACAACACGATCAAATCTACCAGGACGTCGCAGTGCGGGGTCCAAGACATCTGCACGATTAGTTGCTCCAAGAACAATTACTGCAGAATTGCTATCAAACCCATCCATTTCCTGATAAACAAGTTGAAATATAAATATAACAATTTCTGAAGAATGTTGCTATTTGATGGTAACCAATCAAGGATCGAATCATCTTACAGTAAGCAGCTGATTGAGCGTTTGTTCTCGCTCATCATTGCTGACAATACGAAAACGACCATCACGGCTTTTCGCCACGGCGTCTATCTACAAGAGAGGAAACGATGCAATCAAAACTAACCCAAGAAATGGAAAAATCTTATCATTCGCTAGACATGCATCGACAGTGTGGATCCAACCTCATCAATGAAAATGATTGAAGGTGCCTCCTTCTTTGCCCTTGCAAAGAGATCTCGCACACGAGAAGCTCCCATACCCACATACAGCTCAACAAATTCACTTGCTGAACAACTAATAAAAGGTACATCTGCTTCCCCAGCTACAGCTTTTGCCAGAAGAGTCTTGCCAGTTCCAGGGAGACCAACCTATAGACTCAAAAATGAGTTAAATTATCCAAGTGTTTGGATTTGTAATAGAAGAACAAATATACAATATTTTCTGGCTAATATTCTCACCAACAGCACCCCTCGAGGAGGCCGAGCACCAAGTCTTATATATCTTTCTGGACTCCTAAGGAACTCCTGGGCATTAAGAGTGCATTAAGATCTTAACGACTGTGAGAATTATAATAAGAAAGCAAAAAGTAATAACAAAACAACAAACACACCACGATCTCTTCCAGCTCTTCTTTAGCCTCATCAACACCAGCCACATCAGCAAAAGTTACTACATCAGAATGTTCAGATACTTTAGTCCCACTGGAACCTGAAGCCTTGCGGCTCCTTAACTGACCAGCTGTATTCTGGAAGCAAAAAACCTTAATCAGGGTAATCCATAAATTTTGTAAAATTGATGTCAGGTTTTAAGAAAGATGGAAGTTTGTGTTCTTTCAGACCTGGGAAAAACTTATTGGAAAGCGCTGAAGGAGTGCTGCAAGTAAAGCAATATAGAAGAGAGAGATCTGTAGAAGGATAAAGAAACAGTTATTTTCAAGCACAATATTACCTATATGGCTATGCTGAACATCACATGAACATGTCTGTTCCATGAGTGAAACAAAATCAAGTGCAAGGATCATACAAACACAAGTAGAAAATAGCAGGAAAACCGTTCTGAAGTTACCATGAAATTTTTTTCTGTCCAATAAACTTTTGTACTCCTTCAAGTTAGACGGACGGTTTCCTTGAGTTTAGCTCCGACAAGTTTCTTCCCTTCGAAGACATCATACCCGTCAAGATAATCATCCATCGCCATTAACCAATGACGGAAGACGGTAGTATTCATCTTGCCACAGAAGTTTGGTAACTCGAGCTTGAACTTCCGGGTGATATCGTCACGCACCTCACGAGCAGAGTTCGGTACTAGTTGATAATCTACTGGAAGGAATCTGAGACATGATTTGCGGTACTCGTTCCAGTGTATGAATCTATTGCTATGGAGATCGAGACGGATACTATGAAGTGAGGCGAGCGCAATAAGGAGCCTGTAGGGAGGTTAGTTTTCGAGGGCTTAATTGTCTTCCTGGTTATCTTGGACTTCTTTACCTTAGGAGGACTCGCCCTTTTCACGCGAGTCCACGGCTCCTTTCACGATCCCACTTGAGGTGTTGATACGTGGCAAACCTATACTTTATTTTTAACTTCCAATCAGGTGAGTGCACTAACTTAACTTTACAAAACCCTATACATGACTATTTGATACTCAAAATTATTTACGTCTTTCTTGAATTACTATAATCTATGTACCTATGAAAGTCATTATAGTTATAAGTCTGAAGGGAGCAAAACAAAGGTTGTAGGCAATGCGATGGCCCGTCAACAAACCAAATTAATATGAATGACTCAACTCAGTTGAAACAATCTGTTTGCAATATTAGAACAATGAAAGTTTTACATCGTATGAGGAACAAGAGTTAGCTCCAACCATTGTATGGATCGGGATATCACTCCTTGAGTGCCTAAGACAAGGCATCACCAACTCGTCCTCACTAGAACGTCACCCCTTAGGATCTCCCCTTCTCTCTATTTTCTTGGAGAGAAGTGGAAAAAGTTGTGAAACTAAGTTATTCTCTTAACCATACGAGTCTCTTCCTCTCCTGCTCCTTATATATCCTTTCTTGTGTACTTTAGGGGTGAGTGTTTGGTTTATGCGGTTCCAACCGAACCGAAATAGTCAAAATTGTATAAATGAAAATTCTAAAAATCCGAAAACCAAAACCAAAAACGAACCAAAATTAGCCATAACCGAAACCGAATCGAAATAATCGATATTGTTTATTTGGTTGTTCTGTTGGACTATTTCTGTTCTTTAATAGGTTGGACCCAAAGTTGAGATTGTGATTAAATTATATTAAAAATTGTAATTTTTATACGCACGTTTGTTGTATTTTAAAGTTGCACCCAAAGTTGTAAAATTACCAAAGTTAGGCTTTAAAACACATACATAGAATTATTGTTTTTAAAATATACATATTTTAAGGGATATTTTAGCAAATGCCCACATTACAAATATAGAAACTGCATATACCCCCACTTATTTAAAAAAATTAGCAAATATCCGCATTCCTTTGTATATAACATTTTAAAATTTAAGATATACCACACTATTTAACCAAAATTTCGATTATTTTACTCATAATGGGGGCATTTGCTAGTTTTTTAAATACGTGGGGGCATGTGCTAGTTTGTATATTTATAGTGGGGACATTTGCTTTAAAATTTAAGATATAACCCTACTATTTAACCAACATTTTGATTATTTTACTCATAATGGGGACATTTGCTATTTTTTAAATAAGTGGGGGTATATGCTAGTTTGTATATTTATAGTGAAGGCATTTGCTAAAATATCCCTATTTTTAATCATAAAATATGCATTGAATTGGGGGTATTTACATAATTGCATAGGTCTTATTCAATTTTTGGTTTTGGACCGAAACTGAAATCCCAAAACCGAAACCAAACAAGGAATTTTAGTATTTTCAAAACCGAAACCGAACCGATTTTTTTTTTTCAAATTGAACCGAATATCTTATTCGATTTGGTTTCGGTCCAAAACCGAATAATGCTTACCCCTAACGTACTTCACAAGCCCATAAATAGACATTAAGAGATAAAAACCTAATTATTAGGTTAAGAGACATTCTCTTTACCATACAAAACATTTTTCTTCTTCCTCCTCTTTATATATAGACTTTAGTCAAGGATAGGTTTGATTTAAGTAGGAAGCTAGTTCACCGTATCCTTAATCAACTCTTACACAACGTTATTTGCAGTCTCTTAAATATACCAAAAAAATATGAGTAGGGGTATCAAAAATCAGAAGAAAAAATTCTTATACACCCAACCCTCTTATACTTATTTATTGTTGACTTGAATCACTAAACAAAATTGCTTACGTCAAATCATTTTAATCCGTTACCAACTACCACAAACGAACTCACGTCTGTTGAGAAACTGAATCCTTATTTTCCTTACTGCCGCATGCCTTTCCGTACTCCAACCTAACACTATCGCACTCCTTACTCGAGGTTATGGGATCTTTTCTACCAATTGGGGCTCTCCCTTCACCGCCCCCATGGGGATGGTCTACAGGTTTCATAACTACTACTCTTACTACAGATGCATGAAAATTTATCATGGAAGCGGAAGAACTACAGAAACTTCGCAAGACATGCGAGAAAAGATAATAAATCTCGTCATTGAGTTTGAACGAGGATCACAAATATTGGTGGGGGATCCATGAACGAGGATCACAAATATTGGCATGTAGTAGGAAATTATAATATAACGCCAAAAACACTAACTTCCTTGGTGTATAACTCATTGGTTCTCTTCATATAGAGCCCCAGACACAAAAATCAAACAAATTTGATTACTCCTTCACATATTTAATTTAGTACCCTAGTAAATAAAATAATATATTCGATCATTTGCATGTCATGAGCGACAACTAGTAATACCTTACACCCCAAAATCACAAAGATATAAGCCCATCATAAATGTTTCAATACTAGTGGAACTTGTTACTATGGTCCATCAATGTCTTGGATTAATATTATGTCGAGTATAGTATATTACCATACACGAAGTATTAATCCTTTCATCCAAAATGATTTAGTTACAACTTGATGATCATCAGAAAACTTTTTTTCTTATCTTCCATCATATCTTGACTGAGAACTTCAACTTAATCGCCTAGTGAAACGACATGAAGACTTTCAACTTCCTATACTAGAGTGACATGTACTAGATTATGCAACTCACTTGCCTTCATACACAGTCACTGCAAAATCCCATTTACCCTTAACTTAATCCATTTTACCAAACTAATTAAGTGGAAACAAAAGATTAAGTCAAGTGTACGAGGCAACAGTGGTGCCGTAAGTCTAAAAAAAGCCTTGCAGACAAGTGCAACTATAGAATACTAATTTGGCGAGTAAGTATAAATTCTAAGGTGAGTATGTCCAGTCATCTCGTTCTCTAACTGCTTATCTATCTTACTCTAATGGTTATCTAACAGCTTGATATAACATTTCAGGCTACATAGCCTATAAAACTGGCTATCAGATCAAGTCACTACAGATCTTGTCGGACTATCTGAAGCCCAATTGGATACTTCTACAAGTAAGAACTATTTAGTTTATAGTCATTACAAGCGTACAAGTCGGTATCATACAATCCGTACATTACACTTTGAACGTGCACTTATAACTACACTTGCATATTATCATAATTAACAAAGAAAATCGATCATATGATAAATGCATAACAACAAGAAACTCACTTTTAGCAACAGCTCGTAACGAACAAACTGACCAACTGATCCTGTAAAGTTATCAAAAGATATAACTTGCTCCATGGTCAATTATTTTTGGGATTTGTAAATACAATTCAATAATCAACATAGGGAAACAAATTTTGGTTTCACATTCGTACAAAGAAAAAACCTATGAGTATGACAATTCCTTAATTAGCTCCTTTAATCCAGTAACTACTAAGAAGGGAAATCCAGGTCGCCACAAGGGTCTGCTAGTGCAAGTCATGGTCCATACCTATCTTATGGAACAGCTATTTCTGAGGGTGAACACACCTACAGGATTAAACGCTAGCATGCCAAGAAAACCATCCCTCTAGCGGCTACTGTAGTGTAAATTAGTTTCTTTATATGTGCTAGAGATTAGTTTATATGACTATGTACATGTCTTAGTGGCGAGTTGAAGCTTATGTACGAAAAATTGCCTTGGGAAATTTTTCAGACAAGCATGATTATGTGCATTGTCTTACCAGGGCAGAGTTAAGGAAACCACCACCAGACCTCTTGTCCGGAGAACCAAACTCAACCTGGTTGTCAAGCATCTTCTCGTAAGGAGTCTTTATATCGCCGGGCCTTGTCGTGGTGTACACAATTCTCTTGGTCGGCGAAACACTCCTAATCAATGCCTCAGCCTCCTGAGTCCCACGGCTCCCCCCTACGACCTCACCATCATCGCTGGCAGCTGCTGCAGTTACTTTTGGATCCGATCTCAATCTGAACATGATATGGACCCCATCTACCTCCACCTTCTGGACCTGGTCATTACTAATCTTGCTCAAGAAGTCGCTGAAGGGTACGCTGATGTAAGTTGTAGGAGGGCGGGGCTCCGATCCTGGCAGAGGAATACCAGGGGGGCGGAGAAGTCGCATGGCAAACATGACGATTCCAAGCTGAAGTAGGAGAGCTCCCATCTCTTGGGCCTGGATTATTGGTTGCCAGTGCCATTTCCCTCCCTTCCACCACTGGCCAGTATTCTCTCGCCTAGGTGCCGAGCGAGGAGGAGGAGGAGAGGAGGAGGAGGGGTTGTTACTTTGGGAGGCAGTCTCGGTCTTCTTATTATTATTCTCGCTGCTGCTGCTGCTGCTGGTGGTGGTGGTGGTGGGAGTGGAGGGTTCCTGCTCGCAAGAACTGTTTGCTCGGATTACAGTAGTGCGCTCCGCCCATCTCCGGCCCCAATAGCTTGTGTTCTCTCTCAAAAGCCTCTTCGCCGTCGTCGTCGTCGTCGATGGTGGTGGTGGGAAGGCAGTAGGCGTCCTAATCGGAATAGGGGTTGGCTGTATGGAAAAATATCTCCTGAATCGATGCCGAGGAGGAGGAGAAGGACGAGGAGGAGGAGAAGGGAAAAGGACGGATCGATGGGGTAAATATGTGTAACTATTATTGGCGCAGAACTGGAGATCTCGAGCGATTACGGATTGGGTGGTCGATTCTAGGGCTACAGTCATTTTGCAGCGCAGCGGAGGAATTTAATTGAATTTAATTGCTAAGCTAGAGGAAGGAAGGAAGGAAGACATCGACCAGTAGTAACCCTAGGACGACAAAACAAAAAAAAAAAACAAGATAAAACTTTGGAGCCAGATGTACTGTTAGACCATCTCCAATGGGGTTTCTATCTTCCCTATTTCTATGGAAGAAATCCATTTTAAAAAAACTTCTCCAATGGTGATTTCTATCACCATTTCTATCATAGTTGGCAATGATGTAGGATGGAAACTTTCTAGGAGGGTTTCTACATGTTATTAGACCATCTCCATTGTTTCTATCTTCTCTATTTCTATGGAAGAAATCCATTTTAGAAAAAACTTCTCCCAATGGTGATTTCTATCACCATTTCTACCCTAGGTGGCAATGATGTAGGATAGAAACTTTCTAGGAGGGTTTCTACATGTAGAAACTCTCATAGAAATTCTCCTATCTCTCATGACAATTATTATTGAGCCCCACACCAATAAATTGGTCCTTTTACTATGTGACACATAGGATAGAAATGGAGAACCATTGGAGAGCATTTTTGTATGTCTACAATTTCTATGTAGAAACTCTTCCAACTAGGATAGAAATCTTCTTAAAGTACAATGCCAAGTAGGATAAGAACTCAATTTTAGAAATCACCATTGGAGATGGTCTTAGAAACTCTCATAGAAATTCTCCTATCTCTCATGACAATTATTATTGGACCCCACACCATTAAATTGGTCCTTTTACTATGTGACACATAGGATAGAAATGGAGAACCATTGGAGAATATTTTTGTATGTCTACAATTTCTATGTAGAAACTCTTCCAACTAGGATAGAAATCTCCTTAAAGTACAATGCCAAGTAGGATAAGAACTCAATTTTAGAAATCACCATTGGAGATGGTCTTAGAGGCTCCTTGGTTGTTTTGAACAATCAACTATGTGATTGGTCATTTCGAGCTAACTCGGCTTTGGGTCCTTATTTTCACAACTCAATCTAACCCGGACCTCGTGCGGTCTTCCAATCGGATCGGTCCTGATTTTACCTTCAAACCCGAAGGTCTGACCTAGCCCGGAAGTCTAGGCACGGATCAAGCCCGATCCTCAATTATCCGGTAGCGGGCTCCACCCACGTGTGCGTGATGTGTGTTCTACCAAAATACACACCCCCCGCCTCCCCCATGATCGGTATTGACCATTAGACATCTTCTACTGAGTATACAAAGAGACTTCAAAACAGCTCAAATATAAGCCGTCTAAACTGTACATATATCATTAACTACTTAAATAAATTTATAAAATAATAATAAATAACTACCTTAGATATTCCACTAATTATTTTTTAAAAAAAACTAAGTATTTAACAATCTAATAAGATATATTTACAACTAAATAGTCTAACTCAGGTGGTTAATATAGGAGATATTGTTTTTGGTTGCTTGAGAATTCTAAATTTGATATTTTTTTATAATAAATTTATATTTAATTGTTTTAATATATTTTTCGTAGGTGCATTTGCACGTGCACGTTACTAGTTTTGATAAAGAAATTCTCCCAACAAACCTCTTACAAGTGTAATATGGTCTTTTAATAGAACACTCATATTTAACTTTATGTACGTTATTCATGGATTTTTTTTTGTCATTTTATAATAAAATGACCAAAATACTCCCTTGGCGACTATGTTAAAGGCTGATTGTGGTTATTTGGTTACCCAAAATTTTATAAATAGAAATTAATTCATCCAAATTTATCACAATAAATTATTATTTTCCTCTTTTAATACTTTTAGTAAAAAATTTATTGTCTTTGGTGAATTAATTGTTTTTTGAAGACTAGAGTGCCAAAAAAATCACAATTGTTCGAAGAATCATAATTTAGAGGCTTCCACTAATAAATCTACAACAATTCCACACCAGACATTGAAGGAAATCAAATTGAGGTTAAGCATTTTAGTTTGACATTATATAATACAAGTAGTTATCTTGCTATTGCAAAATGATTAATTTTGTTATATTTGATAATTATTTAAAAACCAAAATATAGTATGGATCCCACCGGTAATACTAGTTCTAACCAAAATTTTACTAGTTTTTTTCAATTAGTGTTATGATGCTTATCCTTTATTACTGAAAGTAGAATACATGGGGAGGGATTCCCGCCCAAATAATTTTATTGGATAGATAGAGAGAGAGAGAGTGGCGGAATGGAAGAAAAAGATCGGAATAATTATTGGAGGGATAATAGGAAATCTTAATAATTAGTGGAGGGATAATAGGTAGGAGTTAGTTGAGAAACATTTTTTTAACGTAACCAATTGATATGGCGGTATACAGAGAGAGTGGCGGAAAAGAAGGCAAAATTGGAATAACAAGTGGAGGGATAATAGGAAATCTGCATTATTAGTGGAGGGATAATGGAAAATCTGCATAATGATTTACTTGACAAAATATTTTTAGATCCTGGTAGTTCTCTTTTCCGCAATCGCTTGGTAGCGATTTTTTATAAAGCCTTCCCATTTTTTCTTTCACTTACTCTCCATCCAAAAACCTAGATAGAGAGAGAGAGAGAGAGAGTGAAGAAGCAGTGTCGAGGAGAAGTCGGAGTTCATCGCCATCGCCATCGCCAACATTTTCTCATTTGAGTTATAAATATTCTTCTTCGTATCGCGGTTTCGATTCTTTGGTAAATCATTCATTTTGTTCTTTGCACTCTTGCAGAATAATATTTATATCATTGATAAGTAATTTTATATATAAGTAATGTTATCATTGAGAAGTAATTTTTTGGTAAATCATTGCAGAATAATCTTTGCACTCTTGCAGAATAATATTTATATCATTGAGAAGTAATTTTATCGATAAGTAATTTTTCAGTCACAGAGTTATTAATCATGAGGAAACTTTATTATATCTAGAGTTATAGAGGCCAACTTAAGGGTACTTATGTATATGAGATAAGTAGACATATGTTATTTATGCATATATTGTACATGACTACATTCTATATTTATTTAGTTCCTTTGAATCAATTATCATTATGTTCATATTAGGGCAGCTATGAGCTATGTCGACTTGACAAATACCTTTGTTCAAGGTTCATATAAAATTCCTATGGCAGATAACTTAAGGGTAATTATGGATCATTTTAATTTTATTTTTTGAATAATGATTTATTTCTCTTTTTAGCATTTTATTTGTTTTTTCTTATTTATTATGGATCTTTCTCTTTGTTCATATTAGGATAGCTATTAGCTATGTCGACTTGGCATATACCTTTGTTCAAGGTTCATATAAAATTCCTATGGCAGATAACTTAAGGGTAATTATGGATCTTTTTAGTTTTATTTTTCGAATAATGACTTATTTCTGATTTTAGCATTTTATTTGTTTTTTTCGCATTTATTATGGATCTTTCTCTTTGTTCATATTAGGATAGCTATTAGCTATGTCGACTTGGCATATACCTTTGTTCAAGGTTCATATAAAATTCCTATGGCAGATAACTCAAGGGTAATTATGGATCTTTTTATTTTTATTTTTCCAAGAATGATTTATTTCTGTTTTTTAGCATTTTTTTGGTTTTTTCGCATTTTTTATCCTTTTAAAAAAATGTTTTCATTTTGTTTTGGGAATGTTTATATGTTGCCAAAGATGAGAATATAATTTATAAATAGTATATATCAAGGTCCTATTATATGTGGCCATAAAATGAAGTCCATCAAACTATTTGTATTTTATGTTCTTACTCAACTCAAATTCACTCTAGATTTTTATATTTTTGTTTCCTAAATTCATATGCCATAATATATAGAAAAATCTAACAATCCTGTATATATAATTAAAAAAAACTTTTAAAGTGTGATACTTTAAAATTCCGAAAGTAATATTTTCGAACCATATCTCTACTAAAAGGTGGCTTCAATTGAACCGTTTAAACAGTTTTAAGATTTTTTTTTTTCAGTTTTAAGATTTTTTTTTTTTTTGTTTCCTCTGTATATTTAATGATTTCCTTTCTTCATTTGTTTGTTAGATTTTTTTTTCATTTTTTTAAGATTCATCATTTCTTTGTTCTTTTTCTTTTCTAAGATTTTATTTTCAGTTTTTTCATCTTTTTCATTTTTTATGAGAATGATTTTTTTGTTTTAGTTTGATTTGCATATCTTTTTATTTTTTATTTTTCCAAGAATGATTCATTTTTGTTTTTCAAAATTGATTTGGTTTTTTCTCAGTTTTTTTCTTCCTTTTAAAGACATACGGGAGATAACTTAAGGGTAATTATGGATCTTTTTTTATTTTTATTTTTCCAAGAATGAATTTATTTCTATTTTTTAGCTTTTTTTGGTTTTTTTCGTATTTTTTTATCTTTTTAAAAAATTGTTTTCATTTTGTTTTGGGAATGTTTATATATTGCCAAAAATGAGAATATAATTTTTCATAAATAGTATATATCAAGGTCCTATTATATGTGGCCATAAAATGAAGTCCATCAAACTATTTGTATTTTCTGTTCTTACTCAACTCAAATTCACTCTAGATTTTTATATTAAGATTTCCTAAATTCATATGCCATAGTATATGGAAAAAAAAACTAACTATCCTGTTATATAATTAAAAAACAAACTTTTAAAGTGTGATACTTTAAATTTTCCAAAGTAATATTTTGGAACCATATCTCTACTAAGAGGTGGCTTCAATTGAACCGTTTAAGCAGGTTTAAGATTTTTTTTGGGTTTCATCGGTATATTTAATGATTTCCTTTCAGTCACAAAGTTATTAATCATGATGAAACTTTTGTATATCTATAGTTATAGAGGCCAACTTAAGGGTAATTATGGATATGAGATAAGTAGGCATATGTTATTTATGCATATACTGTACATGACTACATTCTATATTTATTTAGTTCCTTTGAATAAATTATTACTATGGTTCTAGTTCCTCTTTGTTCATATTAGTATAGCTAATAGCTATGTCGACTTGGCAGATACCTTTGTTCAAGGTTCATATAAAATTTATATGGCAGATAACTTAAGGGTAATTATGGATCTTTTTATTTTTATTTTTCCATGAATGGTTTATTTCTGTTTTTTAGCATTTTTTTGGTTTTTTTTGCATTCTTTTATCCTTTAAAAAATGTTTTCATTTTGTTTTGGGAATGTTTATATGTTGCCAAAGATGAGAATATAATTTTTCATAAATAGTATATATCAAGGTCCTATTATATGTGGCCATAAAATGAAGTCCATCAAACTATTTGTATTTTCTGTTCTTACTCAACTCAAATTCACTCTAGATTTTTATATTTTTGTTTCCTAAATTCATATGCAATAATAAATATATATATATAAAACTAACTGTCCTGTATATATAATTAAAAAAAAAATTTAAGTGTGATACTTTAAAATTCCGAAAGTAATATTTTGGAACCATATCTCTACTAAAAGGTGGCTTCAATTGAACTGTTTAAACAGTTTTAAGATTTTTTTTCAGTTTTAAGATTTTTTCGGGTTTCCTCTGTATATTTAATGATTTCCTTTTTGCATTTGTTTGTTAGTTTTTTTTCCATTTTTTAAGATTTATCGTTTCTTTGTTCTTTTTCTTTTCTAAATTTTGTTTCCAGTTTTTTCATCATTTTCATTTTTTATGAGAATGATTTTTTTTTTTTTGGTTTTAGTTTGGTTTTTTCATATCTTTTTATTTTTATTTATCCAAGAATGATTAGTAAACGATGGTAATTGTCCCCCTATGTTTGTCATGAGCGGGGAAAACTACCATCAGATTGGTAGCTCACTTCCAGTTCTCGGATCTACGCCAAAGTTTTCCCAATTGTACATATATGATACAGAGAATGAAATAAGCAATCGAATGTCTGTTATTGGGTATGCAATACTATAATTTTTTGACATTTATTACTAAAATTAATAAAAATTGTGGTTTACATAATTAATATTATTTTCTTTGATACAGGATGGAAAGAGATTCTTCTTCCTTGAGAGAATCAATTGTTAGGGATTTAAAAGAAACATTGGATTCGTGTAATCCATATGTCAAAATATATGGAATGGTTCGTGATAAAATAGTTGACGATGAATTTGCTAATGTGAAGGTGAGACTGATTGGAAAAAGAGGGCGCGATGCTAGAACTCACAATCTTCCTAATGTATCCGAAGTTGCTGCTCTAATTATTGGTGACTTTGATGCAGCAGATTCTGAAAGAGACGTTATTATTGAAACCCAATCCGGATTTGTTACAACGTGTTTCCATCTTAACAAAGCTTTATTTGCCATTACAGTATCCACTATTATTTCTAACGGGCGAAGATGGATGGGAGGAAGGTATTAAGTTAAAGCAATATCCAGAAAATGAGTCAAATAAACGACAGTCCGTTGCGATTCTAAGTTCGTTTTCGAGCGACGACACTTCTGCAATGACTCAGAGGATGGTGGAGGAAAAAATGTAAGCACAAGAAGGAAATAGCGATAGGCGCATGCTATGGGTACTGTGGAAAAATCGAAACAAGTGGAGATACGAGGGCTATGTCTATAAATCGCAGCAGTTGATCGGGGAAGCTCGGAGGCAAGTTCAGAAAGCCACTGTGAAATGCACGCATTAGCAGCAATGAGATCTTATTTTGAGGGCAGACATGTAGTTCCTTTAGCTTTTGTACTTTGAGGTCACACTCTACTTTTGTAACCTGAGTTGGTACTCACACTCTTCATTATGTAGTTTACAAAGAAGTTTTCCAAAATCTAAATTAGGTGCATGATAAAATTATTATTTATTCTATATTTATTGAAATAAACTATATTAAAGCAACTTTTTTCTTATCTAACTATATTCATTGTCTTTTATGTATATATGATTGGAACATTCAAAAGTATTGTATTTACAAATTTGGACCATCACTTATGTAATTTTTCAATTAAACTTTATCATTATCATGTTCTTATGATATGCATTACTTTAAAATTAGTTATTGCAGATTCAAGAATTACCAATGCAAATTCATAAAGGTAAATGATAGGACGCTATATATATATATATATATATATATATATATATATATATATATATATATATATATATACACTCTGCATTACTAATCACTAATTATTTAGGCTTTATGTTTCACACCAAAATATTAATATTCATATAAGAAAACAAAAACAAAATTACACTTTATCTGTTCCGTGCATCGCACGGGTACACGCACTAGTAATAATTATCATATTAATTACTATGTTCATCACGTAGCAAAGGAAGAATTACAGATACAATTGTCCCCTCGTAAAATTAAATTATTAAATATTTTGTTCGAAATAAAACAAAATCTATTATTTTTAAGTATTTTACTATGAGAGGAACTCTTATATCGCATTACGCAAAATCCAATACCTAATAGTGTATAATGGAAAAAAAAAATTTGTTTAAATGGAAAAAAATTATGGCACAAAAAACTTTAAAGATATATTATGATAGTTGTTGTGGCAAAGACACAATGATATATAAACACAACTAAGCATAAATTATACTGCTTCATTCAAAACATTCACTTATTCGCATATTCTTAAAAAAATAACTTAACAATATATATTATTTGTGAAGAACAACATTTCATATTTTGTGAGAGTCAAGATTATTATGACTATGCAAGTAGTACATCAAAATCATAGTTTAAAAAATATATATAAATCTACTAGTAGAGCATAAACTTTTAAATTATTTGAAGGAAAAATATTTTGAAACAAGCTTTTGAAAATATTACTAGTATTTTTTTCTTAACTTTAAATATATGAAAAATAGTGAACAAAATTATCATTTTATTTGTGTTATGGCATATTATTTAGATAAAAAATAATATTTTTTTTTGTTTAAGACCGTTGAAATGTCCTCATATTAGAAGTAGGGGTGCAACTTGGGCGGGCTAAACCCGAGCCCGACCAGATAAACTCGTTAATGGGTTGGGTTTATGTTGAAGATACTCGATAAACCCGTTAATGGGTTGGGTTTAGGTTGAAGATACTCGGACTCGGGTTAGGGTTCGGGTTAAATTTTTTGAACCCGATCAAAAATCGGGTTGGACTTGGATTCATGTGTCGGGTTACCCAAAGAATTCTGAACCATATATATATATATATATATATATATATATATATATATATATATATATATACTAGTCACGTTCACGTGCATTGCACGTATAAAAAAAAATCAATTATAGTATTAACAAAGTATATAAAAGTTAAAATTATGTTAGAATATATTCTAGTATCTGGTTGTTTTTAATTTTGTACATGAGGAGAGAGAGTTCGGTTACCCACACAGAAAATAAGAGATGTAGTTAATTTTAAAATTTTGTTTTTTATTAAAAAAAAGAAAAAAAAATGGTTGATGATATACACGGCTTAGACGAGTCACTTATAATATTTTTCACTCAAACTCTTCAACTTCTTACCCTAAATATCATTTTAGTTTGTATTTTACAATAATTGTGACATGATTGCTATCTAATTATGTGTCTACTATTAACCTTGTTAAAAATTATTTCAAGTATCATATTAAATGCCAATAAATCCGATAGATCCGATCTAATCCGAAGAACTTCTATACTTTTATATATACAACCAACTAACTAGTGACTAGCGACAGATAACGTATGACAAGAACCATAAAGTTAGAGCATGGACCATAATGATAGATTCACATTGCAGAAAAATGATATTTATTTAAGGCTTAATTGCACTTTGATACTATTCCGTTTTTTCAAATTGATACCTAGAGCTGTCAAAATGGGCTAAGCCCGTTGGGCCGTCCCGCCCCGCCCGCCAAAAAGGTGGGTTGGGCCGTGTCACGACCCGCACCCGGATATACGGATATGAATACGTGGGCCACGCCCAGCTTACGCCGCAGTATCGACGGTAGAACGTTGTCTAGTACCCAATAAATATATACTACATCTAGAAGGTCCATGAACTACAAATGTACTCAATCACAACCCAACATCTACAGAAGATAAGACAGGAAAGATAACTAAGGCACAAGAACAATTAGAAACTACTAGAAGGAATCATAAGACAGGAAAATAAAGAAGGAAAAAATAAGACAAACTAAAGATAACTACCAGGCAACTCACATAGAAGAATAGTGAGATCCACCTCAGCTAGCAACATCATGAAGTCCAATAATGATATAACAACTCCTAAAATATTATCAACGTATCCAGTCAGGATGAGAACGAGTACATAAACTAACAACAATTTCATAGTATTGACAAATGCTGTAAGAGACAATCATAATGGAATACAAGATAATATATCAAGACTGTAAGTAAACAGGATATACAAACTGGAAATCATGTCAAGGTGAATCATGCAGGAAAAGTAAGCTGAACTGTAATATGTAACTGATATAATAAATATAAAATATGCCTCGAATATTATAGCATAATGTGACCGGTAAGGGTCAAGATCAGGCTTCCAGCCGACCGGCTACAAGTACGTGGACTCGGCCCGGCCGGGATGGCAAGCTATGGAACAAGTAGTAGCACAGGTCAGGCTATACCGATCGTGAGGTGAGTGTATAGCTATGATACAAGTAGTAACTCAAGATGGGCATTGATCATACTATCTATAAAATTTCCCATTTCCCGAATAGTATACGGATCCGGACATAGCACGTCATGGCACGAGATTCCCTAAGAAGGTAGCTACTCCTTCTCAGGAATCGGTGTCAATACAAGTACAAGAACAAGATCGAGCAAGTACCAGTATCCCAAGAAAATTCAAGAATGACATCTCATGACAGGAATCTGGTATATACTAGTCCGTATACCATCGTGACGAGAATCAAGTAAAACACTATTGTAGTGCCCCGTCTCTACATCGTGCCCCGTACTCCGTCCACGGTGTGCGCGAGAAAGGAACACTGTCGCTATCGATTCGGTCGGGATCGATCGAACGTGAACGGTTGAATTAAGATCCATTCCCCGTTATGGAATGGCTTCTTCGGAACTAAGTCCCATATTCAGCGGGTAGCGCCTCAAGGATTGCCTCTGCAGCTGGGTCGGGAGAGACCTCCCGTTGCTCTGCTTTTCACGCCGCTTGCGTTGGTTTTGGCTTTGTTTTCTGAATGCGTTTTCGTGAATGTTTTCGATGGTCTTCATGGCTTGCATTTTGAACTCGTATTTTCTATCGAACTTCTTGAATAATACAGTGTTCTAATCGGTTGCTTGTGCGATTTCAGGTAATCGCGTAGGCGACGTCTAGCACGACCAACAAGTTCTCTCGTCTGAAGTAAACTCAATGTGAGTGGCTGACCCTTCTCTTCTCGACCCCTTCTTAGGTAAATCAATAGTGTTTGTGCGGATGAAAGAATGAATGCAAGGGCATGGACACGATAAAAATGAACAAGTTTCAAAGAGAATGTAGGCTATATCTTCATAACTAAAAAGAATTGTCTTTGCACGGTCATTGGACAACTCGTGCACGAGGAACGGCTTCCTCGAGCGATACCCCGAGACACGGGATCATTTCGGCCTAGGAGGAAGCAAAAGATGGTTGTGCTCGACGAAAGCAAAAATATGGTTAGTCGGGAGAACTTGCAGCGGGGCTCGCTACCCGCGCTGAAAGGGTCGCCGTCTAACCCAGCTATAGTCCAATATGGCTTGTGGTGCCAGTGACCTTCACGTACACAAATTGCATACGAAAATGATAACAACTGACAGAAAAGAACATGGTAAGTCTCAAAGGCGCGGCACGGTCCGCCGTGGGTAAGTTCCAACGTATTTTATATTGCTTGTAAGATGCTTGTTTACAATCCATTAGGATGGTTAGAAACATTCATACACGAAGTCATATAAACTCTTCAACCAAATGAGAGCTTGGAACTTAAATAGCCACGCACCAGTACAAAATGTAATGTACTGATCCTCGCTCTCCAAACAGGAACCCTGAATCCCGAAGAGCGTGCCACTTAAAGCTCAAGGCAGCGCAAACACTTTTGAAGCCTCGTCCATGTGTTAAACACTTGTTTCTGGATTCCTTTTGAAGAAGACCCCGCACTCAGACCAAAAGAAGATGACGACTCGACTCCCCACGATAGCAGGTGGAAAGTGTTATGTTTTGCTTGTAAAAAGGGATGTAATGTATGAAACGACTATCTCATCGGCGTTCGTTTTGTAAGTCGAGTCATTGTGTAGCCCACGCGGCAATGATTGTAAAGAATTTTATGTAAATGAAGTTTTATTATCAATAAAATCTACTTCTATTTCAAATGTGTCAATCAATTTCTCTGCGTACTCTAACTTGATGTGGTGTTTCGGATAACCTTATGACTATGTCTTGTGCGATCGCAACTTAGGTTCGTACGGTATCATGCCCGGAGGACGACTATCGATTCTACGGAATCGGGGCGTGACATTCTGCCTAGGCCGGCCACGAAATCGTCGTTCGTTGCCTTGGAATCCTTTCACTCGTGCACGAGTCCGTCCACGACCATTTCGTATTGTCTTATCAATTTAACTTAACGGCTGTCTTTGAGCCATAGGCTGTCTCTGAGCCATAATGCATTATCGACCAGGTTGGCATCCGTGCAGCGCGGGTAGCGAGCCCCGTTGTACGTGCCCATCACACCTGTCGCTAACCATTCTTTCCTTTCTTATCTTTCATTCATTCTTTCTTTTCTTTCTTTCTTTCACTTGTTTGTTCGTTCATTGATTCATTCACGTATTCATTCATTCTCATATTCATTCATTCATTCGTTGATTCATTCATTCATACATTATGCAACTCCCCGTGTGGGAGTCGCCTTGGCGACCCATCGGTCCCGAAGTCTTCTAATGTTGCTATATTCTACTCGGAACGACTATGTCGACTTAGGTTCGTACGGCATCACGCCTGGGGGACGACTATTGATTCTACGGAATCGGGGCGTGACAACTATAACTGAATCGGATACAGAAAATATCAAGACAAGAAACTACTATCAGAGAATGTACTCGCCTGCGGTCCTGAGCTGTCAAATGGGGTCGTTGCTCAGGGTGATGCCACGGACCTAAAGATAAGATATATATAAGCTAATTAGGGTTCAACAGTGTTAGGCTTTATTCTATAGTATAAGCTACGTAATCTAGGTCAGACTCAGTCAACTAAGTCAAACTAGGTCACACTGAGTCATACTATGTCAAAATGGGTCAAAGGTTGACTTACAGTTGACTTTTGGTCAACTCTAGGTTAAACTAGGTCAAATGGTCAACTCTAGTCAACTCTGGTCAACTCTAGGTTAAACTAGGTCAAATGTTGACTCTACTTCGATGTTCAGTCAAAGTAGTCAACCATGGTCAAACAAGGTCAAGGCTAGTCTCTATAAACATCTACAGGGTCAACACATTTAATTTCAGTAGTTGTGAAATCACTGGAATCGATGGATCTCAAAACACAACAAAAGGAGAAAGATTATAATAATAGGGTAAAAACCTGCAGATGTTGTCGGATGGTGAAACAACCATCACCAACGTGTCCAGAATGGTCAAATTAGCTAGGATAGTCTATCCGTAAGTCCAATTTGGACACATGGGCAAAAAGATAATTTTGGGCCAAAATGGTATCCGTGTCGGACCCACTTTGTACCAAAAAATGTGTCAAAATAAAAGTGCACTAAACCTAACAAATTATATGTCCACAAATCTAGAATGACGATACGAACTCAACGGTATCTCCGAAATTAGATTTGGATGACCCGATCTCAGATTGGTCCGTCGACCCGGATATTGGAATCCGATTGGCACGGAAAAACGTGTCAGAGCCAATGTCATCAAAACTCAACAAATTATATGTCAACGAGTCCAGAATGACGATACGAACCCAACGGTATATCCAGAATTGGATTCTGATGAGCCGATCTCAAAATGACTCGTTGACCCGGACTATAGGACCCGCTTTGTACCGAAATGCGTGTCAGGGTCCACGTCCTCCAAATCTAACAAACTTTATATGAAAACGTGCCAGAACGACGCCACGAGTCTACTGGTGGTGTCAGAAATTGAATCCGAAATCTCGGGTTCAAAAATAGAATTTTACAAGTGCAAAATTAAGAATTTGGACAACCAACTTTGGCGTCGAATTCAACCAATCAAACGTGCTCACAATGAAACAAAACTTAAGGGATAGGAAGAGGGTTATACCAGCTACGCATAGAAACCAGTGGCACACCGGACGGAGCTGCGATGGAGGAGATACGAACCGACGAAGTTGGCTCCGCAAAACTGTCCAAAAATTATACAATTTAAACTGTCAACTTGGTGGCCGATTTTGATGTATCAAACGACAAAATTAACGGACGAAAATTGAGAAGAGTGAAGATGGATATACCGAGAATGAGACGGAAAAAGAAATCGCCGATCCAACGGTCGGATTTCTCGAAAAATGTGTGCGAAGTCGCTGTCCCGAAACATAATTTTGAGTTCGATCCCGCGGGCTTTACGCCGGGATTTCGTGCAAAACGCACGAATCGACTATGCGGCGCATCGGGGAAGAAGGCGGTGTCCTGGGGGAGGTCGCCGGAGGCTCGCGCATGGCCGGAGGGGCTCTCCGGTGACGGCGCGCACGGCTGCTGCTGCAGCGCTGCGTGCAGCTGCTGCTGCCGCGGCTTGCGGCTGCTGCTAGCGTGCGCGGCGACGACGGCGGTCGCCGGCGGGGGTACGACAAAGTGGTGGTGGCGGTTCGGGTGATGGTGGTGGTGGCGGTTTGGGTGATGGTGGCAGTGGCGGTTTGGGTGATGGTGGTGGTGAGCTTGATGACAATGGTGATGGTTATGGAGAGGGTGATGGTGAGGACAAAGAAGAAGAGAAGGAGAGGATGATGATGAGGAAGAAGGAGGAGGAGGTGGTGTCGGCTGACATGGGGGGGGAGCTGCTGTAGTGAGAGGAAAAGAGAGTTGTTTATGTGTGTGTGAGTGTAAATATAATATATAGAAAGGGAGAGAGAGTTGTGAGATATTTAAATAGAGAGAGAGAGAGATAGAGATATTATAGGAATGAGAGAGAGAGAAAGAGGTCGGCTATAGGGGGGAGTGCTCTTGCTGTAAAGGAGGGGGGTGAGGGGTGTGTGTGTGTGTAGGTATGGAGTGATTTAAGGAGAGAAATATATATATATATATATATAAATATATATATATATATTAGAAAGAGAGGGAGATATTTATAGAAAAATAAAGAGATATTTTAAATAGGGAAAAAGAGAGAAATTGTGTGGGGTATTTGGGTAGTCATGAGGGGACAACATGGAGCTTGGATTCGGGTTCGGTCGAGCTGGGTCGGGTCAAAATCGGACATGGTGTAATATTTGAATTTAAATAGTTATTTATGATCATGGGTAAATAAGTAACATGTAGAAACTCAAATAAATGGGACACTGTCACGACCCGCACCCTGAGGAAGGACACGAGAACGTGGGTACGTCCAGCCTACGCCGCAGTGTCGGCGGTAGAACGCTGTATAGTTCGTCTATAACATCTAACAATAATATGATATAAACATATCATCTCCGCGGAGGTATAATATAATATCTCAATTCTATATCTCAATCACAAGTCTAGGAAAGATAGAGCACGATATGGAATCAGATAAAAGGAAGAAACTGAAATATAAATAGAGTTATCACACCACACAAAGTAGATGTCCAACATAAATAAATACAAGTCCTGAAATATAACTAAGTCTCAACTAACAATCGGAACAATCCGATACAAACTGAAAACTATAAATACTAGACTAGACTAGGCTAGGCACCCTCTACTTAGCTAGATGCTCCTCGGGCTCCTGAGTGTCACTCTCATGTGCCCCATAGAAGGTAGGGCAGTCACCATCATCATCTGTAATATTTTCAATATGTCCAGTCAGGACAGGAGCGAGCACAATACATCTCACGCAGTTCATAACATGTTAGAAAATATAAAGCATGTAAAAGAGTAAGATACATGAACTGTAAGAAGATGTACATGAAAACGAAAGAGAATTTATAACTGAAAATATATACAGAATAAGTAAAACTGCAAGTACTAGTGATTTAGAGCACAATATGGTTATGTAAAAGGCTTAGGTTATACAATAACAATAGGTAACTCCATCATACGTGAGTATACAATGGATGCATACAATAGTCGTACAATGAGATTTGATTACATAACCATTTCCTACTCACCCTCCCCAATCAATACACAAGGATCCAATCAAGTTACGCTACCTTGTACAATAGTTTCTCCATGAAGCTCATGTGATCATGAGAGTACAAGATGCACAATGAGTATACATGAATAAGGGTGTACAATAAATACAATATGTTCGTGAAACGCACATCACAATATGTATCTGTTGAACACAATAGAGATAACATCGCAAGAGAAGATCCATATAGTACCAATCCGTGATAACAATCGTGCCAGTATCAAGTAAAGTAATCTAGAGCAAGAATATAAGTCCTGACAAATATGAAACGATCAGAGAATGTACTAGCCTGTCACCCTGAATGACTGATATGAATGGATGTCCGAACTGGTATCACAGAGTCCTATTTAGAGTAAAACAGGTTATTTAAGTACTCAATTTGAAATAATAGAAATCTGTAATACAAACTACATGATTCTAAGTCAACTAGGTCAAAGTCAACTCTTGGTCAACTTTGGTCAACTATCTAGGTCAAAGGAAGTCAAACCAAGTCAACTATGTCAAACTGGATAAATGTTGACTCACAGTTGACTTTTGGTCAACTGGTCAACTCCTTAGTCAACTAGGTCAACAAGTCCAATCTATGTCAACTTTAGTCTAACTAGGTCAACTACAAGGCTATCTTGGTCAACTGGTCAAACTTGGTCAACACTCTAGCCTAACAACAAGTCTCAAGCCTAAAAACATATTACACTAGGCTAACAAACTTATAGGCTAATCACTAACTCATAGAACTATACCATAGCCAACACTATAACAATCTCAAAAAGCCTATACCAAACAATATATCACAGTCCTACCATAACATACATTAGGAGTATTACATATATATATAACATGTCTATGCTCTACAAGACTATTGAACTCTGAACCCAAAATATATACTAAGTATCACATTAACCCTTATCCATACTATCCAACCTCATCCTTAATATAATATAATGTACATCACATAACCTTACACATATATGAACATTTACTAAATACAATGAAACAGAGGGAAAAATTGGTCACATGGCTAACTGGACTGAGCACAGATGTGTTCAAGGTCTGAACCTTAAGGCAAGGTAAGGGTTCTTACTCACTCACTCACCCTTTGAGCCCATTGGTCAAGTGGCCTGAAACCCAAATGCACCTCACTCATACATTCACAAATTCTGAAACTTAACCTACAAATTATCTACATATCTCTATATAACCAAAACTTAAGCTCACCTCACATAACAGACATAAATAGAGAACAAGGGTCTGCCTAGTGCAGCCCCTATTACTGCTATCAGTCATGCTTGTCCTCTTCCCTCATTCTCTGAACAACACACTTATGGGAACTGAACCCAGAAAAATAGAAGGACTAAGGTCCCTTACAGTAGACCAAACCAAGCCATGCATTGGCCTAAATCCCTATATGGCTAAGGCAAGAGCTAATGCTCTGTAAACTGAGATCAACTTCTGTGAATAAAAACTCAAGTTCAATACTTAAACATAAATCAAATGAAAACTCCAAATAACTCTCAACCCAAAACATCAAACCCAAGCTCGAACTCATCTCAGGCATGTTAATCATGTATTAACATTATAGTTAGCATTTAATCACTAATTAATTCGTATTTAATACTCAGAATACTGAGTGCATGTAAGGTGTATCAGAAAAATGGGGAAAACCCAATCCTCGTTCAAAAATTAATTAAAATCCAAATTAATGGTTGGTAAAGTGTCGTGCATGTATAAGTGTGTCCCACGGGTCATGGGGTGTCCCTGCAATAGGACACAACGTGTCTAGACACTCATGTATACGCACAGACACACACAGTTGCAGTACAGTCTCGTGCACGTGTGCGAGTCGGTCTAGGACACGACACACGCAACCTTGGGTCTCGGGCACATGTCAGTAGCTAGGTGGGGTGTCAGGATATGTGTCTAGGTGCCTGAGTCATGTCCGCGAAGTCGCGTGTCCACGCGCAAAGCGCGTATCAGTAGGGGATTTCCGTGCGTGTACAGTGCATGTAAAATCAGTGCGTGTGCATTTTCTTCGTGCACACACATCGAGGTCGTATAAAATTTTATGGGTGTGATGTCAGTCACGTCTCCGACCTTCCCCTAAAATTTTGTGTCCAAACGTGTCATGTACAGCGCACACGACGTGTCCAGTAGCAGAAAAGTGCACGAGATCTCGTGCAGTATGTGCGTGTCCTATTTGGACACGGACACGATACAGAATCCAGCTCAGTGTTAGCGATTCGTGATCAGCATGCTAAGGGCTACACAAACATGTAATTTCTTTTGAAAATTACTAAAATAATTTCCTATGTGGCATTTCGTCGAATACAAGTTCAAAAATACCGATACGTGTCCGACACAGACACGAAATGGACACAAACTCCTACCAAACTTGGGCTACACCTAGGGAAACCCTAAATGGATGCATCTATGGAAAGAAATTGGGAATTTATAGGTTTTTGTAGGGTTTTACCTATTGAGGGTGAAACCTTAATGAAAAGAGCCTCGACTCGACGTCTTCCTTAATTTTCTACAGTTCAAACGTCCTCCAACCTTGCTAGCAAGCCTCCAGAAGTCTCCTCTACTGTTGGGGATGATGATGCAATTGATTAGGATCAAATTGGACTTAATTTGGATATTTGGGGAAGGATTTTGGGGAGGAACAATTAGGGTTCTAAGAAATTATAAAAAGAGGCAAAGGTTTCTACGTGTGACACTTATAGGAAGGGGGGGGGGCACTTGATGGCTGGTCATCTAAGGGAATTAGGGTTTGTTTAGGTATAGATGAGTGGCTAAGATCATTCCACCCAATTCCAAGCATTCCTATTGGTTCTAGGCTTTCTTTTCACAAATATCCTAAGAAAAAAATATCCTACTTATAAATATCTAGATATTACTAACCTTTGCACTTAGTAGGAATGTTCTAACCATGATCCTAACCTCATGACTAATCTAGATTAGGTTAAACTTCTAGGTTAAGGCTTAACTAATAGATTAGCACAATATTTAATTAACATAATTATAATTTCACAAAATTGTCAAAATGACCAAAATATCATTAGGCTAAAAAGTTGCAATTAGTCATCCTAATCACATGACTAGGCTCCCTTGGTCATGGTTAGTTTCTAGGCTTAGCCAAACTATAGGGTTACACTAGTTAATCATCAAAATCATAAGTCGTAGTTTTAAATAGTTTTAAATTAACTAAAAATTACCAAAAATCATATCATGGTTTAAATATCATTATTAAATGATTATAATTACAAAATTTCAAAATTATCCTTATTTTAGAAACTGGGTGCTACAGACACAAGCGTCATGTGGGTAGTAGGCTTCATATGGGCCATGTTCATACTTTGGGTCGACTAGGTTGGATCGATGTCGGGTCCCAAAATTAAATTGGAAGTTAAATCAGGTTTTACGGTAGATAATTAATTGGCCTAAATTGACCCGAAGTTGTGCGATACAAAAAGAGCACAAGGGAACAAGTTTGAGTGGGACATGATATATCAAATTGAAGATAATCTCGTCTACTACAAACTTCAAGAAGAAGTTTTCAGAGACTGGCATCCCTGATGCTCTAGAAATCAAAGTCACGATAAAGAGCATTTAATGATAAAAAATAATTAAATAAAAATGAATTATCGATAATAATTCATTTAGAAAATTCAAAAATAAATCTCGAAAATTCAGGAGGCTTACATCCTACCCACCTTATAAAAATTTTGTCCTCGAAATTAAAGGTTGGTAGTGGGGTTAAAATAGGATAAAAGATTTAGGCAATATTTTAGACACGATCCAAGAATGACGAGTTTTGCACGATCAAGATAATCAATTCAAAATTGTTCAGGCACGATGAGGGATTTGGCACGATAGAATCATGATATGAACAAAATCATATGTACATGATTTCAGGAATAAGTCAAGTCATTGGCGCACAATTTTAGAGACAATGAGGAGAATCGAAGATATAAATGAAGTTCAAGTACGGGGTGATCTGTATGACTTAGTGTTTGCCAAAAACAAAAATTTGTTTTATTCTAAACTTGTAAAAGAGTACAAAGTACAATGAATTCTGGGGAAGTACAACTTTAGGAATCTGATCAGAAGACGATCACTTTATCCCTTGGACTATGTGAACTTGAAGACTGTAGCCTCTGGAGAATGCAACAGCAATTTTGTAAGAGTTCTTGATCTCTGTCTGTGTATCTGATCTCTGTGCCTCTGTATCTGATCATTTCACAATGATTGGAAACTCTATTTATAGAGTTCAGGAAATAACTATTTTAGCAGTTATTCTGATGTGTGCGAGGTTGGGTTGTGTCACATTGGGTTGCGCCAACCTCCTGTTGTGCCAACTTTCATTCAGTTGTCAGTCTTGTACTAACTGTATTTAGATGCATGGCATCATGTGATTGAGATGCGCATGGTCGTGTACATGATAGTAGACACATCTTGAGAGATTAGTGGCATGTGCGCCACGTCATTCTGCTTTAGAATGTCAGTTGTCTCAACTTCATCAGATTACGCGAGCTTCGGTCAACTGCGCTTAACTGAGCCGCGCCCAGACACGTGGCAGCTTTTGAGCAGATGTCATCAGATTGCACCTAGGCGCAACTAAAGATTTTGTCTGGATTGCGCCTAGGCGCAACTTATGAAGTGTACAGGACAGCTGTCTATCAACTCTCCTTGAGCGACATAATTTACGAGATTCGAAGAGATTTTCCTCGTTTACTGTTGTGTCAGTCGTCAGTGTTGTCAGGTAATGATGACCATTAAGTGTCAGATGCCACGTAGATTTTGGTGCAACAAGACTGGACGCAGTCTGATATTAGGTGCAACCTGATCAATGGTGCAGCTCGTTTCTCTGGGCTTCATATTAGTGGCGCAACCTGATCTCTGGTGTGCAACTTGATCACTGATTAATATATTCAGGGCGCAACTTGATTTTTAGGCTCTACAAGACCCCTTCAAAGTTTTCAAAACTTAAAAACATTGTAAAGTTTTGGAATACTTTGAATTTAGAAAAGTTATGACTGAGTCAAGTTGCGCCGGACAATGCTCGGTCATCACAATTAAATATCTTTCTAAAAAATACTCAATCCTCTCTTCGTCTTTCGGAGTTTCATTGATTATTTTTAGTTTCCCATGAAGAAGAAGAATACAAAGAGTCAATTTGTTGATATATGTAGTAGTTGATCTTTGTGCTTTGTTCTTCACTTCTGTTCTTCAATGGCCCCCAAGAAGAAAGAGATGAAGACCAATGCTGACACCACAACTAAGTCTTCTGAAGCGGGACATGATGTTGCGCCTACAACTTTTTTGTTGGAGGCTGACCCAGCTTTGAGGGCAGTAAACTTTTTGAACTGTTTCGGTTTAACCCCGTCAGTCTTTAATCGCTCGAGTGACGGATCATCCTCTGAGGAGTACGTCAATTCGGAGGGATTTCTTAACCTGATGTGTCGCTCGAGGATCCGCACCATGCAAGAATTGTACGCCGTCCTTCGTCAGACTGATGACGGCAAGGACAAGAAATAATGTTCTAGGCAGAACAACTTTTTATTTTTATGTCCTTGACTGTAGGGGTCCACCCGTCTTTATGCAATGAAACCTAGAATTTCTGATTTTGTGTGGCTGTGATTTCGAATGATGCTCATGGACATATTTTTTTAGCTAATTTTTCATTTTACTATTTCTTCTGAAGAACACGTGGCAGTCGTTACACGGTTTTTAGATGCCCATTTTTAGTTCTTTTCCAAAATAGGATCCTAGAACGACGCACCCATCTCATCTTTAACCTCTTTAAAAAGGACATCCAGAAATGAAAGAACCATTCATACTCTCTCAAAACAAGCGCCACTTCATCCTGATGTTATTTGCCTGCATGTTGTGTCTTCAAAAATTGGTAAGTCTCGTCGAAGAATTAATGGTATGAATATTCTTCTTTCGTACCACTTTTGGAGACAAGTATCCATCTGCATGGTGTAGACACTTATTGATATGCGCTAACTATTTCTGAAAATAGGCGCACACTATTGTCCAGTATTTAACTCCGATCAACGGCACGTATTGCTGACATACATTTGTTTGATCAGTGCTTAGTGCAGATATGCGCCTGTTTGTAGGTGCAATGCTGATGTACGCCTGTTTGTAGGCGCAAATACTGATGTGCGTCTGTTCGTAGGCGCAATGCTGATGTGCATCTGTTTGTAGACGTATACTGCTGATTAATTCTGCTAACTTCTCCTGTTTTATTGATATTTGCAGGGACTTGGTTAGCGAGCTTCTTCAGAACTGGTATTGGTGATTTGGATATTGTAGAGAGCATTTTTCTGACACTCACATCAGACAGCTCATGTGGTTCTGACACTCAAATCAGACAGCTTAGGACTCTTCATGTTAAGAAGGGTCTTCCTCAGATGGTAGGAAGAGCCTATACACATGAGAGTTGGATGGTGAAGACGTAGAACTAGGAATTGTATCACAAGGGTGATCTCGTTCCTAGTTCTCCTGGCGGGCTGTCTTTTCTCTACCAGTTGTATCGACAGCAGCTCATCTTTGGGCTGCTGCACTCTGGGGTTCTCCTCTCATTTTTTTCAAAGAGAAGACCAGTGTTAATTCCATTGTCTGGCTCGTTGCTTCAGGTCGAGATGACAAGGAATTGCCACCAACAAATAAGAAGATCCAAAGATGTAATAGACCTTCGTTATCGATGAGAAGATCCAAAGATGTAATAGACCTTCATTTAGAATGAAAATGTAAGATGTAATAGATTTTCATCAAGATATATCTATGCTTTTAAAGAAGGAACAAAAAAATAATTGTCTCATTATTCTCTTTTTTTTTTTTACAATTTGATTTTGCTATGCTATCATAGATAACAGAATCCAGAGAGGATTACGAATGTGGCAAGTTATTTTGATGTGAATATTTAGAATTCAAGTTCGTAAAAGATATGACCTCTCACTATGATGAATGAATGGGTGATCATTCACTTCAATTTCTGAGGAAGAAATATTGAATGAATGAATGGTCGTTTAAATTTTCGAAGAAGAAAGCGAATGAATCAAGCACGACGGTTTCGAAGAAGGGAAGATGAACAGCTGTGCCTCTTTCCAAAAGTTGCATCAATTCTCAAGGCTAATTACTTAGTTGTTCTGCCTATAAATTGCCAATCTCTTTTCTTCATGTGCAAGAAAAAAATGTCTTTCAAAGATTTGATTGCTCCGAAGACTGAAGAAGAAACCAAGACTTCCCTTGCTGAGCCTCCAGTGCCTTCTCAAAAAGAAAGGGGCGAAGGCTCAACTGTTCCTCCTACACCAGTGTAATGCCCATATCTCGTATTACGTATTTGGAATACGTGTACGTATTTTGACCCGTATTGTATGTCTTCCTGCTTGATTTATTTTGGCTTTTCATTGATGGGTTTATCTTGGTTCGGTTCGATTTGTTGGCTTGGTTCGGTTTTGCTTGATTTTATGTGAACCAAACCACTCCCACCTACCACCATCACCTTCATTAAATATCCCACTCCCATTTCTCTCTCCACATTAACTTTCTTCTTCCCCACCATTACTTCTCCACCAACCTGAAAGAGTGGAGAGCTTAGGCAAATGCACCTTGCTTCATGGAGGAACCCAATTTTTATTGTTCCATTGTCTTCCTCATGTGTTTCTAACCCACTTTAGTACTTAGCATTTTTCATTTCTATGGTTAATTTCTTATAGATCTAATTTTATGGTATTTTTGGTTATCATGAATTTTGATCTATCAGACTTGCATATTTTTGTTAGTTGATGGTTCCATGTTGTAGAGAATTTCATTCTACCCTATTTTGACCTATGGAAGTTCGGATTTGGACTCTGGATGATGGAATTATGGAGCTTGGAAGTTTGGCTTCATGGTGTTTTTCTTCTCGGAAGTGGGGGAGAAGAACAGTACTTGACCGCATGACTATTTCATGCGGCAAGTGTTCTTCCCTGCCGTATGGACAATCCAGCCGCATGAGCATTAATTTATTGCCTTGGCCACATGGCCATTTCTCAACGATTGCTAGCATGCATTAATTGCATGGTCATTTAATTAATTGCCTTGCATTTTCCAGCCGTATATGGCCTTAGCAGTCAGCCACATATGTATGCATTATTTTAATATATATTTTAATGCATATAATATTTTAATGCATATTCTAATTGCATTCTCTGAAGCAGTAGCCGCATGGACATTAATATAAGTGAGTCGCATAAGAGACTTCTTGGCCACATATGGCCAAGAGAATTCATGGCCTTTTTAATTAATTAATGCCTTAGCAAATATTTGCTAGCTGTAGGCAATAAGTCCCTGGCCGCATGTAATAGTCTTAGCATTCAATGGTCTTGACTTTTAATGCATTAGCTAATGCATTGGCATTTAAGGCTTAGCATTTGATGCCTTAGCAAATGCATTTAGCATTAATGCATTATTTACTCACGTGCATGGCCTAGCATTTATTTGCATGCTTATAGATTAATGCATGGCCTTTAGCTTGCATGATTTCTTTGCATGCATTTTCTTACGTAAGTTTGCTTGCATAGCCCTTTGCATGCTTATTTATTTAAGCTAGCATGCTAGCATGGAACCAATCCAAGGGTGGCCGCATGACTCATTAATAGCACTGCTTGCATGAATATTAATTGGAGCCGCATGTGTCCATTATCAGTAGCCGCATGGATTAGCAGGGGTAATTCAAGTTGGCCGCATGCACTTGTAATGACATGGCCGCATGGCCAACTGTTATGGTTGGCATTAATGCATGCATTATATAAAAGTTGCATGGCCTTTAAATATTAAAATGCATGGCTTTTATACTAAAGTTCATGTATTTGCTTGCATGCATGGCCATTTAATTTAGCTTTGCATGCTTTCTAGCGTTGCATGTTTATTAGCTTAGCTTGCATGCGGCTCCATCCATTTTGGCCGCATGGTCCCTTCCACTGGCTTGGCTTATTATATACATGTAATCATTGCTTCACGTGGATCATAAATTAAATGGTTCACGTGAACCTTTTCTTACTGCATTAATTGTTGGGTCCCACATGGCCTCTGTACTTGAGTGGCCACGTGCCCTTTTGCTTGAATGTAAGTTTGCACTTAATGAGGGTCCCACTATCTTTTGTCTTATTTGCTTGCATGCATTCTTGGCCGCATGACCCCTTCAGTTATTTTCTGGCCGCATAAGCTTTGGCTGGCCGCATGGGTGGCCTCCCACTCTCTTTGGCCGCATGTATGTTTTTCTACTTTTGGGCCGCATGGGGTCCACTTTGATTGTTTTGTATTTTATTTGTTTGAATTGTGGTCCGAATTTCTTTCCACTCCCAAAATAAAAGTTGTAGAGTTCCTCCTTGGCTTCAAGAATATATATTATAAATATTATTATTTAATTGTGCAAGTTTTTCCCCTCCTTGATAAATGACATGACTTGATAGTGACCCGCCGTGGTGCACTCCCGACAAGAAAACTTGACCTGACAATTTGACTTGATAACTTGACATGATAATTCTTGATAGTGGCCCGACATGGCACACTTTTGACAGTAAACCTGACATAATATATTTCTCGAAATGTTGTTACGACGGCTAACATGACACGACAAGATTGAATGACCTGGACACCGTGGACGATTGTGCTTGTACAAATAAACCAGTCTTGTCTTGCATCATGTCTAGGACTGGGACCCCTGAGTACCACGGTCATGGGTACCCACTGTAAATGGCTAAGGCTAATAAGTAGAATAATTCAGTAGTCATGAGAGATTTCTCCAGTTACAGGCAATCCCGTTATCCCGGCCACAATTGTTGGACTTGTAGTCTGCCGTCGAGTAGGGCACATTTCCAGCCCACTGTCATGTGGGGCGTGACATGGTTTAAGTGGTGGCCCATGCAGGTCTTGTAAATCAAGATATGTGAGGGTTTACCGAATAGATGTCTCAATCAGTATTCGCCCTTGATCTCTGTTCGTGTTCTCTGAATCCCTGAAATTCTTGTCCTGATCACATGCTTGTATCATTGATCTGTCCTGATCCTTCCTTATTGTTCCCTATGTCGTCTTCTTCATCGGCATTGTTCATGGACCTGTCGATCAGCAAGGCGAAGCACCTTCCGTGGACCAGCAGCAACCAGAAGATCATGCCCAGCACTCAGGAGCAGCCTCCCGAGTCATGCCTACCGGGGATCCCGAGCCACCAGTTCAGTCCGTCCAGCCTGCAGAGCCCGATGATGGCACTTTGGTGGGTCTCATCAGGACCTTGTTAGCTTCCCAGGATCGTAGAGGAGATGCCTTGCACCAGGCAGTGGAAGATGCTCTGAATAGAGGCGGTCGTCATGGGAACAGTGCAGCGAACAGTTTCAAGCGCCTGAACCCTCTATTCTTCGATGGCAGCGAAGATGTTATCGCTGCTGATGCGTGGCTTCAGGACACATAGGTGATTCTAGAAGCAGCCAGGACCCTAGAAGACGAGAAGGTGGCCGTAGTGCGCCTGCAGTTACTAGATCTTGCCCGTAGCTGGTGGGCGGCGTAGGCCGTGGGATTAATGGCACCCATTGCTTGGGCAGTATTCTGTGAGAGGTTCCAGACCAAGTACTTCGATGCGGTGGCTCAGTACGACCTACAGACCAAGTTCACCAATCTGAAGCAGATGGGCAGGACGGTCGATGGGTATGCGGCCGAGTTTTCCAGGCTTAGTCGGTTTTCTCCCACCCTGGTGGCGACCGAGTTCGACAGAGCCCAGCGGTTCCAGTAGGGGCTCCATCTCGAGATTTTATTGGCAGTAGAGCAGTTTGATCATCAGACCTTCGATGCAGTATTGAGGGCAGCTAGGAGGCACGAGTATACCTCCCACAGGATCGTGGACAGGACCGGAGGTCGGAAGCGATCTCACGGTCAGATGACCCAGTCGACAGCACCAGCCCCGGCAGTCAGGGCTTTGACAATTGGAACTCCGAGGCAGGCAGCCTCAGTGACGTCGGTCACGTCCCCTCAGCAACAGAAGCAGAAGAAGTCTTCCGCAATGGGCTGCACTTATTGTGGAAAGTCAGGACACGTTGTTTCGGAGTGTCGCAGAGCACAGGGATTGCGTTTGGCTTATGGAGCACCGGACCATAAGATAGGGTCCTGTCCGAATAGGGCCAGTTCATCATCGGCCCAGACTAGTCCCTCGGTAAGGGGACCAGCACTAGCACCAGTGCAGCAGCAGTACCAGCCTCCGAGGCCATTGCCGCCTCAGACCCAAGTATTCCAGCAGCAGGGACCCCAACAGTATGCCCTGGTCCAAGCTCAGATTCAGAACCGGCAGAGAGGTTTCTAGCAGGATATCTTCCTTCTTTCTCGTGCCTTCGATTTCCTTGCTTGCATCCATGATTGCATGATTGATTGCTTAGTATAGCTTGCCTGAGATTAGTATAGCTTGTCTTTGCCACTCTAGCCACTTGATTAAATTTTGAGGACGGAATTCTTTTAAGGTGGGTAGAGTTGTAATGTCCATATCTCGTATCACATATTTGGAATACGTGTACATATTTTGACCCGTATTGTATGTCTTCCTGCTTGATTTATTTTGGCTTTTCATTGATGGGTTTATCTTGGTTCGGTTCGATTTGTTGGCTTGGTTCGGTTTTGTTTGATTTTATGTGAACCAAACCACTCCACCTACCACCATCACCTTTATTAAATATCCCACTCCTATTTCTCTCTCCACATTAACTTTCTTCTTCTCCACCATTACTTCTTCACCAACCTGAGAGAGTGGAGAGCTTAGACAAGTGCACCTTGCTTCATGGAGGAATCCCATTTTTATTGTTCCATTGTCTTTCTCATGTGTTTCTAACCCACTTTAGTACTTAGCATTTTTTATTTCTATGGTTAATTTCTTGTAGATCTAATTTTGTGGTATTTTCGGTTCTCATGAATTTTGATCTATCAGACTTGCATATTTTCGTTAGTTGATGGTTCCATGTTGTAGAAAATTTCGTTCTACCCCATTTTGACCTATGGAAGTTCGGATTTGGACTCTGGATGATGGAATTATGGAGCTTGGAAGTTTGGCTTCATGGTGTTTTTTTTCTCGGAAGTGGGGGAGAAGAACGGTACTTGACCGCATGACTATTTCATGCGGCAAGTGTTCTTCCCTGTCGCATGGACAATCCAGCCGCATGAGCATTAATTTATTGCCTTGGCCACATGGCCATTTCTCAACGATTGCTAGCATGTATTAATTGTATGACCATTTAATTAATTGCCTTGTATTTTCCAGCCGCATATGGCCTTAGCAGTCAGCCACATATACATGTATTATTTTAATATATATTTTAATGTATACAATATTTTAATGCATATTCTAAATGCATTCTCTGAAGCAGTAGCCGCATGGGCATTAATATAAGTGAGCCGCATAAGAGACTTCTTGGCCGCATATGGCCAAGAGAATTCATGGCCTTTTGTCACGACCCGCACCCATTTTTTTTTCAAACGGATACGAGACGTGTCCAAGCCAGCCTACGCCGCAGTATCGGCGGTAGAATGCTGTCACGGCCATGAAGATCAAATCACAAATAATACTCATTCACAAAATTAATTTAATTTACAAAGAGCACAAGTTTTACTTTTGCAGAAAACATAAACTTGTACAATTTCAGAATGACTACCACTCAACTATCTAGCTAGTCTCTAGGCTTCTGTCTGCAAGTATTCCCGTATCTCCCATGCTAAGTGAATCCACGGCTAACCTGAAAATGTTGGTTTCCAGTCAGGAATGGAACGAGCACAATTCACTGAATGCAATTTCAAATAAAGAAAATGACTATAAAACAATGGTTAGACATCAATCATGAGTTTGAAAATAAACAGGAAATACGAAAAACCAATAGTAAATAAATAGACACCAATTACTTTTTCCAACTACTAGAAGTACCTTTGATATGTGATCAGTGTGGGCCACTATACCGCACGGTCTACGAGATCTACTTGCATGAAAAATAAACACGGTCTACGAGATCTACTTGCAGAATTTAAACAATGTCTACGAGATCTACTGCAATAAAATAAACAATGTCTACGAGATCTACTGCATAAAAATAAACACGGTCTACGAGATCTACTGCATGAAAATAAATACGGTCTACGAGATCTACTGTATGAAAATAAACACGGTCTACGGTCGGATCACACATCCTTGGTACTTCTTATTTCCGACACAACAATTTATAATAGAGTATAAAAATCACATAACCAATGACCAATCAATGAAATATAGTAAAGATCAATATCGAAATGCAAACAATAAACTGTACTCGCCTGTGGTCCTCTGCTGGTGAAACCGACAGTCTAAACTACTCAATGTGCCACAATAGTCAAAACCCGTACAACAGTCCCCGGATGCTGAAATAGACAATACCAATGATCTCAGAATAGTCAAATTAGCTAGGATTGCCTGTCCTTAAGTCAAATTCTGGACACAGGGGCAAAACGGTAATTTCGGGCCAAAACGGTGTCCACCGTTGGACCCGCTTTGCACCAAAAAGTGTGCCAGGGTCAACAGTCTCTAAAGTCGTCAAACTACATGTCTACGGATCCAGTTTTTCGATACGAACCCAACCGTATGTCCAAAGTTAGATTCCGGTGGGCCGTGCACAAAATCGCCCGTTGAGTGGGACCGTAGGGCCCGCAAAACGGCGATCCAATCAACTGTCTCAGAATCAGACCAAACTTGGCATACAAGACCAGAAAAATGATACGGTCCTGCTGGCGCAAGTTTCATCTCGATCTGACGAGCGTGCACAAAGTAATTAAGAAATTTGTAAAGTGCACGATACGGTGAATTTCGACGGATACGCATCAAATTCGTCGCGCACACGCGACCAATTTGAATTCCGTCAAAGCCCATACGACCACGAAGCCGTTACGCAGCTTTCGATGCCTACGGTGCGCGACCACGTCGCCCGGTTTGGCGGGACGCACGTCGTGTGGATGAGTTTTCCTAGTTTTGAAAACAGATTTTCGTCAAACTTTGAAACGGTTTTAACAGGGATTTAATACATGAAAAGTAAAAGCAAAAGAGAGGTTTCGAACTTGTATAGGTTGTCTAAAAGTCTATTCAAACGGTTTTCCAAAGTTCGTGATGTTCTGGTCGCAAATCGACCGTAAACATTGGACGTTGGGGCAGTTTCTACATCCTGGAAATCGAAATTTTTCCCAGTTTTGGGAATCGATTTGCGACGCGCACGAAGCGAATTAACCCAAACTATTTGAAAGGAATTGAAGGGCTATAGGTTAGCTCTATACCTGCGCCATTGGATCGGAAAACGATCAAGCATGGAGGAAGTTATCTATTCGTGAAGTGGCCCTCATAGATGCAACTGCTGCTGTTGTCGCTGTCATCTCGCGCGCGCTGGTTTCGCGCGCCTGGCCGTCGGCGGTGCGCCGTGGCGGTGCGCGGCCGTCGGGGGTGCACCGCCCAGGTGGCTGGGGTCGCCCGTCGGGGTGTTGGGAGATCGGGTTTAGGGTTTCGGTCGTATTTATCACTCGATCTCCTCTATATATATCGGCTGATATATATACAACAGTTTCTGTGTTGAATAAGAGGGTCGGGCCTTCATGTGAGTTCGGGTGGGGCTCAGCTCGGATTGTTTGGGGTCTGCTGTGGCTTGCTTTTGTTCCTTTTTTTTCTATTTCTTTTTCATATTCTAGTTCTTATAAGTCCAATATATATACATATATATATATATATATATATATATATATATATATATATATATATATATATATATATATATATATATATATATATATATATATATATACACGTATACGTATACATATACTTTATATATTTATATTTACACACATATATACATGTAGACCTATATATATATTTATATATATATGTAACATACACATACGTACATACGTATTTTACATACATGCACACCCACATATATATGTTTAGAATTTATATATATCTATATATATCTAATACTATATCTATCTCCATTCGTATAAACGCATACTTATATATATACATATACATATATATGAATATTTATATATATACAAATACATATATTATATATATAGATATATTTACACACAGATAACCAATAATAATAAAATTGTATTATCTCATAATAACCTCAATGGTAGTGATAATAAAATAATAAAATAATAATAATAATAATAATAATAATAATAATAATAATAATAATAATAATAATAATAATAATAATAACGAAGTTCGATAAACCAAATAAAGTCGTATATACCAAAAATCTCCAAAATATACGAGGGCCTATTTTATACAAAAAGTCACTGAATAATACTAATAGTAATATTCATAATATTTATTTACAAATACTAGAAAATATTCATTTAAATCGTCAAACAGAATACAACACACTCATACCAAAATACATCAGCGCGATGTTATTGGTCGTACCCCATGACTACATGGGCTTGGGCTTGCTTGGGTCCTATCTAAACTAATTCGGTACAACCGGGCTCCCTAACGCTCAATAATATAACTAATAAATAAATAAGTATTCGGTTAGGGTTAAGTCGCAACTTAGCCTGGTCTTCCTAGTTAGGACATCACTATAGCTCGGCCTTCCCTACCGGGGCTAATACACTAGCCAAAGCACGCTATGGCACTATCCGTGCCACGATTCCTAATCGGTTTGTGCTCCATAACTCCACAAAGACTTAAATCATCCACCGTAATAATTAACTAAATAATTATTTACAAAAATATTTTAAATCACCATTTAATTCAAATAAATAAATAAAATATTATCAAAATTCTGGGAAGAGGGGCTACACCTTTTTAATTAATTAATGCCTTAGCAAATATTTGCTAGCTGCAGGCAATAAGTCCCTGGCCGCATGTAATAGTCTTAGCATTCAATGGTCTTGACTTTTAATGCATTAGCTAATGCATTGGCATTTAAGGCTTAGCATTTGATGCCTTAGCAAATGCATTTAGCATTAATGCATTATTTACTCACGTGCGTGGCCTAGCATTTATTTGCATGCTTATAGATTAATGCATGGCCTTTAGCTTGCATGATTTCTTTGCATGCATTTTCTTACGTAAGTTTGCTTGCATAGCCCTTTGCATGCTTATTTATTTAAGCTAGCACGCTAGCATAGAACCAATCCAAGGGTGGCCGTATGACTCATTAATAGCACTGCTTACATGAATATTAATTGGAGCCGCATATGTATCCATTAGCAATAGCCACATGGATTAGCAGGGGTAATTCAAGTTGGCCGCATGCACTTGTAATAACATGGCCGCATGGCAAACTGTAATGGTTGGCATTAATGCATGCATTATATAAAAGTTGCATGGCCTTTAAATATTAAAATGCATGGCTTTTATATTAAAGTGCATGTATTTGCTTGCATGTATGGCCATTTAATTTAGCTTTGCATGCTTTCTAGCTTTGCATGTTTATTAGCTTAGCTTGCATGCGGCTCCATCCATTTTGGCCGCATGGTCCCTTCCACTGGCTTGGCTTATTATATACATGTAATCATTGCTTCACGTGGATCATAAATTAAATGGTTCACATGAACCTTTTCTTACTGCATTAATTGTTGGGTCCCACATGGCCTCTGTACTTGAGTGGCCACGTGCCCTTTTGCTTGAATATAAGTTTGCACTTAATGAGGGTCCCACTATCTTTTGTCTTATTTGCTTGCATGCATTCTTGGCCGCATGAACCCTTCAGTTATTTTCTGGCCGCATAAGCTTTGGCTGGCCGCATGGGTGGCCTCCTACTTTCTTTGGCCGCATGTATGTTTTCCCACGTTTGGGCCGCATGGGGTCCACTTTGATTGTTTTGTATTTTATTTGCTTTAATTGTGGTCCGAATTTCTTCCCACTCCCAACATGAAAGCTGTAGAGTTCCTCCTTGGCTTCAAGAATATATATATTATAAATATTATTATTTAATTGTGCAAGTTTCTCCCCTCCTTGATAAATGTCATGACTTGATAGTGACCCGCCGTGGTGCACTCCCGACAAGAAAACTTGACCTGACAATTTGACTTGATAACTTGACATGATAATTCTTGAGAGTGGCCCGACATGGTACACTCTTGACAGTGAACCTGACATGATATATTTCTCGAAATGCTGTTGCGACGGCTAACATGACACGACAAGATTAAATGACCTGGACACCGTGGACGATTGTGCTTGTACAAATGAACCAGTCTTGTCTTGCATCATGTCTAGGATTGGGATCCCTGAGTACCACGGTCATGGGTACCCACTGTAGATATAAAACCCCTAAATTTCTAACTATTTTTTTTATTATCAATTTTTGGTACTGATTAAAATTTTTGTATTGTACGTCGCGTAGTCGTATTGTACGTCGTGCACGAAAATTTTATCTTTCGTTTTGCTCGACGAGTACGAATATGTGCGAGCGTACATATTTTAGAAAATCATTTTTCTATTTTATTATATACTTTCACAATATTATATATAATTATTATTCTTGTTATAAAAAGCCTTTTTGTTTTTTTTTCTTTAAGAGTTATTAATCAAATAATATTTTATTGTGTACTAGGAAAAGCATGCATTTTTTGCTTACATAAATATTTCATAAATATTTATTTGAGTTATTTCTAAATAATAATGTAATTTTTGAAATTAATATTAATAGTATTTTAGAAAATATAATTTGAAATTATTGTGTCATTTAAATCTTGATTTGAATTTGTGGATTTATTTAAATAGTTAAATAATTGCAATTTGATTTATCCCATTTGATTTTTAAACTAAAAACTTAATTAGATTTAAATTGGATTTGTATTTGGATTTGGATTTGGATTTAAATGGATTTAAATTAAATTACGCATTATCTATTTTTGGGTTTTAAATTATTCCTAATCCATATTCAATTGGGAATTCCCACATCCTATAAATAGGCAGGTACTCCTCCAATATTTCTCCACAATTCATCTTCCACAAATTTTCTCCAACCACAGGTGCATCGTGTATGTGCCTCATCCCCTCCACTATATATTTTTCCATTACAATTATATCTGCATCTTCGTGTCCACATCCCGGACACGAGACCCTAACCCAAAATGCTGTCCTGCCCGAGCTTTCCAGCAACCCTAGGTCGTCTCCTCGACCAACCCATCCTCGCCGCCTCCTACCATTACAATTGTCACCCGTTTTCGCCGCCAACTCCGTTCCACACCATAGAGTACCACCACCATCACACCCTGCCACCATCGGCGTAACACCAACCACAGCCTCCATCGTCAACGCCACCACCGCACCCTCCTTCGACCGGCTGCAAAACCCAGCCATCTTCGGGCCGACCCCTCCCAGAACTTCTCAACTCCGACCAACCATCACCACACGAACACGAACTAAGAAGAAAATTCTGGAACCCTTACCTCGCCTCCGGCCGTCAGCCGTCCGCAAGTTTCGACGAGATCCGCCGGCAGCGCCCGTAGCCGCGCGTGCACCGCCGCTCCCCGGATCACCGTCACGGTGACTACGATCGCCGCTCGGACTTCTGAGCGCCCGACGACTCCCCATCCCGGAGCGCCGCGGCCACCTCGCCAGCCTCACCACGTCACCCGGAGTTGCTACCTCGCGTAGCCGGTCCGCCTCTCGTACGGTGGAGCACCGCCGCGCCACCAGCCCCTCCGTCACCAAACCCCCTTCACCGCCTCCTCCCAGTCAAAACCCCTCCAGCGCCTCAAGCCGCCGTGTTCCCAGATCTGGCGCTGCGCCACTCCGTCCCGATCAGCGCTAGGGGCGCCAGCCGCAGCATGCTAGAGCTGCCGCCACCAGGCGTCCGCTTCGACGAAGTGCCGCCGGCGATGCACCAGCAGCCGCCTCCATCAAAACTCGGCCAGAAACGCGACCCTCCGCTTCTCGCCGGAGCACCGACCGCACCGGACCGGCCATGCGCCTTCCCGGGAGGGTTCCCACACTTCACCGCCTGCCTCGAGGTGAAACCCCCTCGCCACCGCGAGATCCGCCGCTCCCCTTAGCGCCTTGCCACCGCGGGATCCGCCGCCCTCTCGCCGGAGCGGCCGCATCCGCCGAGCACGCCCACGCGAGTCGCGGCCGCGCTCGTCACGGACAGATCCGCTGCCGTCGAACTTCCTCCACCGGCGCCGTGCGCCCGTCGGCCACCGACGCCATCCATCGCAGGTGAAACCCTCTATCTTCTGGCGCCCGACCGCTCCGCCCGCAGCAGCGCCGAGCGCCGCCCTCGGATTCGCCGGAGCCGCGCCCTGCCATGTCGCCGTGCCGTCGCCGCCACGCCGGCTGAGCCTCGGTAAGCGCACCCTTCTTCTTCCTCTCTCTCTCTCTCCCTCTCTCACTGAGAATTATTGGGAAAGAGTGTGTTCATTTGTATTTTTTTTTAACCTTTTATTTAATATTTTTTTAACACACTGCTTTATACTTATTAAATTTTTTATTGTTATTATTATTATAATTATTATAATTATAATTATTATTATTATTATTATTATTATTATTATTATTATTATTTATCACTAATACTAGATTACAAGGTATTCTGTTATTAAGCAAGTTTATTATTAATATTGTTATTATTACTTTTGTTTTATAAATATATATAACAAATATTTTCTCAAAAACTTTACTTTTAACTAAATATAGTATTGTTTGGCCACTTATGATTTCAAATATATTGTTACATTATGTCTAACTAAATTTAAACATAACTTTTGAACAAAAACTATATTTAACAAACTGGGACTTTTATCCATGGAATAATTTCTAGATTTTCAACATATTTTACAAAGGTTTACTTAGAAAACTTATTTTTAATAAACTTCGAGTTTAGCCCAAAATATTTTTGCTTTTTAAAGTATTTTCATAAAAACATAATTTGACTAATAAAAAGATATTTTTCTAAAATTTTATATATAAAATATTCTCAAGCATTTACGTGAAAGTATTTTCTAAAATTAGTATATGTATCTATCTCCATAAATTCCCCTCAATTATCCCCATTGCTCACGACTAATCGTATGTCCTATTTTCTCATGACTTCGAACCCCATACATACTCGCCTTGGCAATTGGACAGAGCAGAACTTGTTGGATCATTGTACCACACCAGACAATACATCAGGCAAGACACCTTGCCACTACTGTTTAAATTTCTTGCTCAATAACATGCATGCTGTGTTTATTTTCAAGTTGTTTTCTTTTAAATTATATGTAGATACAAATTACTATATTTTGTGCAATTGACTTAGAGTTAAGGGACCACCGTATGTTTAAGTGCATCTCATGAACTGTCACGATGTGCCACGGGTTGTGTATGAGCTGCGAGTCGCATATAGCTTCGGACTTGCGTATCGACCGTACACCGGTGCGTAAAGGCCGTACGTTAGGATGTAACTGCTAATAGATTTTTGGTAGAAGACTTGGCAGTTATTAAGGATTAAACAGTGTCGTGGAGGCGACGCATGTGTAGTATCATTGGGAGGGGGGAAGACAGTTATTAGCGTAGGGGCTACCTGTTCAGTACACATATAGATTTGGGCGGATAGTGTCTCGGATGAGCGCTACTTACTGCCCCGGGGCCGATAGTTCTCATATGAGAACTACTTTCTGCCCATAGTTGATAGTGCCTCTTATGAGCGCTACCTACTACTACTCTCTCTCCATCTATGCTGAACACCTAAGCTCATGCGTAGAACGTTGTCTTCTTAAAGTATATATCACATAGAATGGTTAGGAACCTTTACGCATGTATATTTTCTATTGAGCTCTTACTATTCAGTTATGGCATGATATTATGTGTCTTGTTACGTCCCTCTGAGGACCTGGTTTTTCCCAGGTGTGTGTTTTCGTGATTTCTTGCAGGTGCTCTAGCTAAGGCTATTCCTTCCTTCGTGATGACTGCTCTTGGACTCGTCACTTGCTCTCGCTTGCTAAATTCTTTTCTTGTATATTTTTCCATATTTATTTAGGTTGGTAGTGGACCTTGTCTCCGCCCAACTATTGTGTACATGACAAACTCAAAGTTGCTTTATATTATTATTTCTCTTTGTGGATGAGATTTAGTGTCTTGGCTTTCTACATTTACAGCTTATGTATATATACGAGTCGTATATTTCTCGTATGTATACAGCTGGCATGTCTACGTACTTGGTCCTACGTATTTTGGGACTGGGGCGTTACAGTAAATGGCTAAGGCTAATAACTATAATAATTCAGTAGTCATGAGAGATTTTCCCAGTTACAGGCGATCCCGTTATCCCGGCCACAATTGTTGGACTTGTAGCCTGCCGTCGAGTAGGGCACATTTCCAGCCCACTGTCATGTGGGGCACTTCATGAAACAATTTCTACGCACACTGTCATGTGTTGCACACCAAGCTACCTAATAATTATTGATAACTGCTTAATGAATCCAAGTCGCCTGGATAACCTGGATTAGCTGCAGGGCTTGTGGCTGGAGGAACATCTCATTGCATATTGCTAGTAACTAAGGCTTGTGATAACCCTAGTTAGTTAAAGTATCAAGCCGTACTTATTGTTTGGCCGTGAATGATTGGATGGAGTCTAGTCTTGTCTTGATCCTGTACAAGATTGTCACATATCCTGATTTCTTATATTATCTTGCCGATAAATGGTGGGAGAAACCAAGTTCTGTTCAGACGAAGGGTTACAACCCCGGTCCTTGTTTGGTTTACGGGTTGTAACCTGGTTATCTGAATAGTCCCATGGTTATCTCATCGTATATCACTTGTCATACTTTTTCTTAATTACTGTCTTTTATTTTGCAATTATATTCTTGTGCTAATTGCTGGTTTTAGTTCCTAAGTGAAGCCTCCTTTGTGGCACTTGCTCTTTCTGGGGTCTGACCCAGCTGGTTTTTGTATGACCAGATACCGGAGCAGCACCAGAGGATCTATCGACTTTCCAGCCACATGGTGACCACTAGACGGAATCCTGGCAACGAGTGGGTTTATTTTGGCTCTCCCACTCTATTGTGAAATTATTTTTTTGAGGCGTTTAGCCGCCGAGCCAGTGTTAGCTCGTGTATATTTTTACTTACTGTCTGTCTACGGGCTGTAACATGATTGGCAACCTAGGGTTGATCATGTACGACTAAAACTCTTGCTAGTCCTCATATTTTGTAATGACTAGCTTCATGATCAGCTGAATATGTAATGTTTGGGACACCTTACTATTGTATATTTGGTGATCATACAACTTATGACTTTTACCTACTTGTTTGTGATTGAGATACTAGGCTTGTTCATGACCATAGGTGACTGATGGCTTGTAGATAAACCCTCATATATCTAGACAGCCGTGACCGTATAGTGGAGTGGATCCCATTTCACTATACGTAGCTGGCTATGTCTGCCCCCGCTCTCCGGTATTCTGGTTCTGGGGCGTGACAACCAGGACAGGATTTGATCTCCAAGTTAGTGGAGCCTGGAAAAACTGCCGAAGAAGAGGCATTGAGGATGGCTGTTTGTGAGTTCCTGGTGCGTTCAGACAATGAGATGTTTGAACGGTTGGCGAGCTTTGTATTTAATCAGGAAGGGTCAGGGCCTCCTTCCCGTCCTTAATATTATGTAATTCCATTCTGCTTTTGAATAAAAAAATAAACTTTTATTTATATCATGTCTCTGAAAATAAAGTACATTTTGTCTTTATACATAATATTTCTTGAGAAATTTGCCATTGATGGACATCATAGCAACTCTGCCATCCATATCTGTTAATTGATAGGCTCCATTGGAGAAGACTTTATTTATTACATACGGTCCTTCCCATTTTGCCTCGAACTTGCCTTTGCTCATATGTGTCACAGTCATAGGACGTCTGACTGTAAGAACCAATTCGCCTTCTTGAAATGTTCGCACTCTGACTTTGTGATTGAAAGCTTTCGAAATCTGGGCCTGATAAAGCTCGATATGCTGTTGAGCTAATAACCTTTTCTCGTCGAGCGCCTCCAATTCCTGAAGCCGAAGACGATCATTATTGTCTGTAGTAAGCTCATTAGCAATGGCGATTCTCAATGATGGAATTTGAATTTCTAGAGGTAGCACAACTTCACATCCATATACCAGAGAAAAATGTGTACAACCTGTGGGGTTAGGACGGTAGTGCGATAAGCCTATAGACACTCTCCGAGTTTATCACTCCAATTACGTTTGTTAATAGAGAAACTTTTTAAGGAGTTTGATAATGGTCTTGTTGAATGCTTCAGCCAACCCGTTAGCCGCAGGATTATAGGCTGTAGAGGCGACATTATTGATTCTGTTATCATCACAGAACCTACTAAACTTCTGGCTGATAAATTGTGGCCCATTATCATGGATGATTCGACGAGGGACACCAAATTTGTATATCACATGATGTTTGATAAAATTGATAACGCTACTAGTTTTTACTTCCGCCAAAGGTGTAGCTTCAGCCCACTTGGAAAAATAATCGGTTATAGCTAAGATGAACCGATGTCCTTTAGATGAAGGAGGATTGATAGGGCCAATTATATCCATGCCCCAAGCTTCAAAAGGCCATGAGGCTGCAATTGGATGAAGAAATTCTAACGGTTGGTGAATGAAATCCGCATGAATTTGACATGCATGGCATTTTCTTGCATAATCAATAGCATCTGATACCATAGAGGGCCAGTAGTAGCCCATACGTCGGATACGATCATGTAGTTTAGGACCAGGTTGATGTGCTCCACAAACACCATCATGAGCCTCACGTAATATCTGTTTTGCTTCATCACCAGCGAGACACCTCAAGAGTAATCCATCAAAAGTTCTTCGATTTAGTGTCTTAGTAGTATGATTATAATAGAATCGAAGTGATCAACGACGGATACTTGTAGCTTCTTTAGGATCTTCTGGCAAAATGTCATGCACTACAAAATCAATAAAAGGTACTCTCCAATCCTCGCTAAGGACATTGACTTCAGTTAGGTTGCTGAATTCAATGTTGTGGTTGTTTTCAACACAGAATAGTTCTCTATTAGAGATAACAACCATCTGTTGCCTTTTAACTGGAACTGCCAACACTGCAGCTAGGTTAGCTAAGGCATCAGCTTCTGTATTGCATGCCTGACGTACATATTCGATGAAGAATCCTTTAAATGAAGAAGCTATCTTGGTTGCTGCTTCATGGTATGGTACTAAATCTTGATGTCGGACTTCATATATGCCTCTAACCTGATTAACAATCAGCTTAGAGTCACCATATACTTCGAGATATTCAATATTCAATTGTTTGGCTAATTGAAGTCTGATGAGCAAAGAATTGTATTCTGCCACATTGTTGGAGCATGATTCGTCTAAAGAATAGGCCCTTTGAATAGTTAATCCATCGGGTGAAACAAGAACAATTCCTACTCCAGCAACAAGAGTACCTCCAGGTCCAATTCTAGAAGCTCTATCAAAGAACAACCTCCCGGTAGAAAATTCTTCTGAAATCATATTTGATTCCAAAGTTTCGTCTAGAATCTCATCATAGAGTTTAGATATCTCAGGGACAGGATGAGCTGCTAAGAAGTCAGCAAGTGCTTGGCCTTTCACAGACTTTTGAGGAACATAAACCATATCATATTGTGCTAGCAATATGGCCCATGTGTCAAGCCTAGAATTGAGTGTACTTGGCTTCTTCATTAGAACTCGAAGAGGATTGACTCGGGATATGACATGAATAGTTTGACCTATGATGTAATGTCTTATCTTCTGAACAACAAACATTAAGGCTAAACATTCCTTCTCCACTGGGCTATAACGATGTTCAACTCCAATCATCGTTCGGCTAAGATAGTAGATGGCTTGTTCATGTCCTTCCTTGTTCTTTTGAGTCAGCAAAGCTCCCAATGAATGATCCATTGCTCGAACATACATTAAGAAGGGTATTCCTGAGATCGGTGGTACAAGAACCGGTGGACTCATTAAATACCGCTTTATGTCGCCAAATGCTCGTTGACATTCTTTCGTCCAAACGAAAGATACATCTTTCTTTATTAATTGAGTAAATGGTCTGCAACGTCCAATAAATTCGAAATGAACTGCCTGATGTACGCAAGCCGACCTTGGAATCCTCGTAGCTCTTTTAGGTTGCGTGGAGGGCGCATCTCTTGAATGGCTTTGATCTTCTCGGGATCAACGTGTATACCTTTAGAGGTAATGACGAAGCCGAAAAATTTACCACTAGAGACACCCAAGATAGACTTGGTGGGGTTCATTTTGAGTTGATGCTGGCGCATTAGATTGAAGATAGTTCTTAAATCTTGAATGTGATCTTCTTTAAGACGACTTTTGACAGCAATATCGTCAACATAGCATTCAACAGTCTTTTGCAGATGATCGTGAAAAATAGTACTCATAGTCCGCTGGTAAGTTGCACCTGCATTCTTTAGACCAAACGGCATGACTTATAACAGTACACACCCCGAGCAGTACGAAACGAAGTATGTTTTTCATCTTCAGATTCATCTGGATTTGATTATATCTAGAAAACCCATCCATAAAAGAAATTCGTTCGAATCCACATGTATTGTCGATCATAACATCAGTAATTGGGAGAGAAAATTCGTCTTTAGGGCAAGCATCATTGAGATCCCGAAAGTCTATGCAAACTCGAACCTTTCCGGTCTTCTTCAGGACTGGGACGACATTGGCCACCCAGTCAGGATGTTGTTCTTCTCTGATAAAACCGCAAGCTATAAGCTTTTTGACTTCATCATCAATTGCATCCATCATTTCAGGCTTGAATTGCCGTTGTTGTTGTTTGACCGGTTTGGCATTCGGTAAAATGTTAAGCTTGTGAGTTATAATTTGAGGATCTAATCCCGGCATATCTTCGTAACTCCAGGCGAAGACGTCAATGTATTCACGAATAAGGTGAATTAATTCTTGTTTATCATCCTCTGGAAGATTTTTGCTAATGAAGATTGGTCGTGATATGCCTTTCTCTCCAATATCAATTTGGACCAGTTGATCCTCAGTAGGTGGTTCTCGTTGTTCAAAACGAAGTTCCCACTGATTATCCATCCTTTGTGCCCAAGGGTCCATTTCAGTAGCTTCTTCAATGTCATCTTCATCATCTTCCAAGAATTCGACAGACACCATGTTAGAAGATACCATCACCCTATGAACATGACCAATGCTGGTATCAGAATTCCATGAGATAGAATCAGAAGAGTTAGATCGTTCTTCTTCATCAGATTCAGAAGGTTCTGGAGTTGGAAGTGGTGAGGCATAACCTAGTCCTCGTTTCGTTTTACTGTGGCATTGTTGTGATTTTCCTTTTGGAACAGCAATACGAAGAGGGGTTCGCCTTCCTTTATCGTTGTTGAGGCCTGTTCTGAAGTCATAGCCTATTTTACGGATGATGGCTTTGGATTGTGGACTATAGCGTCGTAATTGTAGCCTTCCTGTATCATCTCTATTATCATTATAGAGCATAATTTTTGGCTCTTCTCTTTTGTTGAAGAATATAGGATTTTCATCTTTCTTTTGAGACGGTACTAATAAGTACGACTCTTGTATTGAATCCAGTGATACCACGTTTCGTCGAGATGATACAACTTCTATTGCAAGTGGTTTAAAGCTATCTAGCATATCCAGATAATACTGAGTATAGTGAAAGACATCAGTATACTGCAAAGGAAATGCTTTATTGATTTTTACACCATCATTTACAACATGGACTTTAGCCTTAGTAGGCTTAGTCAGATTGATGACAAGAGGGGGAGAAGAAGAACGAGAAGGCGGAGGGAGCTTCTTGCGACGAAGATCGATTACAAGCGGCTCAGAAGAGGTGAGCTCCCTTTGTTCTTGACTATCACCTTTAGGTTGCTTCTCATGGGAAGGAAGATAGATAGTCAGAGATTTGGAAGACTGAGGACAGGAAGTACGTCCCTTGACCGGAATCACTAGAGTATCATTAGGTATACTCTTCTGTTCTTCATCTGTGTCCATTGCTAGTACCACCTTCATGAATTCTTTTTTGTACATACGAGAATCGTTGCAGTATGCTTCAACTCCTTTGAAAGGATTCAAATCTGCAACCTCTTTTTAGACTTCTCCATTACCATCCACATATTTGAAATATTGGTGGAGCGTAGAGGGTACAATATTGTGTTCATGGAGGAATGGCCTTCCCAACAAAGCATTACATGAGCCATGATTGTCAATAACATAGAAAGTTACCTTTGTACGAAGATTGCCAATTTGAAGTTTTAGGCGTATCTTCCCCAAAGGTTCACTTCTTCCTTGATTAAACCCCAGGATGGTAGTGATAGTTGTAGAAAGATTGTGTACTAGGATTTTTAAAGCATCCAGTAAGGACTTCGGCATGATACTAAGTGCATACCCGGGATCAATCAGAATGCGATCGACTTTCATGGTGTCCACATACCCCGTGAAATATAAAGGACGATTATGACGATTGTCTTCTAACAACATGTCATATTGTGTAAAAGTGATATTGGGCATTAGTTCAAATACACTATGACAATATGTACAACTGACTGGCTCCTTTTCGAAATTCTTGAGAAGAGTCAGACAAGCGTCAGCTTGTATCAAGGCTTCACTTAACATCTCACGAGTTTCTTTTGAGAGACGTAAAAGTTCAAATATTGACAATCTTGTCGGAGTATTGGCCAATTGAACCAATATATCAAAATTGTAAGGCTTTTCAAGTCCAAGAGATGATGACTTCTTCAATGCTTTATCAAAACGAACGGGTTGCTTTCTCTTGTCTGCTGATGTTGGTTTAGAAGGAAATGGCTCGACCACTGGCAATGATGTAGATGGTGTATCTTCAGCAGGAGAAGATGATAGAGAAAGAGCATCCGGGGATGGAGCAGGGTTCTCTTGATTTCAGAATACTCCCGAAGATAGGGTTTTCCAGATCTAGTACCCATTAGAATTTCTTCTTCTGTTATTGGTTCAAAGGATACCATATTGCAGTTCTTGGATTTAGACTTGGAATGCTTCTTTTGCTTAGAAGAGAAAGGCGTTTTAAATTCTACCACCAGATCTGGATGAATCCATATAATCTCTCCTCTGTCAGTTGACAGTGGAACAAGACCTTCATTTTGAGGAGGTGGGATATTCACAATTTCCAGAGTAGTCTTTGGAATGGGGACAACACCATCTTGTACGAGTTGTGGTAGAAAATTACCGAATTGGAGAGAAACCACATTAGCAGTCACCGTTTTCTCATCCTTGTAGAAACGAAATCGTAAAGCAGAATACTCTAGAGAGGGGGGGGGGTGAATAGAGTAGGCAGCGAAATATTGCTAATTAAAAAAACTTGTTAGCAGTTAGATCACAGATATAATAATAATCACAAAAGTAAATGACATAAATTAAAAGTGATCAGAAGGCAAACACAAACACCGAGATTTATACTGGTTTTCCTCTTGTAAGGACTAGTCCAGTCGGAAGAACTCTAGCTTCCAGTTGAATCCACTATTGGAAAATCCTGCAAGTTTTTATACGAAGTCCTTACAACTTCTACAGACGCGAGCTTTGATACGAAGAACTCGATCAACTTCAATTGTGAAGAGTTGAATCTTCTATCAAGCCTCTGATTACAATCGCTCTAAAACTTCTAGACCGTACCACACTGGCAAATCGACTAGAGGATTGTAACTGGCTTGGGATTTGAAAATGAAAGCTTTTAGAACTCTTTGGAAGAATGTAAGCTTAGGAAGAGAAGAGATTGAAAGTGAATTGGTGGTTTGAAATGATCGAAATACTTCTCTATTTATAGTTTTTCCAAAGACAGAACTCTGACAGAATTCGGGCAGAATTCGGACAGAACTCTTTGTAACAAACCGCAACTGAAGGATGACCAAGTTCAAAATCCAACGTTCACTAACGTTCTAAATGGCCGAACTCTGGCCGAACTCGGGCCGAGTTCCCCTGGGGTTCTGCCAGTTCATTTTTGGAGAAAATAAATTTTGGCTTTTTGAAAAAATCCTTCAGAAGCTTTTTGTAACAAGAATGTTTTTCAAAAACGTAGATCATTTGTAAAAGAATAGGATGGTTTTGAAAAACGTTTTAGGATAGTAATGGAGAAGTCCAAAAAGAGGTTTTGAAAAACATTGCTTAACAGGAAGTACATTCTGAATGGCAAACAACTTTAGTCTTGAACAAAGTAGAGATCCATTGTTGAGCAGTGTCCAAAACATCGTAGGTAAATATCTGAGTTGATTTGTAATTATATCGAGACAGAGTTTGATCAATTATTAAAATCAGGTTTGACCATGACCAATGGGCCAACAATCTCCCCCATTTTGATAATTGACAAACCTTGCTGATATAACATCTAAGCTGTAATCAATTCAAAATAGTAATCAAAAGAAATTGTTCATAACCTGTATTTCACTTGAAAGGAAAAAAATGTTAGATCCTTATTTCTCCCCCGTTGTCACTTAGCAAAATAATTGCAAAAGAGAAAGCTCCCCCGCAATCAATGCATAAGTAACATACAGTGAAGAAACACAACAGAAATAACTAATCCTGACAGGCATGGTATAAACGGTATAGTAAGAGAAACAGATAGACTATAGAACAACACAGGCATGTATTTGTCACAGGCAGTATTAAATAAAGTGCGAGAATAATACTGAAACAAATAAAGTACTGAAAAATAGACTAAGATGCCAAAACTGAGGCATAAACAAAAACCATGTCTATGAATAGTCACATAATAAAGAAAAGAACTGATAATAGCTAAAAAGTACTGATAAAATCTTGGAATGTCGGAACATTTCCAAGTAAACATAAGACAAAAGTAACAGTCTCAATATCTAACATCTCAAAAATCATCATCCTCCTCATCATTAACGTCATCAGCTGCAGCTCCAGCATGTCCAGAAGGACCAGCTCTAGAAGTACCAGCGCCAGAAGTGTGAGGAGTGGCACCAGCGTAAAACTCACCGACATAGTCTCGAGGAGGGGCACGAGCAGTACGATACCAATCATAGACGTTTCCTGGCTGGAACAGAGAGTGGACCGCCTCATCGTCAATGCGGTAGCCAAAAACAGAAGGGTCTTGAGGTAGAGAGCTAGCAGAATGACCTGTCTGCGCAAACCTCAGATCGACGAATGAGTTGGCAATCGCCTGGAACCGAGTCACATCACGGAACTCGTATTCCCGAGAGGTCTTAACATAAAAAAACTACAGATCTGATAAGTGCTGATGGATACCCTCAAATGTCATAGGGTAAGAATGAGGAGGAACAAGTGCTGTGGGAGCTATGGGAGTAGGTGCAGGAGGAGTAGGTGCAGTAGGTGGAGGAACAGTGGCAATGCTGCGACGAAAGAGTTTGAGAAACTTGGGCTCGGGGTCGACATCACAAGTAGATAGGTCAATATCAAATATCTGAAAGATGTGAGGAATAAGCATCGCATAAGATAGGTTACGGTCTCTCCCGCGACATCTACCCATCATCTGGATAATAGTCTTAGGGGCAGAAAAAAGAATTTCCTTAAGAATATGATAAAGAGCAGAAAGCTCATGTGCAGTGACATCATCTTTAGAAGTGGATTTTGGAAGTAAGGTGGAATAGATGATGCGATGTAATTCGTAGTTAAACAAGTTCAAGTTATTAGCCTTGAACTTTCCAGGACGAGCGCGTGCGGGCGCACAAAGCTCATTCTTGAAACTAACGAGTGTCGTGCCATCGAAAAAATCAAAATCAGTGATGTCATCGAGCGGGGCACCTTCGTTTGGGATACCAAGGATTTTCGCTAACGTTTTATTAGTGAATTCGATATCAATTCCTCCAACACGTGTCCTCACGGTAAAAGTGTCTAACACGAAATTACAATAGAATAATCTAATGGCATTAGTGGCAATAGGAAAGTGTAAGGTGACAAAATGTTGTAACCCTAATGCCTCAAAGTAAGGGCGATGATCCAGAAAGACAGTCCATTTAATTGGCGATCCGGTGCAAATAGTACGCATGATAAAATCGATGTACAACAATAGAGCTTGATCGAAAATTTTAAAGTAAAACTCATCCGACGCACCATCGTCCGATTGGACCGGAGAAAAGAGGCAATCCGTATGCGGATCTGAAAACGATGCCTCTTCACTGGCATTGGTCTTCTTCCTCTTGAAGGGATTGAACTTAGGCATTCTTTTCCAAAATTTTTTAGAAACCCTAAGTATTAAAAAGTGGTGGAGAGAAGGCATTATACCTTCCAAGAATTGGATATGTTGTAGAGGATGACGTTCTCCGCATGAATCCAAAGTTTGGACGAGAAACTCCACATGGATTGGAAGAACAAGGATGGAGAAGAAGCTAGGGTTTCGGAGGCGCGCTGCTGCTGTTATGAGAATGTGGGAAGAATGAAGAAGAAGGAAGCCTCGGGTTCGTGCTGGTACATATATATACCCAGCCGAACTCTGGCCGAATTCGGACCAAACTCAGGCCGAATTCGCCAAGGGTTGCCTGGCTATATATATATATATATATATATATATATATATATATATATATATAAACATAATTCAAATGAGGCCACAATCTTTTTCATTAATACGTTTCAAATGTTTAATTCAAAGTTTAGTAATTTTAAATCTCAAAATAATATAATTAATATTATTTTATAAATTAATATTCTTTACTCAGCATCTGTCTCAGATTAGCTATAGGAGTACTGTCCCAGCTAACGGAGGTTCACCGGGGAACTCTTAAGTACCGCTTCGCTTCGACCGTAGTCGTGGTGACAGACAGACTCTTTTTGGGCGTGTCTCGAAAATAGTTTTTGATTATCGAATAAATTAATTAATAAAACAAAATTAATTAATATTATTGACATCTAAAATGCCTAATTCTCGACGTAAATAATTAAAACGATCTTCCGCTAAAGGTTTTGTGAGTATGTCAGCTAATTGATTCTGTGTGTCTATGTATACAAGGTCTATATCTCCATTTTGTTGATGATCTCTAAGAAAGTGATGTCGAATCTCGATATGTTTAGTACGATCAAATTAATAGAACTAGTGTTGTCACAGAAAATGGCTATGTGTGAAAAATACAATCCATAGTCTTCTAAGGTTTGTTTTATCCACAAAATTTGTGCACAACAACGTCCTGCGGCGATATACTCAGCCTCGGTTGTTGATAATGCAACAAAATTTTGCTTTTTACTAAACCAAGAGACTAGAGCTTTTCCTAGGAAATGAAATGTGTCGCTAGTGCTTTTTCTATCTACTTTGCATCCGGCAAAATCAGCATCGGAATAACCGGTTAGGTCAAACGACATGGTTTTGGGATACCATAAGCCGACAGAAGAAGTGCCTTTAAGGTATCGGAAGATACGCTTAACTGCGCACAAATGTGATTCCTTAGGATTAGCTTAAAAACGAGCACATAAGCAAACACTAAATATTATGTCTGGTCGACTAGCAGTTAAATACAGTAAGCTACTGATCATACCTCGATACTTACGTATGTCGACGGGTTTGCCTTGTTCATCAATATCAAGCTTGGTTGAAGTCGCCATTGGAGTACTAAGTGGTTTTGCTGCTTCCATGTCGAACTTCTTTAATTGATCCTTTGTGTACTTTGCTTGATTTATGAACGTCCCATTGTTGGTTTGTTTGATTTATAGTCCGAGAAAGAATTTCAGCTCTCCCATCATGCTCATCTCAAACTCATTCTACATACACTTAGAAAATTCTTGACAAAGAGATTCATCAGTAGATCCAAAGATAATATCATCTACATAAACTTGAATCAAAAGAATATTATTATTCAAAGATTTTATAAACAAAATAGTGTCAACCTTTTCCTTTGAAAAACCGTTATCAAGTAGAAAAGTGCTTAGACGATCGTACCAAGCACGAGGGACTTGTTTCAAACCGTATAAAGCTTTCTTCAACTTGAAAACATATTCAGGAAATTTGAAATCAGTAAAATCGGGTGGTTGAGCTACGTAAACCTCTTCTTTTATAAAACCATTTAAAAATACGCTTTTGACATCCATTTGAAATAACTTAAAATTATGAAAACATACAAATACACATAACATGCGAATGGATTCTAATCTCGCAACTGGGGCATAAGTCTCATCGTAGTCGATACCTTCTTCTTGATTGTATCCTTGAGCTACGAGTCGAGCCTTATTACGAGTCACTAAACCATTCTCGTTCAGTTTATTTCGGAACACCCATCGGGTGCCAATGACCGGATGATCAATAGGCTTGGGAACAAGTTCCCAAACTTGATTCCGTTCGAATTGGTTTAATTTCTCTTGTATAGTATCTAACCAAAAATTATCACTGCATGCTTCATTAATATTTTTGGGTTCAAACTGCGAGACAAAAGCGACATAAGAAACTATATCTTTATTAGAGGAACGAGTACTTACACCCTTGGTAATCTCACCAATTACCAAGTCCTTTGGATGACAAGCCAAGAATCTAATCTCTTTTGGTGCAGTCTCAAGATTACTAGTTTCGGCTTCTTTGCTTGGAGGTTCATCTGATGCCTGATGTGATGGTTCTGTATCTTTGTATGAAGGTTTTACAGTAGCTGTACTTGGTACGATTATGCCTTCATTGCCATCATCATCTAAGTGTTGATTTAGCTCATCAAACTTGACGTTGATAGATTCTTCAATGATCATGGTTCTTTTGTTGAAGACTCTATATCCTTTGCTCTTTGCTGCATAACCTAAAAATATACCTTCATCGAACTTTTCATCAAATTTACTCAAATTATCTTTAGTATTAAGAATAAAGCATTTACAACCAAAGATTTTGAAATAAGAAACATTTGGTGTACTATCAAACCATAATTCATAGGGAGTCTTCTTCGATATAGGTCGAATTAGAACCCTATTGAGAATATAGCATGCTGTATTTACAGCTTCAGCCCATAAATATCTAGGTAGACTACACTGGTTTAACATAACTCTAGCCATTTCAAATAGAGTTCTGTTCTTACGTTCCACAACTCCATTTTGTTGTGGAGTCCTAGGGCAAGAGAATTCATGCAGATAACCGTGTGTGTCATAAAATTACTTGAATTCTGCATTCTCAAATTCGCCGCCATGATCACTACGAATGCGAGTAATCATGAACCCTTTTTCATTCTGTACTTTCTTGCAAAAGGTGACGAATTCTGATAATGCATCGTTCTTGCGTGCAAGGAAATAAACCTATGTATATCTAGAAAAATCATCTATAATGACAAATGCATATAACTTACCACCTAGACTAGCAATTCTGCTGGGTCTAAATAAGTCCATATGCAACAATTGTAAAGGTCTAGTGGTACTTACAGCGTTCTTGGATTTGAATACGGATTTGGTAGCTTTGTTCTTTTCACATTCACTACATACCGTATCCTTCTTGAAAAAAATATCCGGTAAGCCGCGTACCAACTTCTTCGTAGATAATCTTAAAATTGTATCCATGTTTGCATGATCGAGTCTCATATGCCATAGTTGACTCTCAATACTTTTGGCCATCAAACATCTACCTGTATTATTAGCATCTTCCAACAAATAGAATACATATATATTGTCTTTCCTAATACCTTCAAATATAGTACTGCCAGTTGAACTATCAATAATAGTACATTTATCTTTTACAAAGTTAATATCATAACCATGATCAGCTAAATGGCTTATGCTGAGCCGATTATGTTTTAACTCAGTAACAAGACAAACATCTTTAATCACTGGATAGGGAGCCTTACCAATGTTACCGATACCAATTATGTACCCTCTCAAATTATTACCGAAGAAGACGTATCCTTCTTTATTCCTCTTCGACAGTGTTGCAAATAATAAAGCATCACAGGTCATGTGCCGTGAGCAACCGCTATCGAGGATCCATTTGCTCCTAGCATGTGAAGGGTGTCCCACCTACAAAATAATTTGCAGATGAAACTTTTGGTACCCATTTCTTGTAGGGTCCTGACTGGTTAGTTTTCGGTATCCATGCATAAACATTTAAATCTAGTAACTTTTTGATTCTATATGCAGAAGATATATGACCAGTGAGGCCACAATAATGACATTTAGCATGTTGAGTGTTGAAAGTAGTGTGAGGTGTATGATTGGTAGATTTTGGTTTTCTAGTATAGAAGAATGCATGCCTATTAGTCTTCTTGGGCATAGTCTTGGTATGGTTTGGTCCGACAGTGTTGGACGTATTCCGATGATTCGGTAATTGACACGTGTTAGAATAGGAAGCGGCAACTTCAGGCCGTTTTTCTAAACTAATTTCTAACTTTTTGGAAGTGTCATATAATCTAGTATAGTCAGATATGAGTGATTCTAATCTGACCTGTGTACACTGGAGACTCTTTCTCTCCTTAGATAGGTCTTCCTTTAATATGACAATAGTTTGGTCTTTTTCTTCGGATAGCTTAACAGTTTCGTGTAACAACAATTTGATAGAAGAAAGCTCACCAGACTCATTTGAAGAGTCATTATCTCTAACCTGATCTAGTAGGTCGGTAAGTCTTTCTATTTCACCTTTGTACTCTTTGAGTACCTTCTTAGAGGTTTCATATTTGCTACGCAGTTTCCTATAACCATCTAACAGTTCACTAAAAGCCTCTTCTAGTTGCTCAAAGGTGAAATCATCATAAGGGTCAAAAAGAGGATTAGTGATTACCTGATCGTAAGCCATCAAGCACACATTTGCAGCATCATCTGATTGTTCATCTTCTGAGTCGCTGGCTTCACTTTCATGCCATATGCTTGTGTTGGCGTACTTTCTTGATGTCGATTTCTTCAGGTACCCTTTGTCATATTTGCTATTTTTCTTTGATGATGATACTGTTGGACAGTCTTTCTTCATGTGTCCTTTTTTCTTGCATCCGTAGCAAATAAGATCTTCCTCGTTGTTGTTGTTGTTGTTGCTGTCTTTTGTTCTCCTGTTAAATCTCATGAACTTCTTGAACTTTCTTACCAGAAGAGCTTGATCTTCAGAGTCGGAGTCGCTGTCGTCGGAATCATCTTCGATGGTTCTTCTATGTTGAGCCTTGAGAGCGATCGTCTTCTCTGACTTCTCCTTTGGTGTAGCATCTTCAAAGTCTTGAAGTTCTAACTCGTGAGTGAGTAGCTTACCTATGAGTGTTTCTAGAGACATTGTTGAGAGGTCGTTCCCTTCAATGATTACTGTAGCCTTTGGAATCCAGTTCTTTGTAAGGGCTCGTAGAAGTTTGTGAATCTTCTCATGGTTGCTGTAATCCTTACCTAGTTAGGACAAAGGATTTACAATATCCAAGAATCTTGTAAACATCTGAGTGACTGATTCACTTGGCTTCATTTTGAACGCCTCATACTCCTGAGTAAGTCTACTGATCTTTGACTCCTTGACTTGTGTTGTTCCTTCGTTGGTTACTTCGAGAAGTTTTCACACTTCGTTTGATGTTGTACAAGTAGACACCCTGTTGAATTCAGTTCTGTCTAAAGCATAAAATAAAGCGTTAATAGCATGTACGTCTGTTTGCCATGAAATATAAAAGAGCAGAACAATTATTGAAGGACTGGACTTTTACTTCACGTTACAAACTCGCTTGTACAAAAAAGCCTAGGGACGAAAACCTAGGTACAGCAGTCTAAGTACAATTGTTTATTTAGAGTCTGGGGGATGACGATAGAGGCTCGGGAAAGCTACGGCAGCTCTGCCTTACTCCTTGGACGATCGGTATGCAGCCTTGGCTCCAGAAGATTGCTTGGCGTTGAAGAAATGCTCTCTTTGCTCTCTCTCTGCTTTTTTCTCTCCAAGTATTTTGGTGCTCTCTGATCTCGAAAAAGGGTCTTCTTTGCAAGGGAATGACACCTTGCTATTTATAAGAAGGGAATGCTATCATTAGGGTTTACAATGATTCTCCCTTAAAGTGGCGACGGCCTGTTGATTGATCAATCTGGGCCATTAGTTTTGAGTGTAATGAATCTGGGCCATTAATGTTGATTGTGCCAAATCCTCTTAATAATTAATGCTGATTGGAATAAATCTCCCTTATGATGATTTGCTGATATCTGCGAATCTGAATGAATAAGTTTAATTCATTCTCCTGCCACGTGTCCCAGATTATTGGGATTTGACCCAATCTTTGATTGCAGTAAATCTGGGAAATTGATTGGCTTTATGACACATGTCCCGGGAGCCGCTGAGGGGATCTGAGCCGCATGAGGATTAAGCCACATAAGTCCGACCACGTGTCAAGGATGTTGGAGAGTGGCCCCCGAACCTTCGAATCACATGATAATCTGGACCGCATGGACGTAGGTGGCCGCATAACAGGTAACCCCTTCGTGAGCCGCATGGAGATGGTCCTCATGAGCCGCATGGGGGAAGCGTCTGCTTGAGCCGCATAGGGGGAGCCTCCGCTTGAGCCGCATAGGGCTGTGTCGATCTGGGCCGCATAGGGCAACTTCGACCTGAGCCGCATGGGGGGTCTCCGTTCGAGCCGCATATGACTGTCCACGTGCCTAGGCTACGTGGTATTTTCTGGATCTCGGGGGATTATGTCAGAGATTTTCTTCGTTTCCCTAGGAGTCTGTCATTATGACAGAGTCATAATTACATCTTTGTGTCAGGGCTGTCGTCTTTTCAAAGCTGTCAGCCGTCAAGGCAATTAATGCAGTAAGGGAAGAGTTGTTTGTATGCTACGTGGTACCTCTCTGAGCCGCATGGAGATCACAGAGCCGCATAGACGCGTTGAGCCGCATGGGTCTTCTGAGCCGCATGGGCTTTCTGAGCCGTATGGGGTTTCCTGGCCGCATGGCTCTTTCTTTATTATTTTCTATGCTTCTACAAGACCCCCTTCAAAGTTTCAATTTGCAAAATTGAAATACTTTGAATAAGAAGCATGGATGTGTACAAGTTCTTCTAGCCGCATATAAGGTCCTAGCCGCATGAAAGTTTCAGCCGCATGGGCTTTCTGCCACGTCATTGTTGCCACGTATGGCAATCCTTTGCATTAAATGTTGTTGATTTGCTGTCAGTTTTAAAGGCTACTTTTCGGTACGAGATCCTAGGAGTTTTGGCCTTCATTTTAGGTGGCTCACCTTGATAGCTGAAGAGTCGGTCTTCGTGTATGCACGGGAATCGAAACGCCTCACTTTTGTTTATAAATACGGATGAGTTTGGTCGGAGGGATTCCTTTGCTCTCTCCTTCATTCAACTATCTGCTGTCTCTTCTTCCTTATCTTCTTTTTTTTCCGACCGTCGAAGCAAATGGCTCCTAAGTCTTCCAAGGCCGTCTCTGCCGCCGCGAAAGGCAAGAAGACGGCTTCCTCGTCGGCCGCCGTGCCCGAAGTGCATCCTGATGTTTGCCCTGCTTTCAAGTGTAAGAATCTCTTTTGAACACTTTGAACCCTAAGAACCCATGGCTCTATTGCATGATTTATGCACAAGCCTTCATCGTTTGGATGGCTCAAGCCTGATCATGATGAAACCGCATGCGTTTGTATGGGCCGCATGACCCTCTCGCATCTGAGCCGCATAGGACATTCCCCCTGTATGAGCCGCATGAGAGAGGGATTTTGAGTCGCAAGACTACTTCTGGATATGAACCGCATAAAGTCTCCTTTGACCGGAGCCGCATATGTTCCTAACAAACTGGCCCGCATAGAATTTTGTTGAATCCGTCGCATAAACTCCTCTGCGAGATAGAACCGCACAAGTCTTAATCTGAACCGCATAAGCCATCGAATCAGTGTCACACGGAACTCCCGACTGAATTGGGCCGCATGAAGCTGTGTTGACCCGAACCGCATAGGCTCTATTAAGGTCGTGCCGCATGAAACCCAGCTGAAGTGGGCCGCATAAGGCTTCGTCGATCCGAGCCGCATAGGCCCATAGGAACTTCTTTTTGAGAAACTTTTTAAGTGGCTTCGTTTTAACCATTATTTTAATCCTTTTTCTTTTGTGCTTTTCTAGTGAACCTCCCAACCAACCCGGCCGGAGAGCTTCTAGTGGGTTCAGCTCAGTTTGCCGTGGGCGTACGGTTCGACGACTTAGTTCGACATATATCAGATCAGCTTCCCGCTGATGAACCTTTGGAGAGGGTAGCTGTCATCAACAACCAGCCTTTCCACTTCCTTTGTACCATGATGAATTCGGGGAGACTGGATGGAGAACATCTGAAACCGACTTTTCTCTTTGGAGATACTTTTTCCATAAAGAACTCCCGATTGCTGGACGTTTCTAAGAACTGGGATTTTTCTGTAGACGGGATGGAGATTCATATCCCCGAGATGGAGCAGCATTTTTCCCTCTCGTGGTTCAATATGGTACCGCTGGACAGGACAATAGTGGGCTCCCTAACTTCCACCCAAACGGGGATGTTTGTGGACAACATCCACTATAACAGACGTACGGGTTCAGCATTTGCAGGCAAGGATTCAGTTAGTCGAAGCATGATGGGGCTGCTCCCTGGTACTTTTATAAACGTGACTGGTCCCAACTTCACTTTTACTCGAGCTGATACCTTTCTGAATCAGCTCGCTCGCAAGGGGTCTTATCCTGTGGGCAGGTTGTCGCTGCTGAATTGGATAAACCCCATTCCTACATGGGCCAATCTTACCTCATGGATCCTGAGGAACTATGGGGAGTCCCTTCGGGAGATTGACCTTTACTACGCCATATGAGGCACCTGTTACGGATTGCCCATTAACAAGCCTTTGTTCATGGCCCTTTTGGAGTTGTATAACCGGCGTACGGGAACTTTCTTTGCGCCCGGAGGGGAGTTGGGGCTTGCCCTCCATGAAATGCACGCTGTTTCTAAGTTGCCGTAGGGAGACGAGGATTTTGAAGTGTACACCCCGACGAACGAAGAATTCGACGATCTGGATCGACGATTCCTGGGTTTCGTCGCTGTGTACCGGGAATTGCTGTGCCACCATAGCATCTGTCACCAGACTGCTATCAAGAAGAATAATAGTTCGGAAGGGAACGCCCCCCATACCACGGCCTGGGTCGCGTATCTTTTCGGATTACGTCCTTCCGGCCGGGTTTCTTCTCGGGTTCCTCAAACCCAAGCGGAGGTAAAGGACCTGAAGTTAAATGCAAAAAGGTTGAGGTCCACCCGCGACAGATTTGGGAGTCGCACTGACTCCTTCAGTTATTTCCACTACGGTACCCGAGAGATGTCTGACAAAGCACTCTTGGCCGGGTTCTTGATGATATGGCTATGGAATTGCATAGTCTCGGGAGGGGCGGGTTCTACTGAAAGGATCAGCCGCCACTTCATTCTTCCGGCTGTGAAGCTGGTCTTCAAAGTCAGACTGGCCCTTCTTCCGGCTATGGTATGTAGCATACACCACGGCCTTCGCGCCTTTTCGTCCAAAGTCATTACTCGCGAGACGACGCTGGACTTTGAACGGATAGAACTACCATACCACTACCTCATGGGGTGGTCATTAATGCATTACCGGTCGTTGATGAGGCCAGGAACTGAAGAAGATGTTACTGCTGATGACGCCTTCCTTTTTCGATACCGTCATCAGCCTTGGGAGCACGACACCATGCCAGCCTGTCGGAGGGCGTTGGCGAGAGTTGACGGGCCCGACTTCTTTGTCTCTCTCCCTCAGTTTACCACTAGAGAAGTAAGGGGAGTACATGTTGACGGCGTTGATCCTCCCCAACTCTTATATGAGAAGATGCTTCTTTGGCTGCACAACATTCGCCCCACGCACCTGGTATATTGTTATCGAAATAACGTATATCTGGAGCCTTATCTGCCCAGTAGATTTTTTTGTCAATTCGGGTATAGTCAGCTGTTCCTTGATTGCCCTAGCGCTTGCCTGGGCTTTGAGGGCAGCGTCCTCGATGGCATCCGGGCTTGGCATTATTACAATGAGGTCCATACCCGGGCTAGCTTCTCGGTCCCTGATGCCAAGACGGCAGGGGATATTTTGTACATGGCAGCCCTTTATCATGTTGCAGCGAGCAAGCCTCCTGTCGACTTTGACATGAATACTAGCTTTATTGCTGGCACTGGCTTGGCCGAGAAGCCAGAGGGATCCAAGAAGAGGAAGAGAGGGACGAACAGGGTTCCTGCGCCGGACTCAGAGTCCACTGCGGTGGACGAAGAGGATGATGAGCAAGACGCTGATGACTCGTCGCATTCTTCAGACGAGGAAGTGGGGAATCAGCCCCTATTATGTCGGAAGAAAGGGTGGCGGGTCAGCCGCCTACTGGTCCGGACGAGGTGGTGGAGGATCAACCACCTGCTGTGCCCGCTCCTTCGCATAAATGGAACAGGCGTGCGTATACTGATGATGGCAGATCCCACTCCATGAAGCGTGCTGCGGTAAGACACCGCAGGCTGTTTATTGATGATGCTGACGCTGTTTCTGAGGTGATTTGAATTGCAGTTACCTTTTCCTTCTTTTTCTCCAACTATGGCCTAATCATTTTTTTTTGCTCTTTGTAGGCGTCAGATGAGTTTGCTTCTCAGGACCCGATTGCCGAGGTCGATCCGGTCTTGTCCCATTTGGTCAGTGATGTGTGCACTGCTATCATTTCTGCTGGGGTTCTTCCGGAGGTGGCCGAGGAGTCTCACCTTGCTGGGACCTCAACCCAGGGGGATGGGGGCTCTACTGCGCCCGTCCTTGAGACATCTGAACTTCGACAGGCTGACACTGTCCTGGCTGGCTCCCTTTCAGGGATGGCTGTGACAGATAAACCGATTGACTTCGGCTCGGGAGCCGCGGGTGGGGAAACTATGCCAGCTGCGAAGGAGCCGCAGCCTCCTTACTCTTCCCCTAGTAAGATAAGTCAAACTTTAACTTGCGAGGAAGCCTGTTTACTCCATCATCCCATCCTTCGGGTTACGTCGATTAATGGTTGCTTTGGATGTACAGATCCTACCCCTTTATTGCCGGTGACGGTCATCGCCGGGGCGGACTCCATCGGAGGGGATCTGACGGAAGCACGTGCGCCTCCTTCTTTTCCAACCGATAATGAGGGCCCTCCAGCCGGGTCGAGTTTGGAGACCCGAGTGGCAATACGGCTGGGGCAAGGGACGATGCCTCCTGTACCCTCTTCTGCCAATATAGTTTCGAGGGTTAACCTTTCCGTCCTGCCCAGCATCCAGGCTCTTCGGGCGGCGGAAGAGGAGCTAGCTGCCATTCATGCATCTTTCCACACAGAATTTGTTTCCTTGGTGGTGGGGACGGCAAGTTCTGAGGCTACTCCTTTGGTACTGCCTGCCACCCTCCCTTTGACGCCATCCTCTACAGAGGTTTTGGATGAAGTGTCCCAGGACGTGGTCGACAGTTTCCACCGCCACCTGAAGAGGGGGATCGAGGCAGCTGTGGAAAGGGGGACTCCCTTTGCTCTGGCCCGTCAATGCGTCGGTGGCCAGATCAATATCCTTAGAACACTCCCTGGTGGAGGAGAATTGGCCACGCTTCTGGAGCCTAAGCTGTTAGAGGCTGATCGTCTCGTGACCCAGTTTTGCATGCTGCAACAGGCTGATTTACCCGTAGCAATAAATCAAGAGCACAATTTCCTCGTTACCGCGGTGGAGAAGGTGATGGTTTCCCGGGAATCGCTCAAGCCGGCTATATTGAAGGACCGTCGGGATTTGACTCGGTTGTACGATCAGTGGAGCCGTCGGACTGAAGATTGCGCGGCTCGGGAAGCGGCTGCCTCCCACGGGGTAACCGACACCCGGGAGCAGATCCTCGAGCTCTAAAGAAAGCTGGCCTTCTTGGAGTCCGAGCTGGAAGCTGCTTGTACTGAGAAAGGGATTGCCATCCAGGAGGCTGACAAGTTTAGTAGGGCTTCTGCCAATCTAGAACTTGCCCTGAAGAAGATAGAGAACGACTGGCAGGCGTATATGTATTTGAATGACGCAGAGTAATTGTCCCAAGAGGCCAAGCATCGAGCTAAACAGAGGCTTGAGCGGGGGACTGCGTTGGTGAGAAACCGGCTCCTGGAGTTATGTAATGCTGAGCTATAGTCGGCCTTTTCTTCTTGTTTTGTTCCTGTTTTCTTTTTCTTTTTTTGAGAGGGACGTGGTCCCAAAAGATGTAATGCTTTTTTCTTCTTTCAAATAAAGAGTACTTTCCATTCTACCCTTTATTTGCATTGCTTGTTGTACCTGTGATATTGTGGTGATGTTTGTCCCGCGTGGGGGACTTGTTTGTGGATCTGTTACCCATGGCATACCTTGGTTTTAGGTACAGGTAACAAGTTTGACTGGGGATACGTAGAACAGTTCCACGGTAAGGTGGTCGTGGAAGTTCCCAGTATCGGGATATAGAATGCCATGGAGCAGCTGGGCTCCCGGGGCATGATGAGGAATAGTGGGCCTGTACTAAGAGACTTAACAAAGGACATTTGTGGACCTATTATCCTTGGCATACCACGACCTAGGATACAGATAATAGGATGAAGGGGAACCAACATACTTACTCAGAGGTTATGAGGACATGGCAAGTACGAGGGTTTTGCCGTGGAGTCTTCCTACTCAGAGGTAATAAGGACATGGCAGGAGTGGACTTACCGGATGATATTTGTGGTCAACAGAGGACTTTTGTGGTCAACAGAAGACATTTGTGGTCAACAGAGGACATTTGTGGACCTATTACCCTTGGCGTACCCTGGTTCAGGGTACGGATAATAAGACGAGAGAGGACCAACATACTTACTCAGAGGTAATGAGGACATGGTAAGTACGGAGGTTTTACCGTGGAGTCTTCCTACTCAGAGGTAATGAGGGCATGGCAGGAGTGGACTCAGCGGATGATATTTGTGGACCTATTATCCTTGGCGTACTCCAGTTGTGGGTACAGATAATAAGTCGAAAAGGAATCATCATACTTACTCAGAGGTTGTGAGGACATGGCAAGCATGAAGGTTTCTTTGACAGAGCCTTCCCATTCAGAGGTAATGAGGACATGACAGGAGTGGGCTCAATGAAGGAGGGTACATAGAACGACTCAGAGGTAATAAGGACGTAGAAGTTCTATGTAAGGGGTGATTTGTTTTTGGCAGAAATGAAATGACTCAGAGGTAATGAGGACATGGCCGTTTTGGAAATTTGTGGATCGGTTACCCTTTTGTGCACTGGGAGTGCGGGTAGTGGATCATGAGGGAGGATCTCTTCCAGGCAAAAAGTTCAGGGGTATGATCATACATGACTTGCTATCTGAAAGAGTGACCGAAATGTGAGTTCAGAGGCACCGGCGGGTATATGACTCGATAATCTGGAATGTTGAAATACGAGTTCAGCGGCACCAGCGGGTACATGACTTGGTAATCTGGAATGTTGAGATATGTGAGTTCAGCGGTACCAGCGGGTACATGACTCGATAATCTGGAATGTTGAGATGGGAGTTCAGCGGTACCAGCGGGTACGTGACTCGATAATCTAGAATATTGAGATGTGTGAGTTCAGCGGTACCAGCGGGTACATGACTCGATAATCTGGAATATTGTGGATGCGAGTTCAGCGGCACCAGCGGGTACGTGACTCGATAATCTGGAATGTGTCGTTTAGACATAATATTTCTTCAGGAACTTGCCGTTGACGGGCAACATGAGCAAGTCTCCGTTTTATTTGGCGAGACGGTAAGCACCGTTGGAGAATACAGCCTCGATGATAAATAGACCTTCCCATTTTGGCTGGAACTTGCCGGCGGTCTTGTGAGTCATGACCATCAGCCTCCAGACTGCCAGAACGAGATCACCCACTTGGAATGTTCTGATTTTGACCTTCTTGTTGAAGGCTCCAGATATGCGTGCTTGGTATAGCTCGATTCTTTGCTGAGCCAGGAGGCACTTTTTGTCTAAGGCCTCTAACTCTTGTAGTCGGCGTCGATAGTTATCATCCGTCGTCAATTGATAAGTGAGGGTGACGCGGAGTGAGGGTATTTGAGTCTCCACTGGAAGAACTGCCTCACTCCCGTACACCAGGGAGAATGGTGTGTTCCCTGTGGCCGTTCGGACCGTGGTACGGTACGCCCATAAGCATTCACCAAGCTTCTCGTTCCAGTCATATTTGTTGGACGATACGAACTTCTTGAATAACTTGGTGATGGTTTTGTTGAATGCTTCTGCTAACCCATTCGCTGCTGGGTTGTATGGCGTCGAAGCAATATTCTGGATGCGGTACTTGTCGCAGAATCGATAAAAGGCGTGGCTTGCAAACTGCGGACCATTATCGTGGATGATCCTCCGGGGCAGTCCAAAGCGATAGATGACGTGATGCTTAAGGAAGCTGATCACGTTTGAAGTCTTGACTTCTGTAAGCGGGACAGCTTCCGCCCATTTGGAGAAGTAGTCTGTGATTGCGAGTATGAAGCGATGTCCTCGGGAGGAATGTGGGGTGATTGGACCAATAATATCTATCCCCCATGCTTCGAATGGCCAGGACGCCACTGTCGGATGTAGAAATTCGGATAGTTAGTGAATGAAGTCCGCGTGGACTTGGCAAGCTTTGCACTTTCTAGCATAGTCTATCGCATCCGCAACCATCGTGGGCCAGTAGTAGTCCATTCGGCGAAGACGGTCTTGCAATTTAGGGCCAGGCTGATGGGCCCTGCAGACACCGTCATGAGCTTCTCGTACGGCTTCTTTGCCTTTTGCGTTTGACAGACATCGAAGCAATAATCCATCATAGGATCGCCGATACAGCATTTCGTCTCTGTATCGTAGAAGAATCTGAGAGAACGCCGTCTGATGGAGGTGGCTTCCTTTGGGTTCTCGGGCAGGATGTCGTAGACGACGAAGTCAATGAATGGTTGTCTCCAATCTGGGACATCGTCGATCGTCTGGGCGGAATAACTCGCCATGAGTTGAACGTTGTTCTTTGGACAGACCAGTTCGTGGCCTATCACATCCACCGATTATTGAGTATGATTTGGCATTGCTAGGGAAGCGGCCGGACCTGCTAAGGCATCTGCTTCGATATTTTGGAGTCTGGGAACATGCTCGATGAAGAACCCTGCGAACGACGAGATGATGTCGATCGCTATCTGGTGATAGGGGATCATGTCTTCGTGGCGGACTTCGTATGAGCCCCGGATTTGATTGACGATTAACTGAGAATCGCCGTAGGCTTCAAGATATTCTACCCCCAGCTCCCTTGCAAGTTGCAGGCCAATGACCAATGCGTTGTATTCGGCCACATTGTTAGAGCAGGGTTCTGTGAGAGAGTAAGCGCGGTTAATCACCAATCCGGAAAGAGAAACCAGCACCACCCCGACTCCGACGACGATGTTGCCTTTGGGTCCAGTTCTCGAAGCGCCGTCGAAGAACATTCACCATATATCATCGTGAGAGGTTGCATGCGAGTCGACGACCTCATCTGGGATTTCTTTATATATTCTGGACGACTCCGAACCCGGGTGGGCTGCCAAAAAGTCTGCCAGGGCTTGACCTTTAACAGCCTTTTGTGGGACGAAGATCATATGATAGGGGGACAACAATATTGCCCATGTAGCGAGGCGAGAGCTGAGTGCCCCTGGTTTAGTCATGAGGACCCTGAGAGGGTTGACTCGTGAGATTACATGTATTGTTTGTCCAGTGACATAGTACCGCGTCTTCTGAATGACGAACACCAGGGCAAGACATTCCTTCTCCACAGCGGTATATCGATGCTCTGGCCCAATCATCATTCGACTGAGGTAATATATGGCTTGCTCATGGCCTGCATCGTTGTTTTGTGCCAGCAGAGCCCCGAAGGAATGTTCTATTGCTCGTACGTAGAACAGGAATGGCTTTCCAGCAACTAGGGCCACCAGGACTGGAGGGTTCGACAAATATTCTTTGATGCTGTCGAAGGCCCGCTGACATTCTTTGTCCCACACAAATGAGATACCTTTTTTCATGAGATGGGTGAATGGTCGACATCGTCCGGAGAGGTTAGAAATGAACCTCCTGATGTAAGCTAGCCTCCCTTGGAGGCCTCTGAGTTCGCAGAGATTTTGCGGGGGACCCATCTCCATGATTGCCTTTGTCTTCTCAGGGTCTACATGGATACCCTGGGCGGTGATGATGAAGCCCAAGAACTTCCCGCGGGATACGCCCAGGAAGGATTTTATGGGGTTCATTTTCAAATTGTGTGCTCGTATCAGGTCGAATACCGTCCTCAGATCCTGCAGATGGTCTCCCTTACAGCGACTCTTGACGGCAATGTCATCAACATAGCACTCCACCGTCTTGCGTAAGTGGTCTCTGAAGATGATGCTCATGGCTCTTTGATATGTGGCACCAACATTCTTCAAACCGAAAGGCATAACTGTGTAGCAGTATGTGCCAATCGGTGTTCGGAATGACGTATGCTTTTCATCGTCATGAGACATCTTGATTTGGTTGTACCCCGAGAAGCCATCCATGAATGACATACGTTCGAAGCCGCAAGTGTTGTTAATCATGATGTCTGTGATAGGGAGGGGGAATTCATCTTTGGGGCATACCTCGTTCAGATTGCGGAAGTCGATGCAGATTCGAATCTTTCCATTCTTCTTGAGGATGGGTACTAGTTGGCGACCCAGTCAGGATGTTGCTCCTCACGAATGAAGCCGCTGGCTATCAGTTTGTTGACTTCAGCTTCGATCGCATCCATGATTGTCATCACCAGTTTTCGAATTAGGGGTATTTTCATCATTTTTCAAGTTTTATAACTTTTAGGAATTTTATTTGATTTTATATGATTTTTAGGGATTTATTTGGTTTGGTTTGAATTTTACCCAATACGGACTTAAGTTGGAGACCCGGGTAGCCTGGACACTAGTAGGACCCACATACTAGCTGGACTTGGCCCACATACCATCCTAATTAGGTTAGAAACCATAAACCCAACTTCCATGGCTTAATTAGTCTTTTTAGAGGCTTAATTAGTTAATTAGAAACAAACCGAATCAAACCGAAACAAACCGAACCCAAACTAAGTCTATTGGGTTTGGAGGCTTATTGGATCACCACCCAAACCCAATATTCCCCCCCCCACCATGGTCGGCCACAAGAAGAACCCACCCCCTTTGCTTCACAACAAAGCAAACACTCTCTCTCTCTCTCAAATTTCTTTCTTTCTTTCCAAGCTCTTTTCTTCCTCAAGCAAAACCTAATCTAGGTATGCCATAAATTCATCATTTATTCCTCTTTAGCATTTATTCCCTTCACAATTATTGTAGAGGAGATGATTCTCCACACTTTGCCATAGAATTTGTAGGTTTTCCTAGAAATCTAGGTTAAGGATTAATTAGGGGTTTTTATATATAGAATGGTATATATAGAATGGTATATATATATATATATATATATATATATATATATATATATATATATATATATATATATATATATATATATATATATATATATGAGTATATATAATTATATGTATTTGTGTGTGTGTAGGAGAATGATAGTGGTGATGGTGTGTGAGAATGAGTGTCATGAGAGAGTGGTGTTGTGTGAGAGAATGGGGTTGTGTGAGAGAGTTGTAGTGGTTTGTGAGTGTGTGTGTGTGTTTGTGAGAGTGTGTGTGTTGTGTGAGAGTGGTGGTGTGTGTGTTGTGAGAGTGTGTGTGTTTGTGAGAGTGGTGGTGTGTGTTTGTATGTATATATATATATATATATATATATATATATATATATATATATATATATATATATATATATATATATATATATATATATATATATATGAGTATATATAATTATATGTATTTGTGTGTGTGTAGGAGAATGGTAGTGGTGATGGTGTGTGAGAATGAGTGTCATGAGGGAGTGGTGTTGTGTGAGAGAATGGTGTTGTGTGAGAGAGTGGTAGTGGTTTGTGAGTGTGTGTGTGTTTGTGAGAGTGTGTGTGTTTGTGTGAGAGTGGTGGTGTGTGTGTTGTGAGAGTGTGTGTGTGTTTGTGAGAGTGGTGGTGTGTGTTTGTGTTGTGAGAGTGTGTGTGTATTTGTGAGAGTGTGTGAGTGCTTGTGTGAGAGTGTGTGTGTGTGTGTCTATATAAATGTGTATGTGTGTGTGTATTTACATATAGATATGGATATGTATGTGAATATATATATATATAGATAGATGGTTAGATAGTTAGATATATAGATAGATATAAGGATATATAGATAGATAGATATATAGATATCTAGATAGGTATATATATATATATATATATATATATATATATATATATATATATATATATATATATATATATATATATATAGAAGAGTAGGAGGAGAAGTAGAAGAGATGAAGAGAGGGGGAAGAGGAGCAACTGCAGCAGCAGTATGCAGCAGTAGGAGCAGCAGCTAGCAGCAGCTGCAGCAGCAACAAGGCAGTGGCAGCAGCTGCAGAGCAGTCCTCCCCCTTTTAGCCCCCTTAAAACCCTCCATTTAACCCCTATAAACCCCCCTTATGTATATATATATATATATATATATATATATATATATATATATATATATATATATATATATATATATATATATATGGATAGATAATAAGTTAGTTAGAAAGAAGAATTAGAGGAGAGAATGAGAAGAGGAAAGATTAGAAGAAGTTAGTGGATTAGAAAAGTAAGAAGTTAGAAGAAAGAGTTAGAAGAAGAGTTGAGAATAAAATGAGAAGAGGATTAGAAGAGAATGAGGGAAAGGAAATAGGATTAGAAGAAGAAGAATAGAAAGAATTAGGAGAAGAGAGTTAGAAGGATAGAAATTAGAATGAGAAGTAGAAGTGTAGGAATACAATTTGGAGGATTTTGAGTTAGAGGGTGAAACGGAGCTCCGAGTGTCGGAATGAGATAAAACTTGGAGGAGACCTAGAATACGTGAATTAGATTTTGCGGGTAGGCTCCCGAGTTGAAATCGGGGTTGTAGGGCGCCGGTATCACGCCGTACCATTGCGTATCTTGAGATATTCAAGATACCGGCATAGGCCGTAAGATGGACTAGACGTCCACTTTACCTAGGTATCTTGGTAGGTAATATATGTATAGGCTAGTATCTCACTACCCTAGGGAGCACGGGTCAAAATACCAAGCGTAGGTAGGCTAACTTGATATTCACCTAGGCTAGAAATTTACCTTAGAAAAGGGTAAATTAGGATATTGGCCTACGGCCAAGATTTGAGTTTCAAAGTCCAAGATGGACTTGGATATGGGTTGTAGAGGTTGGTAATGATTAGAAATAGTCGCCTAGACCTAGTCTTGACCTCGGTTGACCACGGTTGACTTTTTAGACCAAAAGTCAACTATGGGTCAACACTTTACCCAATTTATTCCCAAATTCCATTAAACTTGAGCAGTTGACCAAAAGTCAACTATTAGTCACCATTGACCTAGGGTTGACCTAGAGTTGACCAGAGTTGACCCAATGACCAAAAGTCAACGGTAAGTCAACTTTTGACCTAGTTTGATTCGGATTGACTTCCAATGTCCTCCTATGACCAAGGTAGACCTAACTAGACCTGTCTTGACCTAGTATAACTTTGTTATGCCTAATATGACTTAGATTAACCCTGTACCATCTAGTTTGACCTTGTTTGACCTAGATTGACTTAGTTTGACGTGTCTTGACCTATTTTGACTCAGTATGACTTAATTTCACTTCCAAACCATTATATTGATACAGTATTCCATCTATAGGTCCTCGAGGCACTGATCTTAGACTCAGTCGACTTATCCATTACAGTACAGGCGAGTACATTCTCTGATAATATTTCTGTTTTATGATATCGTCTTTGTTTCTAGTATTTAGTGTAGATTATCCTTGTTCTCTTGACACATTGTTCACCCGGATTGATATTTGTCTGGGTCCCGTCATAAGATGTTATTCCTCTTATATATGGTATACACTGGGCAAGTCTTCATTGTTTATTGTTCATTGTATAGATACGATTCCTGCGTAGGCTCGCGACCTCCTCAGAGAATATGTATCATGACGTGTCATGACTGGATCCACTATATTAGTCAGGAATGGGGGTGTTAGCGTAGATATGTGATCAATACCCCACAGTATTATATTGTATCATCATTGTATAGTGTTAATCATACACTCACGTATGATTAGCCAGGCCAAACATTGTATCAAGTTCTAAGCCGATCACATGTTGAAACTAATACTAAACTCACATAGATATAGTTCCAAATTTTTGTACATAATTTATACTATTTTTTCTGTTCTTACATTCAGATTACAGTCTTGACATGCCTTACCATGATTCATGTACACATTATTTACCTCATAGATTCTCTCTATTTACTGCTATATTTTTAATATCGTCTAACTAGAACTATTATTGAGATTTGTGCTCGTTCCATCCTGACTGGATATGTTGACAAAATTTTACAGATTGTGGCGAGGAGGATTGTCCTACCTACTACGGTCCGGTTGACGTAGTGGGCGTAGACTTGGAGACCTTGGTTCAGCAGGGCTTAGCTCCGCCCGACGAGCCTCTAGCTTAGTTTAGTTAGACTAGACATTTTGGACTGGACCTTGTCTCCAGCTTGCTACTTATGTTATTATATTATAGTTTGGATTGTATTAGAGACTGGGACTTAGACTTGTATATTATTTGTGTTTGGACTCGACAGGTTATATTTTATAGTCTTGTTGTTTTTATCTTTCAGTCTTTGCTTATCTTAGAATTGTGATTGAGTATTCATATATTATCATTGCTTGTCCTCCGTTCGGAGTTGACCATATTCTCGACAGGTTTTGATATTGTATATAAACTGTTGTTATAGTAGAAAACCTACAGCATTTCACGCCATTTTTACGGTGAGGGCTGGGCGTTGTTACGTACACGTGCCCTTATAGCGGGTGCGGGTCGTGACACGTTTTAGTGGTGGCCCACGTAGGTCAGAAGTCGCAATTAGTTCGATGTCGTAGTGGTGCTCGACTTAGAGTGCTGCTACGAGCCTGCTATTGTTTTAGAAGATATATGCTATAGGCTAAGAGTACTCAATCACAGTAGGATCTTTCCTTGCTTATCTTGCTTACCGTCTTTGATATTGATTTACTGTTTTCTAGCTGTCCTCCTTTGATATAATCCTTCTTGTGCCATATTGATATCTTCTTTCAATCTGTCTTCAGGATGGTGCAGACCAGGTCCCAGCATCCTGAGTCCGCGGACGCGAAGAGGTCTGCTATGACTCGCGGACCTGATCCGGACACTCCTGCTGCAGTCGGAGTGTCAGCATCAGCAGCTTTTGGGGGCGCTCCTCCGCTGGTTACGAGGGCTGACCCCGGGGTTGCTATGACTTTTTCGGCCGCAGAACCAGTGGTTGATGCGGGCGCTATTCCTCCTGCTGCACAGCGGATTCCTCCGCTGGTTGCAGACATACTTCCACCTCCACCTCCTCTGCCTACAGATATGGGGCAGATGCTCACCTTCCTCCAGCAGATGCTGGAGACTCAGAGAGCCCAGGCCGAGGCTCAGCAGAGACAGACAGACGCGATGCGTCAGGGCATGGAGGATGCCCATCAGTTGGCCCTTGCAGCCGTGGAGCAGAGGGCTCCGCATCCGGGGACGCGTAATAGGTACGGAGATATCCAGGACTTCAAGAAGCTCGGGTCCCGTGACTTTAGCGGGACCGAGGGTATGGTCTATGCAGATGATTGGCTCGAGGATATCGAGCGGCATATGAGGGCCTCCCGCCTGGCAGACGACCTGAAGGTCGAGGCGGTAGGTTTGCAGTTGCTAGACATTGCACGCACCTGGTTCCGAAACGAGCCAGCCCTAGCTGGAGAGGGTCGTACTTGGGCAGAGTTCAAGCTCCTCTTCAAGGGGAAGTTCTTTTTCCCCACGGACAAGATCGACCTGGTACGGCAGTTCCAGGATCTGCAGCAGGGCAGTTTATCTGTGGAGGAGTACGCCGTGGAGTTCGGCCGTCTGAGCCGATACGCGGAGTACATAGTTTATGACCCGGAGATCAGGGCGAGCCGTTTCAGGGAGGGGCTGATCTGGGACATCAAGATCCTCATTCCCTCCTTTTATGAGACTTATACCCAGATCTATGCGGAGGCCCGCAAGGTAGAGCGGGAGTGGGGCCTGATGCCCAAGAGGGACCGTGATCTATTTTCGGGGACTACCAGCAGCATGGGGGCTTCTAAGCGTCCTCAACTCCAGCATCATTCTATTCCGCAACGCTCGCAGCAGATTCCTGCTCCGATTAGGGCACCAGTTCAGCAGGTGTCCCAGCAGTAGAAGCAGGGACCGACGCAGCAGGCACCTACTTGCCACTACTGCAAGAGGTCTGAACATCTCTGGGAGGTTTGCAGGAGACGTTTGGGTGTGTGCCTATACTGTGGCACCGAGGGACATCAGGTGAGGGAATGCCCTTCGAACCATCGCTGTGCAGTTCAGGGAGCACATGGTAGGCCACCTATGGCACCGCATCACGCCCTCCACCAGCAGCGGGATATACCCCGTCAGGACAGGGCTTTTGCGATGACAGTTGAGGATCCCGCAGGAATTGGACTAGGAGGTAGGGTCTTGCTCTTTCTTTTACCCGTTCTTTCCGCCCATTGATTGATGATTGCTTTCTTAGTACCTTTAGTTTGCATATGTGATGATCATGCTAGATTAAATAGAAAACCCCAATGAAGACTGCAATAACATGATACTGTAGAGATTTAAAACCATGCATGTGTTCTGATTTCCTGGATTACATGTTATATAACTTAGGATAAAATTTAGTAGACCTTGATTGTTGGGTGCTTGACTTAGAGAAGAGTACGACCGTTTGAATTTCGAGGACGAAATTTTTCAAGGAGGGTAGATTTGTCACCCCCAATTTTCGAATTAGGGGTATTTTCGTCATTTTTTAAGTTTTATAATTTTTAGGAATTTTATTTGATTTTATATGATTTTTAGGGATTTATTTGGTTTGGTTTGAATTTTACCTAATACAGACTTAAGTTGGAGACCCGGGTAGCATGGACACTAGTAGGACCCACATACTAGCTGGACTTGGTCCACATACCATCCTAATTAGGTTAAAAACTATAAACCCAACTTCCATGGCTTAATTAGTCTTTTTAGAGGCTTAATTAGTTAATTAGAAACAAACCGAATCAAACCGAAACAAACCGAACCCAAACTAAGTCTATTGGGTTTGGGGGCTTATTGGATCACCACCCAAACCCAATATTCCCCCCCCACCATGGCCGGCCACAAGAAGAACCCACCCCCTTTGCTTCACAACAAAGCAAACACTCTCTCTCTCTCTCTCAAATTTCTTTCTTTCTTTCCAAGCTCTTTTCTTCCTCAAGAAAAACCTAATCTAGGTATGCCATAAATTCATCATTTATTCCTCTTTAGCATTTATTCCCTTCACAATTATTGTAGAGGAGATGATTCTCCACACTTTGCCCTAGAATTTGTAGGTTTTCCTAGAAATCTAGGTTAAGGATTAATAGGGGTTTTTATATATAGAATGGTATATATATATATATATATATATATATATATATATATATATATATATATATAGAATGGTATATATATATATATATATATATATATATATATATATATATATATATACCATTCTATATATATATATATATATATATATATACCATTCTATATATATATATATATATATATATATATATATATATATATATATATATATATATATAGAATGGTATATATATATATATATATATATATATATATATATATATATATATATATATATATATATATATATATATATATATATATATATATATATATATATATAAAATAATATATATATATATATATATATATATATATATATATATATATATATATATTTTATTTTATATATATATATATATATATATATATATATATATATAAAATAAAATATATATGAGTATATATAATTATATATATATATTTTATATATATATGAGTATATATATATATATATATATATATATATATATATATATATATATATATATATATATATATATATATATATATATATATATATATATATATATATATATATATATATATATATATATGAGTATATAATTATATGTATTTGTGTGTGTGTAGGAGAATGGTAGTGGTGATGGTGTGTGAGAATGAGTGTCATGAGAGAGTGGTGTTGTGTGAGAGAATGGTGTTGTGTGAGAGAGTGGTAGTGGTTTGTGAGTGTGTGTGTGTGTTTGTGAGAGTGTGTGTGTGTTTGTGTGAGAGTGGTGGTGTGTGTGTTGTGAGAGTGGTGGTGTGTGTTTGTGTTTGTGAGAGTGTGTGAGTGCTTGTGTGAGAGTGTGTGTGTGTGTGTCTATATAAATGTGTATGTGTGTGTGTATTTACATATAGATATGGATATGTATGTGAATATATATATATATATATATATATATATATATATATATATACCATATATATATATATATATATATATATATGGTATATATATATATATATATATATATGGTATATATATAAATATATATATATATATATATATATATATATATATATATATATATATATATATATATATATATATATATATATATATATAAGAGTAGGAGGAGAAGTAGAAGAGATGAAGAGAGGGGGAAGAGGAGCAACTGTAGCAGCAGTATGCAGCAGCAGCTGCAGCAGCAACAAGGCAGTGGCAGCAGCTGCAGAGCAGTCCCCCCCTTTTAGCCCCCTTAAAACCCCCCATTTAACCCCTATAAACCCCCCTTATGTAGATATATACGTATATATATAGATATGTATATATATATATATATGGATAGATAATAAGTTAGTTAGAAAGAAGAATTAGAGGAGAGAATGAGAAGAGGAAAGATTAGAAGAAGTTAGTGGATTAGAAAAGTAAGAAGTTAGAAGAAAGAGTTAGAAGAAGAGTTGAGAAGAAAAATGAGAAGAGGATGAGAAGAGAATGAGGGAAAGGAAAATAGGATTAGAAGAAGAAGAATAGAAAGAATTAGGAGAAGAGAGTTAGAAGGATAGAAATTAGAATGAGAAGTAGAAGTGTAGGAATACAATTTGGAGGATTTTGAGTTAGAGGGTGAAACGGAGCTCCGAGTGTCGAAATGAGATGAAACTTGGAGGAGACCTAGAATACGTGAATTATATTTTGCGGGTAGGCTCCCGAGTTGAAATTGGGGTTGTAGGGCGCCGGTATCACGCCGTACCATTGCGTATCTTGAGATATTCAAGATACCGGCATAGGCCGTAAGATGGACTAGACGTCCACTTTACCTAGGTATCTTGGTAGGTAATATATGTATAGGCTAGTATCTCACTACCCTATGGAACATGGGTCAAAATACCAAGCGTAGGTAGGCTAACTTGATATTCACCTAGGCTAAAAATTTACCTTAGAAAAGGATAAATTAGGATATTGGTCTACGGCCAAGATTTGAGTTTCGAAGTCCAAGATGGACTTGGATATGGGTTGTAGAGGTTGGTAATGATTAGAAATAGTCGCCTAGACCTAGTCTTGACCTCGGTTGACCATGGTTGACTTTTTAGACCAAAAGTCAACTATGGGTCAACACTTTACCCATTTTAGTCCCAAATTCTATTAAACTTGAGCAGTTGACCAAAAGTCAACTATTAGTCACCATTGACCTAGGGTTGACCTAGGGTTGACCTAGAGTTGACCAGAGTTGACCCGATGACCAAAAGTCAACGGTAAGTTAACTTTCGACTTAGTTTGATTCGGATTGACTTCCAATGTCCTCCTATGACCAAGGTAGACCTAACTAGACCTGTCTTGATCTAGTATGACTTTGTTAGGCCTAATATGACTTAGATTAACCCTGTACCATCTAGTTTGACCTTGTTTGACCTAGACTGACTTAGTTTGACGTGTCTTGACCTATTTTGACTCAGTATGACTTAATTTCACTTCCAAACCATTATATTGATACAGTATTCCATCTATAGGTTCTCGAGGCACTGGTCTTGGACTCAATCGACTTATCCATCACAGTACAGGCGAGTACATTCTCTGATAATATTTCTGTTTTATGATATCGTCTTTATTTCTAGTATTTAGTGTAGATTATCCTTGTTCTCTTGACACATTGTTCACACGGATTGATATTTATCTGGATCCCGTCATAAGATGTTATTCTTCTTATATATGGTATACACTGGGCAAGTCTTTATTATTTATTGTTTATTGTATAGATACGATTCCTGCGTAGGCTCGCGACCTCCTCAGAGAATATGTATCATGACGTGTCATGATTGGATCCACTATATTAGTCAGGGATGGGGGTGTTAGCGTAGATATGTGATCAATACCCTACAGTATTATATTGTATCATCATTGTATAGTGTTAATCATACACTCACGTATGATTAGCCAGGCCAAACATTGTATCAAGTTCTAAGCCGATCACATGTTGAAACTAATACTAAACTCACATAGATATAGTTCCAGATTTTTGTACATGATTTATACTGTTTTTCTTGTTCTTACATTCAGATTACAGTCTTGACATGCCTTACCATGATTTATGTACACATTATTTACCTCATAGATTCTCTCTATTTACTGCTACATTTTCAATATCGTCTAACTAGAACTGTTATTGAGATTTGTGCTCGTTCCATCCTGACTGGATATGTTGACAAAATTTTACAGATTGTGGTGAGGAGGATTGTCCTACCTACTACGGTCCGGTTGACGTAGTGGGCGTAGACTTGGAGACCTTGGTTCAGCAGGGCTTAGCTCCGCCCGACGAGCCTCTAGCTTAGTTTAGTTAGACTAGACATTTTGGACTGGAACTTGTCTCCAGCTTGCTACTTATGTTATTATATTATATTTTGGATTGTATTAGAGACTGGGACTTAGACTTGTATATTATTTATGTTTGGACTCGACAGGTTATATTTTATAGTCTTTTTGTCTTTATCTTTCAGTCTTTGCTTATCTTAGAATTGTGATTGAGTATTCATATATTATCATTGCTTGTCCTCCGTTCGGAGTTGACCATATTCTCGACAGGTTTTGATATTATATACAAACTGTTGTTAGAGTAGAAAACCTACAGCGTTCTACGCCGTTTTTACGGTGAGGGCTGGGCGTTGTTACGTACACGTGCACTTATAGCGGGTGCGGGTCGTGACAATGATGCCCGAGCGAAAGCGTCGCTATTGTTGCTTGACTGGCTTTGTATCCGGCCGAATATTGAGTTTGTGAAGAGCAATATCGGGATTTAACCCCGGCATGTCTTCATAGCTCCAAGCGAACACATCAATGTATTCTTTGACAAGTTTCAGCAGCGATTCTCGCTCTTCGTCTGTTAGGCTTTTATTGACGAAGATTAGTTTTGGAGAAGATTCGCTGTCGAGGTCGACCTGTATAACCTCATCTTCAGTAGGAGGTTCTCTCAGTTCGAACCGCTTTTCCTATTGTGCATCCAACTGTTGGGCCCACGGCTCTAACTCGAGGATTTCAGGAATGTCTTCGTCTTCTTCATAAGCGTCGGCGAATGCCATATTGACTGACAGGACTTGTCTGAATATGTCTCCGATGCTGGTATCAGAGTCAGAAGTTGGTAACCCGGTCGAATGTGAATGCCAGTCACATTCTTCATCTGAACTCTCAGGGGTCGTCGTAGGTGTAATATACCCTAATCCACACCGAATTTTACTATAGTAGTCCCGTGGTTTGCCAGCTGGGACCGGTGGCTTCAAAGGTAATCGTCGTCCAGTACCGTAGTTCAAGCCTGGCGTCGTCTCCAGATCATACCCCTATTTCTGCATGAGATATTTGGATTGGGGGCTATAAAGATACAGAGGCAGTCTTCCGGCATCTGGCCCAAGGTCGACTTCTTCTATGGTGAAGGGATACGGATCGTCCTTCTGGCCGAAGATGATTGGATGGTCCCCTCCCTCGATTATGCGGTAAGCGTCTTCTACTGGGGTAAGCTGGATCGTGGTGTACATATTTGTCACTTGTGTGTGCAGGTGAGTGCCTATACCGTGTTCCATAGCATACATTGTACAAAGCTTATTAAGCTCGAGGTAGTTCAAAGATAGCCCTTTATTGATGAAGTAAGGTATCTTTTCTAGGGGGATTACATCATCTGTAGAGGGAACATCAGTGTGGGCAGCCACATACTTAGCTAGCTCCGGTTCCTCTTCGGCTACCTCCTGCGTAAATGAAGACTGAGAGGACGACCTGGGCAGCTTGATCGTCAGAGGTTCAGCTGGTGGAGCAGAGCATGGAGTTGTTGGCAGACTAACGACCCCCAGTCTGGTGCTCGATGCTGGGCGAGGAGTGGTTGGTTCGCTAGAAGTTCCAGGCCTTGCATCGGGGTGGCGACCCTTCTTGGGAAGGCGTATCGTCATTGGCTTGTCGAAGGGATTGAGCTTCTCCGTTTGCGGTTGGCCGGCTCTCGGCAGCCTGATTGTCAGTGGCTCCATTGAGGGTCTTGGCATTTGGCCGGACCTTGGCAGCCGGATTATCATTTGCTCTTCGTGTGCCGAGAGGCTGATTGCGTCCTTACGCAGAGTGGCGGTAAGGGGTGCAGACTTGCCAGGTTTGCGAGCTTGGAGGTGGATCGTCAGAGGTTCTTCTGATCCTGTGGCTGTTTCGGTACGAGCTTGTACATCTCCTTCACCAAGATGCTTCTTCGATTTTTCGTACAGACAGGAGTCTGAGTAGTAGGATTCGACCCCCTTGAAGGGATCGATATCAGCAAATTCCGTCCTCACGAAGCCGTATTTGTCGACATATTTGAAGCACTGGTGCAGCGTGGAAGGTACGATCATATAATCGTGTATCCACGGGGGCCCCAAGAGGATGTTGTAAGAAGTGTCTGCATCTATGACGTAGCAGGTGACTTCTGATTGGAGATCGCCAATTTGACACTTCAGACGAATCTTTCCAATTGGGTAGCTCCTGCCCGAATAGAAACCGCTGATGGCGGTGCTTGTAGGCGTCAGACGATGTATTGGGATTCGGAGATGATGTAGCAGACCCTTCGGGATAATGCTTATGGAAGAGCTAGGATCGATGTGCATCCGATCCACTTTTACGTCACCGATATATCCAGTGTAGTATAATGGACGATCGTGCAGGTTGGTTTTGATGAGCATGTCCTGCGGAGTGAAGATAATATTGGGCATCGCTCCCGTGTAGGCACTTTCTTGGAGATCTGCAGGCGGGTTTTCTCCCGTGAGGTTGACCTGAGCCAGGTATGCGTCGGTATTTTGGAGTGCATCGCTCAAAGCCGCACGAACATCCTTGGAGAGTCTCAGAAGCTCGTATAATGACAACTTGGCCGGTGTGTTGGCCAATTGCGCTAAGATGCCGAAGTTGTAGGGCTTCTCCAGCCCTTGTGATGCCTCTTTTCGGAGGGATTTGTCAAAGCGAGTCTCCCTCGGCCTAGGCTTGTCGGTCGTCGGAGGCTGAGCCGGTCCCAGAGCATCAGTTGTAGCGGGCTGATGATCTTCAGCCGGGTTGTCAGCCACAGGTTGGGATTGTGCCCCAGACCGCGTGACTATGGCTGTAGCTTCTTCGATATCTGCCGAGATTGTGCGGCAGGACCTGACTTTTCTACTCTTCTTCTTACAAATGGAAGATGGTGTGGGCTGAGTCACTTCTGATACCAAGTCTGGATGGACCCACATGACCTCCCCTCGTGATATGGTGAGGGGTACTAGACTAGCAGCCTGATCTCGGAGAGGTGGAAGATTAGCAATCTCCATTGTCGCCAGAGAGATGGGGTGTTTCACTTAACAAAATGCCTGGAAATCGGATTTTGAAAATAAAACGAGAAAAAGTACAAGAAGTACAAATTTGATTCTGGGAAGTATTGCTATGGAAGTCTGATCTGTAAATGATCACTTTGTTCCTTGGACCATACGATGATGATGAAGATCACTGCTAGAAGATGAACAATTGGAAGAACTAAGTCACCAGAAAGGTATCGACGCACTTGGGCACTGATGGCGAGGTCGAATGCTTTCCTGCTTTGCTTCACTCTGTTCTGGAAGAAAAGTTGAAGAAGAATGCTCCAAAAAATCAAAGTTTCTGGGCTCTGATCTCTATGTATTCTCTCCTTTCTCTCTGTCCCCGTTATATGAGAAAAATCAGTCTATTTATAGACTTGGGCTCTTGTGCGTAAAAACTCAGCAAAAGTTCCGTCTTTACGCTAACAACTGCCATCCATGATTGGAGTCATCCTCTGCATACGTTGACATATGTCCCATCATTTCAGTAAGAATAGGATGCACGTACACACGTTCTTCGAGATATGTGGCATGAAAGTCATGTAGGCAAACCACGTTCTGAATTGGTGAAGAAGAATAGGGCGTAAAAACAACCCAAATATACCCTGAGCGTAAAGTAGTAGACTAGGCGTAAAATAGCCCTGACATGGACTTCTCGTGTAAAGTGGTTGTTAAATAACCTTGAGCGTAAAAGTAGCTCAAATAAACCTTACGCACACGTCAACTTTTGAGCGTAAAAACTCGTATAGTCTCCGTGCGTAAAAGAAGCCATATTATGAGCGTAAAAATAGCTCAGTCCACATACTAAACGACAAATTGGTCTCTGTGTAAAACAAATCCCTTCGATTTTTGAGATATACGCCATCATTAAATCTTCATGTCAGACTTTGCATTAAATGCAAGACTTGACAGCTTTGTCCAGCGTAAAAGTGGCTAGCCTGTCTTAGGCGTAAAACCATTAGCTTTGACCCGGGCGTAAAATGATTAGCCTGCTTCAGACGTAAAGTGATTAGCCTCTCTTTGGCGTAAAGTGGATCAATTTGAATGGAATGATCCATCTCTTTGACTCATTCTTATGAAGCACTTTTTACGCTCCTACAAGACCCCCTTCAAAGTTTTCAAATATCTTTAAAATTTGAAACACTTTGAACAAAAGCATAAAAGTCGAGATTTGACCAGTCAACATAAAATTCAGGATAATCAACAGTCATCCGCGTAAAAGTGGGGATATCCAAAAAATCAAGAAATGGTGCCGGTCAATACTTAACCGTCATAATGAATTTTCTTCTCAAAACTTTTGAATGCTTCTTCATCTTCCCGAGCTTGCATTAATAATGAGCAATTTCCCGTAAGGAACATGAAAAGTTGATTTGATTGTATAAATAAGGAAAAATTCTTCATCCTTGCTACTCATCCTCATATTGTCATGGCACCAAAGAAAGAAATTAACAACAAAGAGGCTCCGAACTCCAGGATTAATTTTGAGCGGGCACGCAACTTTCTAGAGTGCTTCGGAGTGACTCCAGCAGTCTTTAGTCGTATCGATGGTGGTCCCTCAACTGCGTATGAGAGATCAGGAGATGCAGAAGCATTTCTTAATCTGATGCGTCGCTCTGGGATTCGCAACATGCACGACTTAGATGCCTCCTTTCGTCAGCCCAACGAAGGAGAGAAAAAATAATGTTTTATGTAGAAGTGTCGTCTATGTATTGCGACTCTTTTATCTGTAGGGGTCCACTCCCCCCTTTTTTTATAAAATCTTGATATTGATCTCATCTGTTGGTATATAGAATCGTTCAACACTTCTTTAACTGCATTTATGGTTGTTTATTCTCAAGAGAAACAAAACAATACGTGGCATCTACCTTGTGGTCACGAGCGCCTTTTTAGTAGGATCTTTCCCAAAATAGACTCATGCCAACCGTTTCCTCAACCCTTATAAATAGCCGAGTTTAAAGAATGTTTTATACATTCTCATTCTCATTCTTTCGAAGATAGCTTCTAGCAAATGATGATGCTTTCCGATGCTGTCTCTCTGTACGCCCGGTAGCTCTTTGCAAGATTTCATTCTTCAACAAATGATGATGCTTTCCGATGTTGTTCCTCTGTACGCCCGGTCGACAGACGTTGATTCAACAATTCTCAGAGCCGAATCATCTGACCTCAATGGTAAGTTTAATTCGTAAAACAATCGTCTGCCTTTGAACTTTTTGTCGAAAATAGATGCCCATGAGTGTAAATCCTAGACAGACGTAGAATCTTATAGGTAAGATGCACGGGCGTAAAAGCCTTGTTGAATAATATGCTCATGAGACATTGGCGTAAAAAGCCTTGTTGAATGAGGTGCATATGAAACAATGGCGTAAAAAGCCTTGTTGAATAGGGTGCACGAGCATCCGTCTTTAATTAATCAGTAAGTGGCTGATGATACTTCTGTTGAAATTTTTTTCTCTGTTGTTTTCTGCAGAAGCTTGGCTGAAGAACTTTTCCAGAACCGATATTGGCGACTTTGACGCTGTAAGGAGTATTCTTCTAACATCAGCATCATGGAGCTCATGCGCTTTTGACGCGCAAATCAAACAACTCAGAACTTTTCGTGGGATAAAAGGGTCTTACTCAGATGGTAGGAAGAGCCTTTATACACGGAAAGTTGGATGGTGGAGTCAAATCTATCCCGAGAAATTGGGTAATAGAGTTTCTTTCACGACATGACTAGGAATTGTATCCCAATGCTGGATACATTCCTATCTCTTCTGAAAGGCCGCCACTTCTCCACCAATTGTATTGGCAGCAACGCGTCTTCGGGCTGCCATACTCTGGGATTCTCCTCTCGTCTGAGAGAGAAGACCAGAGTTTGATTCCTACTGTTCTGGTCGCCATTGAGGCTCAGACAGTAAGGAATTGACACCAACAACGAACCCGATGAAGAAGATCCAAAGAAGAAATAGATCTCGATTAGGTCATCGTTGTTGTATAGAAATGAAAATCCAAGATGTAATAGATTTCCATTATGATTTGTAAGAAAGTCTAAGAAATGTAATAGACTTTTATGATGAAATGAGAATAGAAATGATGAATCTTCTATGCTCAATGATTTGTATCTATCCAGAAGTAATATGGACATGATAGATAATAAAGTCTTGTTTTCTGTTTAGAGTATACAATACTATCAGAGGTATTATGGACATGACAGCATGTAAGAACTCAAAGAAAAAGTAGATTAATATCTATGCAGAGGTCAAATGGATTTGATAGATAAGAAAAGCAAGCAGATTTAATATTTATTCAGAGGTTATAAGAACGTGATAAATAATAAATCTAATTTTCTATACCAACGGGTAAGATAGAAGATCAAAATTTCTCTCCAAAGAGATGAGTAATCAGCTTAACCAAACCTTGGTAGCTGGGGATTAAAAAGACAGATGTCATTGAGGATATATGCCAATATGAAATGAACCGACATAACTTTCGAGAAAAGAAAGAACAATTCAATTCAATTCAATTCAAAAGTAAATGAATGAATCTATAATGAACGGACATGCCTTTTCGGGAATGAAAGGTTATTTTTAATTTCAAAGACCGGTTCATTAATAGATCTCTCCTATTAAATAGGTGAGAAATCTTTGTAACTTTTTATTCTTATTTCCACTCCTCTATTGGAAATGTCTTCCAAGGATATGCAGCAAAAGAATAAAGTCTCCAAGAAAGTTGAGAACATCATTGAGACGTGCCCTATTGAACCAATTGTGACAGGCCCAACCGAAGTAGGCGAAAGCTCTTCTACTCCCAAGCCACCACAAGACATCCTTTCTTTCTTAGTAGAGCCAGGGAAAACTCCTGAAGAAGAAGCGCTGAGGATGGCTGCCTGCAAGTTTTTTATGAACTCAGACAACGACGCCTTCGAAGCATTGGCTGACTATGTATTCAATAAGGAAGGCAGTAGTCCTCGTCCTTAATTCTTTGTTCAGAACAAAAATAATAAAAGAAATTTTATTTTCATTCTGTCTTTTTTTTATACATAATACTTCTTAAGAAATTTGCCATTGATCGGCATCATGAGTAAATCTCCATTGGGCTTTGATAACCGATAGGCGCCATTAGAAAATACGGTATCAATTATATAAGGACCTTCCCATTTCGCTTGGAATTTCCCTTTGCTTTTGTGAGTCATAATCATCGGTCTTCGAACGGCTAATACCAACTCGCCAATCTTGAATACCCTCTCTTTAACTTTACGATTGAAAGTTCGAGATATACGGGCTTGATATAGCTCAATATGCTGTTGTGCTTGGAGACGCTTCTCGTCCAATCCTTCAAGTTCTTGGAGTCGTAAGCGATCATTGTTCTCTATAGTTAGCTCATTAGCAATAGCTATTCGAAGAGATAGAATCTGGATTTCCAAGGAAAGAACAGCCTCACATCCATAAACCAATGAAAATGGTGTAAAACCAGTAGGAGTCTGGACTGTTGTTCGATAAGCCCATAAACATTCTCCAAGTTTTTCATTCCAATCACGTTTATTAGAAGAGACAAACTTTTTAAGAAGTTTAATGATAGTCTTATTGAAGGCTTCGGCTAAACCATTAGCAGCTGGATTATAAGCCGTAGAAGCCAGATTTTGAATTTGATTCTTATCACAGAACCGATAAAATGCCTGACTGGCAAATTGTGGACCATTATCATGAATTATTCGTCGAGGGATCCCGAAGCGATAAATGACATGATGTTTGATGAAGCTGATCATATTAGATGTCTTCACTTCAGCAAGGGGGACTGCTTCTGCCCACTTGGAAAAGTAATCGGTTATAGCTAATATGAACCGATGTCCTTTAATAGAAGGAGGGTTAATAGGACCAATGACATCTATACCCCAAGCTTCGAAGGGCCAAGAAGCTGCTGTAGGATGTAGAAATTCAGAAGATTGGTGAATAAAGTCAGCATAAATCTGACATGCTTTACACCTTCTGGCGTAATCCACAGCATCTGCTATCATGGATGGCCAATAATACCCCATTCTTCGAATGCGATCATGTAATTTTGGACCCGGTTGATGAGCACCACAGACGCTATTATGAGCCTCACGGAGTATCAGTTTAGCTTCACTTTCTGAAAGACAGCGCAACAAGAGTCCATCATATGAGCGACGATATAACATATGTAAAGATGAATCATAATAGAATCGAAATGATCGTCTTTTAATTGACGCAGCTTCTTTTGGATCTTCAGGTAAAATTCCATGAACCGCGTAATCAATAAATGGAGTTCTCCAATCCCTTTGCTGAGAGCTTGATTCTGTAGTATAACTCTGTTCAATACACAAATTATTCTTGACACAGAATAAAATCTTGATCCAACAAAGTAATTGTATTTTGTCTTTGGATTGGAACAGCCAAGTCTGCAGCTAGGCTAGCAAGAGCATCAGCCTCCACATTCTGAGAACGTGGTACGAATTCAATGAAGAATCCTTTGAATGAAAGGACCAATTCGACTACTACTTGATGATAAGGGATGAGATCAGGATTTCTGACTTCATAGGTCCCTCTAACCTGATTAACAATCAGCTGAGAGTCTCCATAGGCTTCCAGGAATTCAATACTCAATTGTTTTGCGACTTGGAGACCAATCAATAGAGCATTATATTCTGCTACATTATTGGAGCATTATTCATTGAGAGAATAGGTACGGTATATGACCATTTTGTCAGGAGAAACCAAGACGATTCCTATCCCAGAGACAATATTACCTTTAGGTCCAACCCGTGATGCTCCGTCAAAATATAATTGCCAAATGTCATTTTTTAAAGTCATATTGCAATCCACAACTTCATCTGGAATGTCCTCATATAACTTTGATGTTTCAGGTATAGGATGAGCAGCTAAGAAATCAGCTAATGCTTGACCCTTCACTGATTTTTGAGGTATATAAACCATGTCATAAGGAGTGAGCAACATCGCCCAGGTAGCTAACCTAGAGTTAAGAATGCTCGGTTTTCTCATCAATACCCGAATAGGATTTATTCTGGAGATGACATGGATAGTCTGTCCTGTCACATAATGTCTTATCTTTTGGACAGCAAAAACCAAGGCCAGACATTCTTTTTCTACAGGAGTATACCTGTGTTCTGCTCCGACCATCATTCGGCTAAGATAATAAATTGCTTGTTCATGCCCTATATCACTTTTTTGTGCAAGAAGAGCACCAAGTGAATGATCCAAAGCTCGAACATATAGCAAAAATGGTCTTCCTATCACTGGAGGTACCAAAATAGGAGGATTTGTAAGGTATTGCTTGATGTCATTGAAGGCTTTCTGACACGCTTCATCCTAAACAAATGATACACCCTTCTTTAATAGACGGAAGAAAGGCTGGCATCTTCCAGAGAGATTGGATATAAATCTCCTGATATACGCAATACGACCTTGGAAGCCACGGAGTTCTTTTAAATTGCGTGGAGGACGCATTTCAAGAATTACTTTAACCTTATCAGGATCAACATGGATACCCTGAGAAGTAATGACAAATCCTAAAAACTTGCCACTGGAAACCCCTAAGAAAGACTTAGTAGGGTTCATTTTCAATTGATATTGGCGCATCAATTCAAATACTGTCTTCAAGTCTTGAATGTGATCATCTTTTGATCGACTCTTAACAGCAATGTCATCTACATAACATTCTACTGTCTTCCGTAGATGTTCTTGAAAGATATTGCTCATGGCCCGTTGATATGTGGCACCGACGTTTTTAAGACCAAACGGCATCACCGTATAGCAGTAAACTCCAAGGGGTGTACGAAAAACGGTATGCTTCTCATCTTCTGGATGTATCTTAATTTGATTATATCCTGAGAATCCATCCATGAAAGACATGCGTTCAAAACCACATGTATTGTCTATCATGACAACAGTAATTGGAAGTGGAAATTCGTCTTTTGGACAAGCTGCATTAAGATCTCGAAAATCTATACAAACTCGGACTTTTCCGTTCTTCTTTATAACATGAACAATGTTGGCAACCCAATCGGGGTGTTGTTCTTCACGAACAAAACCACACGTGATCAGCTTTTTTGACTTCTGCTTCAATTGCATCCATCATATCTGGTCTAAAATGCCGTTGCTGTTGTTTTACAGGCTTAGCATTAGGAAGAATATTGAGTTTATGAGTAGCAACTTTTGGATCTAGACCTGGCATATCCTCATAACTCTATGCAAAAATATCAATATATTCTTTGATCAGTTTTATCAATTCTTCCTTTTCATCTTCAGAAAGATTCTTACTGACGAATATTGGTTTGGGCGTAGTTCCATCTCCAACGTCAATCTGGACAATCTCGTCTTCTGTAGGTGGTTGTCGTTGCTCAAAATAAAGTTTCCATTGAGTGTCCATCTGTTGAGCCCAAGGATCATTCTCAAATGGCTCGGATTCACCATCAATTTGAACCATGTAAGCTGAAAATATTTGCTCAAATTCATCAAAATAGTCTTCTTTAACACACGAGGAATGAAAAATATCGGATTCGATGAATTGGACTTCTTCTGAATCTGATGATTGTGAAGAGCTAGAAGAGAATTCTTCTTGAATATCGTCATTAAACATATGGGACAGATCATATCCCAATCCATGACGAGTTTTTTGGTAAAACGGATCACCACATAATGGCAGTCGTCTACCTTTGCCTTGATTGAGACCTTGCATAGTCTTCAAATCATATCCCATGTTCTGGATAATCTTGAGAGATTGTTGACTATATCTGTCAATTCGGATTCTTCCTTTATCTTTATCTCTCAAATCATCTGTCTGAGCAACAGGAATATTTTTAGCCAAGCCAAACACAATTTGGCGCTTGTTTTTCTTATTAGACGGAACCACGAAATAAGATTCTTTGTGACGTCTATAAGTTACACAAGCTTGTGATGAAGCGGCTACAGGAAGAAAATAGGAAGAAGATGTTAGAAACCTTTGAGCATAAGGTCCAACATCGACATGAGGAGGAAAAGAATTTTCCTTATTGTCAATGTATAAGGTTTTCTCTGTATCTATGTCGTCTTTATATTGATGACTTTGATTATCAGAAGTTAAAGTCATTCTTTCAATAAACTTGACAGCCATATACTCGAAAAGGAAATCTTTATTGATATCAAAAAGTACAGAATGATCAATATTTACATCATTTACAATTTGACTGCTACGCTTTGGATTAATCACTAGTGGACTGTCATCCGTCTTCTGTACAGATTTGCCAAGATTGACAATCAAAGGAGGTTCTGGATCATTCGTACAAAATGTACGCCCTTTGACTTTGATCACAAGAGGTTGAACTTGGCTTTTAGCAGGAACATTCACTGATTCCTCAGATGAAGCTTGAGTTCTTCCTTTAACCTTAATCATCAAAGGTTGATTGTTGACAGGTTGAGGTTGGATTCGCCCTTTGACTTTGATATTCAAAGGTTGCTCTTCTGGCGGATCTTCGTTAATAGACTGATCTTCAGCAGATGATTGATCTTCAGCCATATCTGATATCTCTTTCATATGCTCTTGTTTGTAAAGCCTTGAGTCAAAAAAATAGGCTTCAACACCCTTGAAAGGATTGATATCAGCAAACTCAGTCTTTACAACCCCTTGGGGATCCACATACTTGAAGCATTGGTGGAGAGTCGAAGGCACGATGTTATGCTCATGTAACCACGGTCTTCTAAGAAGAATATTGTAGGATACGTCTGAGTTAATAACATAAAATGTTGTCATAGTTCGAAGATCACCAATCTGAATCTTCAGACGAATCTTCCCCAGTGGTTTGCTCTTTCCAGAGTTGAAACCAACTATTGTGGTACTAGTGTAGGTCAGATCACTAGTAGGAATCCTCAATGGTCTTAGCATACTTTGAAGAATTATGCTAATGGAAGACCCAGGATCAATGTAAATTCTGTCAACTTCAATGGATTCAATATACCCAGTGTAGCACAAAGGCCTGTCATGCTTGTTATGCTTCAACAACATATCTTCTTGTGTAAAGGTGATGTTGGGAATCACTTCCATCACACTATGACATTGTGGGCATGACACTGGTATATTGTCAGGAGTCTTGAGTTGAGCTAAGCAAGAATCAGCTTGCAGCAGAGCTTCACTCAAAGTTTTGCGACTTTCTTTAGAAAGGCGCAGTAACTCGAAGATAGATAATCTAGCCGGAGTATTAGCTAACTGGGCTAGAATATCAAATTTATAGGGTTTTATCACCACCCCCTGACTGGAAGTAGACTTCAACGGGACGTCAAAGCGTACCGCTTTTTGCTTCCCCTTTTCAATCACAGCAGGAGCAAGAGACGGTTGAATTGATGGTGTTTCAACATTCTCAGCTTCTTTGGAGGATCCCTCATAATCTTTGTGGTACTCTTTTCCAGATCTTGTACCAGCAAAAGTTTTTTCTTCAGACTCAGAAGAAAGAAGTACCATATTGCAGGATTTAATCTTTCTTTCCTTAGCCTTCTTCTTGTGAGGATTGTTATGAGGAACCTCAGAACCCAATCCAACAGTAGATTTTTGACTTTGAATTTGTAAAGGAAGTCGTATCCCTTTATCATAATTCAAACCTTCTGCCTTTTGAAAGTCATAACCCATCTTCTTCATGAGAAGGATAGATTGCTGACTGTACAAGTGAGTAGGCAGTAGACTTTCAACAGATGGTTCCATAGAGGAAGAAGAAAAGATCTCTGTGACTACAGGAGAATGAGGAATAACCGTCTCTGCAGCTACGGAAGGAAAAGGTTTCGGAATACGAGGAAAAATCCCTGTAGGAGCCTTTTCATAAGCAGCGAAGACTTGTTGTGCCCTGTATAAGGGAACACTATTCATGGCTAGCCACTGTTGATGAGTAAGCTTGAGCTTGGCAGGAGGAGCCAGACTTGGAGGATATATGTTCAATCCTCTCAGTCTATCTTCCAAAGGAATGCCATCCCATAGATGATCCAAATCATCAAGATCTGGAATAACATGAGAAATCATGTTGCAGGTTTTGACTTTCTTACCTTTCTTGGATTTTGAAGTTTTACCTTCATCTTCCATTTCAGGTACTAAGTCAGGATGTACCCACATAATTTTACCATTCTTTAATGTAAGAGGCAACAATCCTTCATTTTCCTCCCTGGCAGGCGAGATATTCAAAATCTTCATCGTCGCCTTCAGAATTGGGACAATTCCATCTGGTACTTGTTGTGGAGAAAAATCTCCAAATTGAAGAGAAACCATATTGGTTGTAACCGTATGGTCATCATTGGTTAGAGCAATAGCACCACCATTTATCAGCTCTTGGATTTTCTTCTTCAAGACATAGCAAGCACTGGTAAGATGATTAATATATCTATGATAGATACAATATTTAGGATTGTCAGTCAGATTCACCACATTAGGCCTCTTTGGCTCCAAAATCTGGAGTTTGCCACTCTTCACCAGACATTGGAATATCCCTGGGATATCACTTTCGTCAAAAGAATATTCTTCTTTTGGCCTGGAAGATTCCTGATTATTCGACGTCGTTTTATTCTTGGAAAGATTGACCATAAGAGTGTCTTTTCCTTTCATATTACGATTGCCAGAATTATTACCAGGATTACTTTTCTTTCCTTTATCCTCAGAGGCGAAAATCATCCCATGTTCACGAGCCAACCTACCATTGGTCTCGGCAGAAACTGCTGCTATGATAAACGAAGCCCAATCTGTGAATTGGGAACCCGTGAAGACAGCGATGGATGGTCGCAGATTCATCTTACATGTATCAATCAGCGCTGAATCTGGCATACCAGGGGGCATCTTTAAAGTCGCCTGTCGGAAACGTTCAATGAACGTCCGAGTATCTTCTTTCTTCTTTTGCTTGATTTCTATTAAGGAGGACATGTTCATGTCCATACCTCCTTTATAGAAACGGGAGAGAAACATTGCCTTAAATTCGTCAAAAGACAAAATACAATTGTCGGGTAAACTACGATACCAGTCGTAAGCTGAACCCGTCAAGCATCCAATGAATACTCTAGTGAGAAGAGCATCATTTTTCTGCAAATGTACATTCATAATATCAAAGTAATTGATATACTGACTAGGAGAAGCCTTTCCATCAAACAGTACCATTGACTGTGGCTTGAATTTCGGTGGAAAGGGTACATCATTCCAATGAGGAGGATAAGGTTGCTTAATTCCTAACCTCTGGAGTTGATCCTTTTGCTTCAAAACTTCAAACTGTGCTTTGAGCTCACGTACTGCTTGAATGGCTTCGCTGGTTTGTGGAAGCACATTTGATTGAAAAGTTGTTGGTTGTACCGTAATCCCCACCGAAGATGGTACATCTTCTAGAATAATGGGATCTGGAGATGCAGAATTTTGGTTAATAGCGGGTTCTTGGATATTCAAAGGTATATCAACCCCTTGGCTATCTTGAGTTGGTGCTGCTGCCTGAACCGGTATTATAATTGCTGGTTGAGCAGTTTGCTGAGCCGTTATTATCTGGTGCATGCTTTGCATCATGTTAAGCATGTCTTTTAATGATTGCTCAACGGCAGTAAGACGTTGTTCTGTATTAACAGATGGCGTCTCTGGTTCGTCTCCAATAGCGTAGGATTCAACCTCTTTTGAAGTATAGAAGTATGAATCAACACTATCAGTTTCGGACTCAAGAGATTGAGTACCCCCAGCTTCAGAATCAGAAGTCTACAATTGTCTTTGTCTTCTTGATCGAGTATTCTGATATACTCCTTCAAAAGAATCAAGAAGTCTGTTGAATTGTTGTTGACCTGGGGTTTGGGACGTGTTCCGTCTAGGATGTCGTCCTCTGTTGGTATGAGACGCCATGTTGACTGATGCATATGACAACTCATCAGCTTGTTGTTGGGGCACATTAAAATTCAATCGATCAAAAACTGAACGTCTGGAAGCCGAGCAACAACATTTGATCACAATCTGGTGACACTCACAGTGATGATTTTCTTGGGGGGGTGTCACGGAAGATTGTCTATTTTTACGCTTTTGTATTAGCAATTCACGTAAATCAGAAGGAGTAGAAGGAGTAGTCTTCTTTATTACATTTGGGGTAGCAAAACGTTTAGTCCCTTGTGTATAAAGAAGATTACTGGCTGCATTTGCAGAACCAAACTGTACATTTCTACGCGTTTGGAGTTGTGTGCGCAAATCTTGAGATTTTTGAGCACGAAGGACTCCATTTTTATTGCGTGTGATTTGTAGGTTTGGTACTTTACGTAGAGCAATATAAGAAGGTTGTTGGTGTAGAACTGAAGCTTTACCAACAATATTTTTACACTGTATGCATTTAGGTATATTCACATTAGATGTAAAAATATTGTTGCGAATTTTATCTACACTGTCACAGACAGGAGACTTACCTTTACGCGTAGAGCGTAAAAATTGATTATCTACCACGTCACAGACGGGAGATTTTCCTTTACGCGAAGAGCGTAATTTTTGTGTGTCTACCACGTCACAGACGGGAGACTTATTTTTACACTTAGAAGCACAAGCATTAGAGTCTGCCTCATTACAAATGGGAGACTCATTCTTATGCACTGAGCATAAAATTTGGTTTTTACCCACTGGGCATAAAACCTGATTATCTTCACCGTCACAGACGGGAGATAACTTGCCACACTTAGAGTGCAACGCTGAAGTAAGGACTACTTCGTTACGAACGGGAGCCCCTACAACAGGAGTGGGAAGAATTTCCTTGCCCTCAGAAGCAACAGAGAGATCAGAAGCTATTTTGGATTTAGAAATCCAAACTTTTCGTGCTTTGCAAGATTTTTGAACATTGGAGCAGCGAGAACCACCCCCAGTTCGGAGCATCTCTTCATAAGCAGTCTGGTCGAAGTATACAACCAGAGTCTTCTTTGTCGATCCAATCGATACATCATCGTATTGAGCAATTGCCTCCTCGTCAGAGGAGAAGGTCGTCCCCAGCAGAGTCGCCATTTTTGTTTCACTTAACAAAATGCTTGGAAATCGGATTTTGAAAATAAAACGAGAAAAAGTACAAGAAGTACAAATTTGATTCTGGAAAGTATTGCTATGGAAGTCTGATCTGTAAATGATCACTTTGTTCATTGGACCATACGATGATGATGAAGATCACTGCTAGAAGATGAACAATTGGAAGAACTAAGTCACCAGAAAGGTATCGACGCACTTGGGCACTGATGGCGAGGCCGAATGCTTTCCTGCTTTGCTTCACTCTGTCCTGGAAGAAAAGTTGAAGAAGAATGCTCCGAAAAATCAAAGTCTCTGGGCTCTGATCTCTATGTATTCTCTCCTTTCTCTCTGTCCCCGTTATATGAGAAAAATTAGTCTATTTATAGACTTGGGCTCTTGTGCGTAAAAATTCAGCAAAAGTTCCGTCTTTACGCTAACAACTGCCATCCATGATTGGAGTCATCCTCTGCATACGTTGACATGTGTCCCATTATTTCAGTAAGAATAGGATGCACATACACACGTTCTTCGAGATATGTGGCATGAAAGCCATGTAGGCAAACCACGTTCTGAATTGGTGAAGAAGAATAGGGCGTAAAAATAACCCAAATATACCATGAGCGTAAAGTAGTAGACTAGGCGTAAAATAGCCCTGACATGGACTTCTCGCGTAAAGTGGTTGTTAAATAACCTTGAGCGTAAAAGTAGCTCAAATAAACCTTACGCACACGTCAACTTTTGAGCGTAAAAACTCGTATAGTCTCCGTACGTAAAAGAAGCCATATTATGAGCGTAAAAATAGCTCAGTCCACATACTAAACGACAAATTGGTCTCTGTGTAAAACAAATCCCTTCGATTTCTGAGATATACGCCATCATTAAATCTTCATGTCAGACTTTGCATTAAATGCAAGACTTGACAGCTTTGTCCAGCGTAAAAGTGGCTAGCCTGTCTTAGGCGTAAAACCATTAGCTTTGATCCGGGCGTAAAATGATTAGCCTGCTTTAGGCGTAAAGTGATTAGCCTCTCTTTGGCGTAAAGTGGATCAATTTGAATGGAATGATCCATCTCTTTGACTCATTCTTATGAAGCACTTTTTACGCTCCTACATGGGGACCACACCGTCTTGAGTTTCTGTCGGAGGAAAGCTGCCGAATTGTACTGACACCATATTGGCTGCGACTGTTACCTCTTCAAAATCGATGGCCAGAGCGTTCGAATCGATTAGGTTTTGGATGTACCATTTTAGTTGGTAGCAGTCGTGTGTGGCATGGTGGACGTAGCGGTGGTAATGGCAGTACTTTGGGTTCTCCATGTCTGCCTGCCGCGGTTCCCGTCTTGGTGGAAGAAGCTGAATTCTGTCTCCTTGTATGAGCATGTCCAAGATGGGCTTGACGTGACCGTCTTCGAAGGAGTATATGATTTGTGGCCATTGTTTGTCTGCCTGCTTTGGCTCAGGTTTCTGTGCTGTGTCAGCCACCATAGCCTGCTTACCCCTGCTGTCCCGATTGTTGGAGGGACTACCCCCATTGTCGTTGTTGGTATTAGGACGCTTGCCCTTGTTCTCTCCGTCCGAGATGTGCAGTCCCAATTGGCGAGCCTTCTTCAATCGTTCTTCGACGCTTGTGGCGCTGATAATGAACGTCTTCCAGTCCTTGAATTGACTTTCGTCCATCTAGAGACTGATTGTTGGGAGCAATCTCTTTTGGCAAATTTCGATCAAGGAGGAATCGGGATTTCCAGATGGCAGCTTCATTACGGTTTGGCGAAACCGCTCGATATAGTTTCTTGTCAGCTCTTTCTCCCCTTGGACGACGTCCATGAGGGTGGACATTGTGATGTCCAGCCCTACTTCGTAGAATCTCTCCAAGAGCATGCGCTTGAAGCCGGCGAAGGAGTGGATGCAGTTGTCTGGCAGGTTGCAATACCAATCGAAGGCGACCCCTTCCAACGCCCCGATGAATAATCGTGTGAGAATGGCATCGTCATGGGGCAGATGGTCGGTGGTAACCTCGAAGTAAGTGATGTACCGACTTGCTGAGGTCTTGCCATCATAAGGATTGATATTGAACGGCATATATCTTGGCGGGAAGGAGACATCCCTCCATGCAGCAGGGTATGGTTGCCGTATTCTGAGGTCTTGAGAATTTTTTCAAGCGTAAAACATGGCTCGGAGCTCTTGGACCTCTCTTCTCGCTTCGAGGGCTTCGTCCACGGCGGTGGGGGCCGTTATTTCAGGAGGATTGTTGTCCAGGTTCGGTGCCACCGAATTCGAGTCCGCATTGACCGCAGGACCCGTACATGTTTGGCCAGGTGTCCCTCCTTGCAGAGTTGGAAGGGCCGCTTTGATCTCGTCCACAGACTTGACCAAGGCAAGCAATATGGCTTCGAGAGTGTCGATGCATTGGCGATCGCTGGAACCACCTTGGCTGCTGTCTGTCATGAATACCGTCTTCACATGAGGAGAGATGGACGGAGCGGTGGAGGAAGCGCCCTCCGAATCATACCCATATAGTGAAAAGTCGTCGGGGTATGTGGGAATGTTCTCCTCTGGTTCGGATTCGGAAGGAACAGTACCCCCAGTCTCCGAGTTCGCCTCGTCTTGGGAGTTGTGGACGTCCTCGGGGACGTCGGGGTTTGCTGCATCTGATGGAAGAGTTGCCTTCCCTGACTCGTCTTCTTGGAATATCGGGTTGTCGTGGAGGTTCGGAGGAGTGCTACCCCTAGTCCCAGCAACCCCCAGTGGTGTGGACGACGAATCTCCTACTATAGCAGATTTCGTCTTAGAACGGGTGCCTTGGAAAACTTCGGTGGTGGGCACCCGCTTAGATGACAGTTTTTTAGTCGCAGTGGTTGAGATCTTAGGGCTGGGAACATTTGTCTTCTTTCCTTTCCTATCGGCGGGGACTTTCTGCGCAGAGTTGTAGGAGACGACGGGAAGTGCCTCGTCTTTTGAAGATGGCTGTTACAGTCTTTGAAAGATGAACTGCCGGTCTTCTCGCACCATCGCGTTATTGCAGCAGCAGTTGACAATGACTTAGGTGCAGTGACGTCCATGGGAGGACTCTTTGTACCCCGATGCGTCTTCTCTTTCCTTGCGTTTGTGGAGGATGGCCTCACGCAAGTCAGATGGGTCTGGATCGACCATGTTTGCTCCCTGGATTTTGGAAGAATTTTGCGAACCTCTCTGTCCGTTTGCCGTCGGGGGCTGGACTCGAGTGGTTCGGTACAACTTCCCATCTGAGGCCCGCATAACGGTATACGGGACGCTCGGATGGTCAGAGACTGGATCAGCGGACCGAGTGTGCCAAGCTCGTGCTGCCCTAGACTTCTTCGCTCTAGTACGTAAAGGCACATAGTAGGAAGAGTCTAGGTGATGCTGGAGAGAGTCAGATATTTCTTCTTGGGAGCACAAGAGATCAGGACCATAAGACAGGCGGTCGAAGACAGAGCTGCGCGGGGTATGCGTCATGCTGCCATCCTCAACAAACTTCATGCGGCTGGCAGACGTAGCCGCATAGGCTTTCTTCATGCTGCTGGGAGTCTCAGCCGCATGAGTTTTCTTCATGCGGCTGGATGATCTGGCCGCATAGACTTTCTTCATACGGCTGGTAGATTCACCCGCATGAGCCTCCTGCATGTGGTTGGCAGATTTGGCCACAGGAGTGCTCGGCTTCTTCTTGGGGCGCATAGAGTCACTCTTTGTCCCTGCAAGTCCAGCTTCATAGTGCTTTCCTCTGCCGGACTTGGGGACAGCAGAGTGCTCTACGGCTCGAAGTGGAGCCGTATGAGAGTCGCCTTCGCCGTCTTGGGTAGCAGAGAGTGTCTCGTCCAGAGCTTGTGGAGGAGCAAACAATTTTGGCCTCCACTCATAGCGAGCTTTCTTTGTGCGGGTTCGCTTCTGGATCGGGCCGGCACTTCCTTCAGAGAGCATTTCTTCAAAAGCCTGTTGGTCGAAACGGACGACCATCTTCTGTTGCGTGGAGCCAAGCTTGGCTGTATCCGTTTGCGTCACCAACTCCTCAGCCGTGGAGAAGTTTGTCCCCAGCAGAGTCGCCATCGTGTTTGCCATAAAATATAAAGAGCAGAACAATTATCGGAGGACTGGACTTTTACTTCACGTTACAAACTCGCTTGTACAAAGAAAGCCTAGGGACGAAAACCTAGGTACAGCAGTCTAAGTATAATTGTTTATTTTAGAGTCTGGAGGTGACGATAGAGGCTCGGGAAAGCTACGGCAGCTTTGCCTTACTCCTTGGACGATCGGTATGCAGCCTTGGCTCCAGAAGATTGCTTGGCGTTGAAAAAATGCTCTCTTTGCTCTCTCTCTGCTTTTTTCTCTCCAAGTATTTTGGTGCTCTCTGATCTCGAAAAATGGTCTTCTTTACAAGGGAATGGCACCTTGCTATTTATAAGAAGGGAATGCTATCATTAGGGTTTATAATGATTGTCCCTTAAAGTGGCGGCGGCCTGTTGATTGATCAATCTGGGCCATTAGTTTTGAGTGTAATGAATCTGGGCCATTAATGTAGATTATGCCAAATCCTCTCAATAATTAATGCTGATTGGAATAAATCTTCCTTATGATGATCTGCTGATATCTGCGAATCTGAATGAATAAGTTTAATTCATTCTCCTGCCACGTGTCCCAGATTATTGGAATTTGACCCAATCTTTGATTGCAGTAAATCTGGGAAATTGATTGGCTTTATGACACGTGTCCCGGGAGCCGCTGAGGGGATCTGAGCTGCATGAGGATTGAGCCGCATAAGCCCGGCCACGTGTCAAGGCTGTTGGGGAGTGGCCCCCGAACCTTCGAATCACATGATAATCTGGACCGCATGGACGTAGGTGGCCGCATAACGGGTAACCCCTTCGTGAGCCACATGGAGATGGTCCTCGTGAGCCGCATGGGGTAGCGTCTGCTTGAGCCGCATAGGGGGAGCCTCCGCTTGAGCCACATAGGGCTGTGTCGATCTGGGCCGCATAGGGAAACTTCGGCCTGAGCCGCATGGGGGGTCTCCGCTCGAGCCGCATATGACTGTCCACGTGCCTAGGCTACGTGGCATTTTCTGGATCTCGGGGGATTATGTCAGAGATTTTCTTCTTTTTTCTAGGAGTCTGTCATTATGACAGAGTCATAATTACATCTTTGTGTCAGGACTGTCATCTTTTCAGAGCTGTCAGTCGTCAAGACAATTAATTAGTAAGGGAAGAGTTGTTTGTATGCTAAGTGGCACCTCTCTGAGCCGTATGGAGATCACAGAGCCGCATAGACGCGTTGAGCCGCATGGGTCCTCTGAGCCGTATGGGGTTTTCTGGCCGCATGGCTCTTTCTTTATTATTTCCCACGCTTCTACAGCATCAAGACTGGCCTTTTTTTTCTTCCTCAGTATATTTGTCATGGGGTTTTTTAGCTAAAACACCATTAACATAAATACGAGGTGGCTTTTTATAACCATCAATAACTACAGACCATAAGTCAAAATTAAGAGATTTTAGAAAGAAACTCATACGTGTTTTCCAATAGGTGTAGTTTGTGCCGTCAAACAGTGGATGTCTGTTTGTGGCTTGGCCTTCACTTGTGAATTTTACAGTTACCATGTGTAATGCTGTGATCTATATAAAGATTGAATATAACTGCAACTTTACCTTGCTTTACCTGTATAACCCGCTTTGGAATACCTCTAGATGGAGAGCTTGCTTATAGAGAACCTGCTCTGATATCAATTGTAGGAACGAAATCGTAAAGCAGAATACTCTAGAGGGGGGGGGGGGTGAATAGAGTAGGCAGCAGAATTTTGCTAATTAAAAAAACTTGTTAGCAGTTAGATCATAGATATAATAATAATCACAAAAGTAAATGACAGAAATTAAAAGTGATTAGAAGGCAAACGCAAACACCGAGATTTATACTGGTTTTCCTCTTGTGAGGACTAGTCCAGTCAGAAGAACTCTAGCTTCCAGTTGAATCCACTATTGGAAAATCCTACAAGTTTTCATACGAAGTCCTTGCAACTTCTACAGACGCGAGCTTTGATACGAAGAACTCGACCAACTTCAATTGTGAAGAGTTGAATCTTCTATCAAGCCTCTGATTACAATCGCTCTGAAACTTCTAGACCGTACCGTACTGGCAAATCGACTAGAGGATTGTAACTGGCTTGGGATTTGAAAATGAAAGCTTTTAGAACTCTTTGGAAGAATGTAAGCTTAGGAAGAGAAGAGATTGAAAGTGAATTGGTGATTTGAAAAGATCAAAATACTTCTCTATTTATAGTTTTTTTAAAGACAGAACTCTGACAGAATTCGGGCAGAATTCGGACAGAACTCTTTGTAACAAACCGCAACTGAAGGATGACCAAGTTCAAAATCCAACGTTCACTAACGTTCCAAATGGCCGAACTCTGGCCGAACTCTGGCCGAACTCGGGTCGAGTTCTTCTGGGGTTCTGTCAGTTCATTTTTGGAGAAAATAAATTTTGGCTTTTAAAAAAAATCCTTCATAAGCTTTTTGTAAAAAGAATATTTTTCAAAAACGTAGGTCATTTGTAAAAGAATAGGATGGTTTTGAAAAACGTTTTAGGATAGCCTATTTGCCAGTACGACTCGGTGTACAATGTATTCCTAGACTCAATAAAATAAAAAATTACATTGCTTAACAGGAAGTACATTCTAAATGGCAAATAGCTTTAGTCTTGAACAAAGTAGAGATCCATTGTTGAGCAATGTCCAAAACGTCGTAGGTAAACATCTGAGTTGATTTGTAATTATATCGATACAGAGTTTGATCAATTATTAAAATCAGGTTTGACCATGACCAATGGGCCAACAATCCTGCTGTAGAGTAATTGCTCCAGAGTTGACCAACTCCTGGATTTTGCCTTTGAGCTCATAACATGCTCTGGTTGGATGCCTTATGAATCTGTGATAAACACAGTATTTAGGGTGATCAGTTTTACCAACTTCTTCTGGTCGCTTTGCCTCTGGAAGCTGAAGTTTATTGCTTTTGACCAAGCAATCGAAGATGCTTAAAGTATCATCTTCATCGAAAGAATACTCTTCTTTTGGACGAGTTGACTTTTGCAGTGGTGCTGATGGGGTGGATGTTGTCTGAGTAACATTGACAGCCAAATACTCTTTGCCTTTGAGATTAATGGCCAGTGTTTCTTTATTCTTGCGGTTATTCTGGCGATTACTACCCCCGGGTGTAGAATGTTTATCTTGGTTAGGATGAGTCATCTGGACTCCTAACTGCTTGAACTTTTCGGCACTAACTTCTGCCGCCTTTGCATTAACAATGAAAGAAGGCCAATCCTGGAATTGTGTAGATCCCGTCCACATACTGATAATAGGCAACAAGTTTGATTTGTAAGTGTCTATTGTAGTTGATCATTCATCACCTCAAAATAATTGATGTACTGACTTGGAGAAGTGCTGCCATCAAACAGCATAATGGTTGGAAGCTTATACTTAGGAGGAAATGGAACTTCCTTCCACTCTGTAGGATATGGTTGCTTTATCACTACTACAAAAATGGATAACAATGATGGCTAAATATGCTAATTGATCACATTTGTTTGGCCATCATCTATGAAGGGGTCATCTTTATTATTAGTAATCAATGGCAACTCAACGCATGTCTTCTTTATTTATAAAAGATGACTTTTATGTGTCATCTTTATTTAGAAAATATAACTTTTATATGTCATCGTTATTTACAGAAGATGACTTCTATCATGAGACAACAATGACAACTCAATGCACGTCATCTTTATTTATAAAAGATGACTTTTATGTATCATCTTTATTTAGAAAAGATGACTTTTATATGTCATCGTTATTTACAAAAGATGACTTCTATTGTGAGACAACAATGACAACTCCATGCACGTCATCTTTATTTATAAAAGATGACTTTTATGTATCATCTTTATTTAGAAAAGATGACTTTTATATGTCAACGTTGTTGTCAACGTTGTTTACATAAGATGACTGCTATCGTGAGACAATATTGATAGCTGAACACACGTCATTATTATTTACAAATAATGACTTATACATGTCATTGTTATTTACAAAAGATGACTTATATGCGTCATCTATATATATACAAAAGATGACTTATAAAAGATGACTTTTTACATTGGAAAACAATGACGACTCAGAACAATAAAATGTAGATACAATATCCCATTGAAGAAAATAAAGAAGAAGAAAAATAATGTGTAACACCAACAAAAATTATTTCATTTCATAATTATTCAAAGTCATGACATTGAACTAAACAATATACTTTATTCTCACATACTATAAAACAAAAATTAATAATACTTCCAAAATTTTCTTAATACATATTGACTTCATTAACAATATCCATGATAAAGTTGGCTAGCTCTCCTCTCATTTCATCAATTTCTTTGATGGAGTAGTCCTTTCTCCCAGCAAACTACAAAAAATAAACACAATCAACTATTACATTAATAACGTCATGTTATACCAATATAACCTTTGATAACATTATCTTAACATCAAACTTACCACTTTTTCTAATTTGGCAGTAGAAAGTTGGAATATGTCCTTCATAAATTTCATTACATAGTAGCCACTTTCAATATTGTCTGGTTGTTTAGGACACTACATTAAAAAGTAAAAAATTACATGAGCTAGCATGAATAATCAAGAAAAAAAATGAAACATAAACTAAAACTTACATTCATACAGTCCCAATATTTCTTGAAAGCAAGCATTTTGAAAGAAACCTGACCAAGTCTGGTATATTATGGGGCAATTTGTTGGGCCTTGTATTTTTTATTTAGAGTGGAGCTAATATAGCGTTTACACAATTAAAGCTTCCAGGATTAAAAATAAAAGTATTAAAAATAATGACAAGGAGAAGTAAAGCTTCTCAAATGAAACATAATCTCTAGTGAAACTTCTGCCATCCAAATACCGGACATCAATACAAAATAGTTCTCTGACAAAATGTTGCTTCGTCATTCGCATGTATTTGCACTTTCATAAATCAAAGGCAACCTTGTTTGCAAATAAGCATAAACCATCATTCAGAAGGTAAGGCAAGATCCTATACCAGAACCTAAAAGACCAATTACAATTAGCTACTGTTCTCAGAGGTCCATTATCAAGATACATCAAATTGCTACAGATACAATAAGAAATATATCGCTGCTCTGTAAAATGGAGACTGGAGAAGTCATCGGTTCAGATTTGAATGAAATCAGAAGAAAAAAAAATAACTACCAAGGAACGAAAAGGGAACACATGAATAAATCACCTTTCCTTTTGTTGTGGGGTATTAGAAGATGGTTCTGCTAGCAGCATAGGATGCTCCTTGGGATCAATTAATAGCCGTTCCCTGACAAGCACAAAGACACCATTACTCAAAAGTTAAGAACCAGAAACTACAAAAAAGACATGCCTGTAAGTCACAACTGCAAAACACAAAACTGACATGTATTTAGAGCATTTAATACAAATGATCTGTAAATTGAAACAAAATTCCAACTTCACGACATGCAGTAAAACAAAGTTCTAAAATTTTAATGCTATATGCAAGAATTCGTGATCAAATTGCTATAGAAACCTTAATAGAAAATATTAAGTTGGGATTTCCATAAATCTGCAAGCACGCAATGAAGTTCGCACAATTGATTGCATCTTAAATATTAGTATTATGAACGGAAAAATAAGTTTAAAAGCTTGTCATATTTAACTTCCAAATCATACAAATTAGTATGTAGCTTATCCATCTCTTGGTCCAGCGCTTGTCGAGTGGGAGCGGGTGGAAAATACATTGATGGGGTGACATATTGTCCCACACCCCTTACTCTACCGGAATGTTCAGGAGCCTCTAATGCTAATGCCAAGATATCATTTCTGCCAGCGGGATTTAGCAACCCCTTGTCTTTTTGTTTTCTCAACTCATCCTACAAATGTAGTACAAAAAGATTCTAAGTTATATCCCATCTAAGTATAAAAAAACATCGTAGGGGGACAACAAGATAACTTTTTATTTTTTTGCCCGATTCTCAATAACCTCATTGTCAAATCCACCAGACTTATTAGCTCGAGCAGCCTTCCAAAGTATATCCCGATCAATTTCGTCAATGGTTCCCTGTTCTTTTTGCTATTTATTAAAAAAAAGAACAATAGTCAGTAGTACTTGAAAACACTTTGCAAATAAAATTTCAAAGAAATTCAATAAATACTTAAATTTCTGCCTCTAACTTAGCATAACCTTTTCTAGAAATATGATGGGGGTATAAGTGTTGCGCTCATACAGCCTTTTATTTTTCTCTTATAGACTACATGGTTGACAAAATAGTAGCATAATATAAGCATATAACTTGAATAAAAAAATAATTACTGTGGTAGTTTACGTACCAAGAATTTTTTAGACAGACGGTCCATCTGCACATATTAATAATGTATGTGATAACTTTAAATGTATAGAAAAAATACATGGCAATTGAAAATGGATCATTACAGAGGGCACGACTCTATCAACCGTATCCATCTGCACATTGGGACTATAGATAATGAAATTAAATATCACAACTCTTAGCACAAGGATCATTAAGATTTGCATTTAAATTATATCACTACAAGGGTTGGTTACCCGAAGGATAAGATCAAGGCTCCAATAGTGGATGGCATGGGGAACTTGCCTCGGCTTTGACACACTATAGAAAATCTTGCATGTATGTCACCCCTATTTCCTGTATTGCGTATTTATGCTCGTATTTGATTTTGGCACGTATTTTAATTTTCTCGGCTTGCGGATTTTGGTTTCTCGTAAATGGGTTTTGGACCATGGCTTGGTTTTATTTTGTGAAAGTTGGTTTGGTTTGGTTCATCATGAGTGGAACACTTTAACCTACACTCTACCCTCAACACAATACAACCACCCTCATTATATCTCCACCAAACTTTCTCTCTCCTCTTTACTCTCCATTAATTTTCTTCTTCTTCCTTCTTCCACACAACTCCCCAACCCATAGGCAAGTGCACCTTGCCAACAAATAAGCACCCAATTTTATTTGTTCATTTGATAGATTAGGACATAGAGAACAACTTTAGAACTTGACATTTTGTGATTTGGAGCTTTCATTCTTCTAGATCTAGGTTTTTACTATTTTCGAAAATCCTTGGTTTTGATCTATTAAACTTCGATTTTTGCATGTTTTGATGCTTCCATGTGGAAGGGAATTCGATTTTACTCAAGTTAGAACTTTGAAAATCTAGATTTGGTTTTGATTTGATCAAGTTATGAAGAATTGAAGTTTTGAAGCTCTTGGAGTTCTTCTCGGGTTGGAGAAGCAGCCCTCTCGGCCTGCGCTCTTTAGCGCAAGGCCGATTGTGCAGCTCACCCTTTGGTGAACTGTGCACCTTCCTTCTCGGCCAGCGCCTTTATTGCGCATAGCTGATTGCGCCCGGCCTCTCGGGCTGAACCGTGCATCTTCCTTGGCGCACTAACTCCTGCGCAGTCCACCTTCTGTGCCATCTATCCATGCGCCATCCATCCCTGCGCCACCTGACTCCTGCGCAGTCCACCTTCTGTGTAATCTATCTATGTGCCATCCATCCCTGTGCAACCTGATCCCGTGCAATCTATCCATGCGCCATCCACTCCTGCGCAGTTGGTTCCCTGCGCAGCTCACCCTGCGCAGTTGGCCTCCTGGCGCACTTGACTCCTGCGCAATCCAACCCCCTGACCCCTTGCGCAAACCATTGGCTCTTGGAGATTAGGTTTTATTTTCTTTAAGCCTGGCTCTTTTATAGTCCTATATATATTGATATTGAATTAGATATTTTACGCCCATTTTATATCCTTACGCCTTTTGTCATGAACTTGGTTTTACTTAATATGTTTGGAATGTCTATTGTACATGGCCTGGTATGACAAGGAACTAGCATAACACGACAGTGACCCATATTGGTGCACTCCTGACATGACCCACCTGACTTGATAGTGGCCCGTCGTGGCGCACTCCTAACAAGCACCCTGACATGATTTATCTTGATAACTTGATAGTGGCCCGTGGCGGCGCACTCCTGACTTGACTTGACTTGATAACTTGACTTGACTTGCCTTGACACCGTGGGTGTTCCTGCTTGCTTGCTTGTACAATCCACTTGTCTTGTCTTGCATCATGTCTAGGACGTGACTTCCTGGGTACCACGGCCAGGGACTCGTGCTGAATTGGATTAGGCTAATTATTAGATCAAACTAGAACATGGAGAACTTTCCAGTCATAGGCAATCTCGTTATCTGGGCGCTTTAATGGACTTGTAGCTTGCCGACGAGTAGAGCACATTTCCAGCACACTGTCATGTGTTGCACCCTCTAAGTCACCTAAGGGTACATTTGTCTTCCGGGCAATGTACCCACCTATAACTCTCAACCCGCGGAAGGATAACTGGATAGTCTGCAGGGCTTGGGACTGGAAGTTTCTTACTTGCATCTTGTTAGTAATTAGGCTTGTGATAACCCTAGTTAGTTAAAGTAGTAAGCCGTAGTACTTGCTTGGCCGATTGTGGATGAATGATGTCTAGCTCTGTCTAAGTCTTGTCTAGCTCCAGTACCTGCTATCTCCTGAGCATGTTTGTTTTACTTATCTTAACGATAAATGGGTAGAGACAGTGAGCTATTCAGGCGAAGGGGTACAATCCCGGTCCTTGTTTGGTTTAAGGATTGTAACCTGGCTCCCGGAATGGTTCCACGTCCCTAGTCGTTTATCGCCCTGTGTACCTTACTACTTGTACTTTCTTTTATTCTTTATGTTCTGATATGCTGGCTTTTGTTCTTATTTGTGGCCTCCTTTGCGGCACTTGCTCTTTCTGGGGTTTGACCCAGCTGGTTTTGTGTGGCCAGATTTCGGAGCAGCTTCCGAGGATCTACCAAGCTTCCAGCCCAATGGTGACAACTAGACGGAACCCGGGCCAAGAGTGGATTTTCCTTTTTGTTTTACCCACTTATATGTAAATTTATTCTTTTGAGGCGTTTAGCCGACGAGCACCTGTTAGCTCGATGCACATTTACTTACTGTCTGCCTACGGGCTGTAAGCATGATTAACAAATCCTAGGGTTGATCATGTATGACTGAACTCTTGCTAGTCCCATCATTTTGTACGACTAGCTTCATAATCATCCAATATGTAATATTTGGGACGCCTTATATATATATTTGATGCTCTAACATCTTGTAACTCTGTTAATTGTTTGAGATTGAGACAATAGGCTTGACCTTAAGAGACTGCTGGCTTGTAGTAAACCCTCATATCTAGACAGCCGTGACCGTATAGTTGAGATGTATCCTATTTCAATATACGTAGCTGGCTATGTCTGCCCCCGCTCTCCAGTATTCTGGTTCTGGGGCTTGACATGGTTTAAGTGGTGGCCCACGCAGGTCTTGTCAATCAAGAAATGTGAGGATTTACCGAATAGATGTCACAATTAATATTCGCCGTTGATCTCTGCTCGTATCTTCAAATCCCTGAGATTCTTGACCTGGTCACACGCTTGTATCATTGATCTGTCCTGGTCCTTCCTTACTGTTCCCTATGTCGTCTTCTTCAGCGGCATTACTCCCGGACCTGCCAACCAGCCAGAGGAAGCTCGACAAGCACCCCAGCGCCAGGAAGATCAAGCTCAGCACTCTGGAGTAGCCTCCCGAGTTATGCTTCCCGGAGGCTCGGAACCTCTAGTTCAGGCAGCTCCGCCCGCTCAACCAGCTAGACAGGATGAGGGACCTTTGGTAGGGCTTATCAGAGAACTACTTGCATCCCAAGATCGTCGAGGCGACGCTTGGCTTCCAGGGATGCCACCAGAGCGGGAGATCGAGTTCACCATCGACTTGATTCCCGGGACAGCACCAGTATCAGAGCGAGTCTACAGAATGGCACCTTCAGAATTGGAGATTTTGGACAAGATGATTGAAGAACTCAGGACCAAGGGATTCATTCGTGCAAGTGGATCGCCTTGGGGAGCCCCGATGCTTCTTGTAAAAAAGAAGAATGGTACGTCTAGGCTATGTGTTGATTATCGTACCTTGAACTCAGTGACAATCAAGAACAGATACCTTCTCCGGAGGATAGATGACTTGTTTGATCAACTCAAGGGGGCTTCAGTTTTCTCGAAGATAGACTTGCGGTCAGGATACCACCAGATCAGAGTCAGAGAGCAGGACATCCCGAAGACGGCGTTCAGATCTAGGTACGGGCATTGGGAGTTTCTAGTTATGCCCTTTGGAGCGACCAATGCGCCGGCAGTGTTCATGGACCTTATGAACCGTATTTTCATGCCTTACTTGGATTAGTTCGTGATAGTGTTCCTTGATGACATCCTGGTCTATAGCAAGAGTGAAGCAGAGTACGAGCATCATCTCAGAATTGTACTCCAGATTCTCAGAGAGCACAAGTTGTACGCCAAGTTCAGTAAATGCGAGTTCTGGCTCGATCGTATTTCTTACTTAGGTCACATCATTACCAGAGGAGGAGTGGAAGTGGATCCCCAGAAGATTGTGGCTATCGAGGCATGGCCAGTACCCAGCTCAGTGGCAAAAGTTTGCAGCTTTCTTGGATTGGCCGGCTACTACCGGCGGTTCGTCTCTGATTTTGCAAGGATTTCAGCGCCGATGACCCAGTTAACCCGCAAGGATGTGCCGTTCGTTTGGACAGCAGAATGTCAGGAATCATTTGAGAAGTTGAAGCGAGGTTTGATAACGGCTCCCATTCTCACCCTTCCAGATGGGACCGGAGGATTCACAGTTTATTGCGACGCTTCAGGCAGAGGATTGGGATGTATTTTTATGCAGCATGGGAAGGTAATTGCTTATGCGTCACGTCAACTCCGTGATCATGAGAAGAATTACCCGACCCACGACTTGGAGCTAGCAGCAGTAGTGTTTGCACTTAAGTTGTGGAGGCACTACTTGTACGGAGACAGAGTGGAGATTTTCACTGATCATAAGAGCCTGAAGTATGTTTTCACCCAGAAGGATCTTAATATGCGGCAGAGAAGATGGCTCGAGCTACTGGTGGACTACGATGTGGATTTGCAGTATCATCCAGGGAAGGCCAACGTTGTAGCAGATGCGTTGAGCCGGAGAGCCGGAGTTTATTTCCTGACGGCGCAACCAGAGTTATTGTCGGATCTTCAGAAGATGGGAATTGAAGTGGTTCTTCCTTCCAATGTGGCCTTGATGGCCAGCCTACAGATTCAGTCCACCATAGTTGAGAGGATCCGGACAGCACAGTTAGCAGATTCCAAGATTCAGCGGCTCAGAGCAGAGTACGAGGCAGGAAGAAGGCCAGAGTTATGTATTCATGAGGATGGTACACTTCGACACGGCACGCGTCTTTGTGTACCCAGTGGAGATATCAGACAGGAAGTCATGGCAGAGGCTCACAGTTCGCAGTACTCCATTCACCCAGGCGGCACGAAGATGTACAGAGATATTCGTCAACACTTTTGGTGGAATGGTATGAAGAGGGAGATAGCCCGATATGTCTCTCGATGTTTGGTTTGCCAACAAGTCAAGGCTGAACATTAGAGGCCAGCTGGACTTCTTCAACCTTTACCGATCCCAGAATGGAAATGGGAGCACATAACCATGGATTTCGTGACTGGGTTACCCAGATCTCCGACAGGCAGAGATGCTATTTGGGTCATCGTGGACAGGCTTACCAAGGTGGCACACTTTCTTCCATTTAGAGTTGGACAGTCAACGGCACAGCTAGCAGAGATGTATCTCAGGCAAATCGTCAGACTTCACGGAGTGCCAGTCAGCATAGTATCAGACAGGGACACGAGGTTCACATCGCACTTCTGGCGCAGTCTTTATCAAAGTTTGGGGACTCGTCTCAAGTTCAGCTCAGCATATCATCCGCAGACAGATAGGCAATCGGAGCGCACTATACAAATTCTCGAAGATATGTTGCGGTCATGTACCCTTGACTTCGGTGGTTCGTGGGAGGATCACCTGCACCTGGTAGAATTCTCGTACAACAATAGTTTCCAGGCCAGTATCCAGATGGCACCCTTCGAGGCTCTGTATGGTAGGAAGTGCAGATCCCCGTTAGCATGGGACGATGTCGGAGAGAGGCAGATGCTCGGTCCAGAACTGATTTCTCAGACGGTTGAAGTGGTCAGGAGAGTCAGAGATCACCTTCGAGTTGCTTAGGATCGCCAGCGCCATTGGGCCGATGCTCATCGGCGTCCCTTAGAATTTGCCGTCGGCGACCATGTATTCCTTAGGATCTCGTCTACCTGCGGCGTCATTCGTTTTGGCGTGCGGGAAAAGCTTAGTCCTAGGTATATAGGGCCGTTTGATATTCTGGAGCGAGTAGGCGATGTGTCCTATCGTCTCGCTCTTCCGCCGTCGCTAAGTGAGGTACATGATGTATTCCATGTATCCCAATTAAGATGGTACATCCCGGACCCGAACCATATCCTAGATCATTCGGAATTGGTTGTTGGTACCAACCTTTCGTATGAGGAGAGGCCCGTGTCTATATTGGACCGGAGAGAAAAGACGCTCAAGAACAAGACTATTAACTTAGTCCGTGTTGCTTGGGCTCATCACTCTCTAGGTGAGTCAACGTGGGAGCGTGAGGACGACATCCGATCGCGATATCCCTACTGTTTGACTCATGAGGTATAATGTCTTTCTTATGCCTTACGCCTTCCCTTCCTTGCTTGCATTGTATGATTGTATGATTGAACTGCTTAGTGTAACTTGCCTGTGCTTAGTATAGCTTGTCATGGCAATCTCTAGCTCTTTGATTAAATTCCGAGGACGGAATTCTTTGAAGGTGGGTAGAGTTGTCACCCCCATTTCCTGTATTACGTATTTATGCTCGTATTTGATTTTGGCACGTATTTTAATTTTTTCGGCTTGCGGATTTTGGTTTCTCGTAAATGGGTTTTGGACCATGGCTTGATTTTATTTTGTGGAAGTTGGTTTGGTTTGGTTCATCATGAGTGGAACACTTTAACCTACACTCTACCCTCAACACAATACAACCACCCTCATTATATCTCCACCAAACTTTCTCTCTCCTCTTTACTCTCCATTAATTTTCTTCTTCTTCCTTCTTCCACACAACTCCCCAACCCATAGGCAAGTGCACCTTACCAACAAATAAGTACCCAATTTTATTTGTTCATTTGATAGATTAGGACATGGAGAACAACTTTAGAACTTGACATTTTGTGATTTGGAGCTTTCATTCTTCTAGATCTAGGTTTTTACTATTTTCGAAAATTCTTGGTTTTGATCTATTAAACTTCGATTTTTGCATGTTTTGATGCTTCCATGTGGAAGGGAATTCGATTTTACTCAAGTTAGAACTTTGAAAATCTAGATTTGGTTTTGATTTGATCAAGTTATGAAGAATTGAAGTTTTGAAGCTCTTGGAGTTCTTCTCGGGTTGGAGAAGCAGCCCTCTCGGCCTGCGCTCTTTAGCGCAAGGCCGATTGCGCAGCTCAACCTTTGGTGAACTGTGCACCTTCCTTCTCGGCCAGCGCCTTCATTGCGCATAGCCGATTGCGCCCGGCCTCTCGGGATGAACCGCGCATCTTCCTTGGCGTACTAACTCCTGCGCAGTCCACCTTCTGCGCCATCTATCCATGCGTCATCCATCCCTGCGCCACCTGACTCCTGTGCAGTCCACCTTCTGTGCAATCTATCCATGCGCCATCCATCCCTGCACAACCTGATCCTGTGCAATCTATCCATGCGCCATCCACTCCTGCGCAGTTGGTTCCCTGCGCAGCTCACCCTGCGCAGTTGGCCTCCTGGCGCACTTGACTCCTGCGCAATCCAACCCCCTGACCCCTTGCGCAAACCATTGGCTCTTGGAGATTAGGTTTTATTTTCTTTAAGCCTGGCTCTTCTATAGTCCTATATATATTGATATTGTATTAGATATTTTACGCCCATTTTATATCCTTATGCCTTTTGTCATGAACTTGGTTTTACTTAATATGTTTGGAATGTCTATTGTACATGGCCTGGTATGACAAGGAACTAGCATAACACGACAGTGACCCGTATTGGTGCACTCCTGACATGACCCACCTGACTTGATAGTGGCCCGTCGTGGCGCACTCCTAACAAGCACCGTGACATGATTTATCTTGATAACTTGATAGTGGCCCGTGGCGGCGCACTCCTGACTTGACTTGACTTGATAACTTGACTTAACTTGCCTTGACACCGTGGGTGTTCCTGCTTGCTTGCTTGTACAATCCACTTGTCTTGTCTTGCATCATGTCTAGGACGTGACTTCCTGGGTACCACGGCCAGGGACTCGCGCTGAATTGGATTAGGCTAATTATTAGATCAAACTAGAACATGGAGAACTTTCCAGTCACAGGCAATCTCGTTATCTGGGCACTTTAATGGACTTGTAGCTTGCCGACGAGTAGAGCACATTTCCAGCACACTGTCATGTGTTGCACCCTCTAAGTCACCTAAGGGTACATTTGTCTTCTGGGCAATGTACCCACCTATAACTCTCAACCCGCGGAAGGATAACTGGATAGTCTGCAGGGCTTGGGACTGGGAGTTTCTTACTTGCATCTTGTTAGTAATTAGGCTTGTGATAACCCTAGTTAGTTAAAGTAGTAAGCCGTAGTACTTGCTTGGCCGATTGTGGATGAATGATGTCTAGCTCTGTCTAAGTCTTGTCTAGCTCCAGTACCTGCTATCTCCTGAGCATGTTTGTTTTACTTATCTTAACGATAAATGGGTTGAGACAGTGAGCTATTCAGGCGAAGGGGTACAATCCCGGTCCTTGTTTGGTTTAAGGATTGTAACCTGGCTCCCGGAATGGTTCCACGTCCCTAGTCGTTTATCGCCCTGTGTACCTTACTACTTGTACTTTCTTTTATTCTTTATGTTCTGATATGCTGGCTTTTGTTCTTATTTGTGGCCTCCTTTGTGGCACTTGCTCTTTCTGGGGTTTGACCCAGCTGGTTTTGTGTGGCCAGATTTCGGAGCAGCTTCCGAGGATCTACCAAGCTTCCAGCCCAATGGTGACAACTAGACGGAACCCGGGCCAAGAGTGGGTTTTCCTTTTTGTTTCACCCACTTATATGTAAATTTATTCTTTTGAGGCGTTTAGCCGACGAGCACCTGTTAGCTCGATGCACATTTACTTACTGTCTGCCTACGGGCTGTAAGCATGATTAACAAATCCTAGGGTTGATCATGTATGACTGAACTCTTGCTAGTCCCATCATTTTGTATGACTAGCTTCATGATCATCCAATATGTAATATTTGGGACGCCTTATATATATTTGATGCTCTAACATCTTGTAACTCTGTTAATTGCTTGAGATTGAGACAATAGGCTTGACCTTAAGAGACTGCTGGCTTGTAGTAAATCCTCATATCTAGACAGCCGTGACCGTATAGTTGAGATGTATCCTATTTCAATATACGTAGCTGGCTATGTCTGCCCCCGCTCTCCAGTATTCTGGTTCTGGGGCGTGACATGGTTTAAGTGGTGGCCCACGCAGGTCTTGTCAATCAAGAAATGTGGGGGTTTACCGAATAGATGTCTCAATCAATATTCGCCGTTGATCTCTGCTCGTATCTTCAAATCTCTGAGATTCTTGACCTGGTCACACGCTTGTATCATTGATCTGTCCTGGTCCTTCCTTACTGTTCCCTATGTCGTCTTCTTCAGCGGCATTACTCTCGGACCTGCCAACCAGCCAGAGGAAGCTCGACAAGCACCCCAGCGCCAGGAAGATCAAGCTCAGCACTCTGGAGTAGCCTCCCGAGTTATGCTTCCCGGAGGCTCGGAACCTCTAGTTCAGGCAGCTCCGCCCGCTCAACCAGCTAGACAGGATGAGGGACCTTTGGTAGGGCTTATCAGAGAACTACTTGTATCCCAAGATCGTCGAGGCGACGCCTTGCACCAGGAAGTTCATGATGCACTAAACCGAGGAGGTCCCCAAGGGAATCAGGCGGCCAACAGTTTCAAGCGCTTGAACCCTCCTTTCTTTGATGGCAGTGAAGATGCGATTGCCGCAGACGCTTGGCTTCAGGATACCGAGGTGGTTCTAGAAGCAGCTAGGATACCTGAAAATGAGAAGGTGGCGGTGGTACGCCTACAGTTGTTAGACTTGGCTCGCGATTGGTGGGCGGCTCAGGCCATGGGATTAGCGGCACCAGTCACTTGGGCGACGTTCAGAGATAGATTCCAGACGAAGTACTTCGATGCGGTGGCACGGTACGACCTGCAGACCCGGTTCACCAACTTGAAGCAAGGAGGCAGGACGGTCGATGGCTATGCGACCGAGTTTTCCAGGCTGAGTAGGTTCGCCCCCACCTTGGTGGCAACCGAGTTCGATAGGGCCCAGCGGTTCCAGCAGGGGCTGCACTTAGAGATATTATTGGCTGTGGAGCAGTTCGAGCACCAGACGTTCGATGCAGTGTTGAAGGCAGCAAGGAGGCATGAGTATACCTCCCGGAGAATTGTGGACAGGACCGGAGGCAGGAAGCGGTCCCACAACCAGATGCACCAATCTTCAGCTCCAGCCCCGGCAGCTAGGGGTATAACCATTGGAACTCCGAGGCGGGCGGCCTCAGTGACGTCGGTTCAACATTCGACCCCGACGTACCCGCAGCAGCAGAAGCAGAAGCAGTCTTCCGCGGTGGGATGTTCTCATTGCGGGAAGCCGGGCCATGTAGTGGCAGAGTGTCGTAGGGCACAGGGATTGTGCCTGGCTTGTGGAGGAGCAGACCACCAGATAGGGACCTGCCCGAATAGGGGAGGTCCATCATCATCCAATCTTTCTAGTTCTTCGGTGAGAGGACCAGCCCCAGCTCCAGTTCAGCAGTAGCAGCAGTACCTGAGGCCATTGTTGCCTCAGGCCCAGGCCTTTCAGCAGCAGAACCAGCAGCAGATCACCCAGGCTCCAGCACAGAACCGACAGAGGGGTTTCCAGCAGAGGGGACCCGCGGCTAGAGGTCAGGCTATAATGATGACCATAGAAGAAGAAGTTGCACCAGGTGAGGTAGTGGCAGGTACTATTCTCGTCAACACCTTTCCAGCATCTGTATTATTTGATTCTGGTGCATCGCATTCATTCAGGTCTGCACGATTCACGACACGGATAGGGTTGGAGCCCGAGTCATTATCAGTGAGGCTCAATATACTTACTGGTAATGGTCTTGTGGGAGTAGATCGAGTGTTTTCCTCGTGTCGGATCGTAGTTAGCGGTAGAGAGTTCCCCGCTAGGCTCATAGAGTTCCCTATGGCAGACTATGATGTAGTCCTAGGCATGGATTGGTTGAGGAACTATTATGCTAGGATAGACTGCCATGTTGGCAGAGTTGTCTTTAGTATTCCCGGAGAGCCAGAGTTTTTATTTTCCAGAGGCGCAGTAGAGCCATCTCCTCCAGTATTGCGGATGGCCGTAGCAGCAGTGCAGTTGCCCCGGATAGTTGAAGAGTTTCCAGATGTCTTCCCAGAGGAACTTCCAGGGATGCCACCAGAGCGGAAGATCGAGTTCACCATCGACTTGATTCCCGGGACAGCACCAGTATCAGAGCGAACAGAATGGCACCTTCAGAATTGGAGATTTTGTACAAGATGATTGAAGAACTCAGGACCAAGGGATTCATTCGTGCAAGTGGATCGCCTTGGGGAGCCCCGATGCTTCTTATGAAAAAGAAGGATGGTACGTCTAGGCTATGTGTTGATTATCGTACCTTGAACTCAGTGACAATCAAGAACAGATACCCTCTCCCGAGGATAGATGACTTGTTTGATCAACTCAAGGGGGCTTCAGTTTTCTCGAAGATAGACTTGCGGTCAGGATACCACCAGATCAGAGTCAGAGAGCAGGACATCCCGAAGACGACGTTCAGATCTAGGTACGGGCATTGGGAGTTTCTAGTTATGCCCTTTGGAGCGACCAATGCACCGGCAGTGTTCATGGACCTCATGAACCGTATTTTTATGCCTTGCTTGGATTAGTTCGTGATAGTGTTCCTTGATGACATCCTGGTCTATAGCAAGAGTGAAGCAGAGCACGAGCAGCATCTCAGAATTGTACTCCAGATTCTCAGAGAGCACCAGTTGTACACCAAGTTCAGTAAATGCGAGTTCTGGCTCGATCGTATTTCTTACTTAGGTCACATCATTACCAGAGGAGGAGTGGAAGTGGGTCCCCAGAAGATTGTGGCTATCGAGGCATGGCCAGTACCCAGCTCAGTGGCAGAAGTTCGCAGCTTTCTTGGATTGGCCGGCTACTACCGGCGGTTCATCTCTGATTTTGTAAGGATTTCAGCGCCGATGACCCAGTTGACCCGCAATGATGTGCCGTTCGTTTGGACAGCAGAATGTTAGGAATCATTTGAGAAGTTGAAGCGAGGTTTGATAACGGCTCCCATTCTCACCCTTCCAGATGGGACCGGAGGATTCACAGTTTATTGCGACGCTTCAGGCAGAGGATTGGGATGTGTTTTGATGCAGCATGGGAAGGTAATTGCTTATGCGTCACGTCAACTTCGTGATCATGAGAAAAATTACCCGACCCATGACTTGGAGCTAGCAGCAGTAGTGTTTGCACTTAAGTTGTGGAGGCACTACTTGTACGAAGACAGAGTGGAGATTTTCACTGATCATAAGAGCCTGAAGTATGTTTTCACCCAGAAGGATCTTAATATGCGGCAGAGAAGATGGCTCAAGCTACTGGTGGACTACGATGTGGATTTGCAGTATCATCCAGGGAAGGCCAACGTTGTAGCAGATGCGTTGAGCCGGAGAGCCGGAGTTTATTTCCTGACGGCGCAACCAGAGTTATTGTCGGATCTTCAGAAGATAGGAATTGAAGTGGTTCTTCCTTCCAATGTGGCCTTGATGGCCAGCCTACAGATTCAGTCCACCATAGTTGAGAGGATCCGGACAGCACAATTAGCAGATTCCAAGATTCAGCGGCTCAGAACAGAGTGCGAGACAGGAAGAAGGCCAGAGTTATGTATTCACGAGGATGGTACACTTCGACACGGCACGCATCTTTGTGTACCCAGTGGAGATATCAGACAGGAAGTCATGGCAGAGGCTCACAGTTCGCAGTACTCCATTCACCCAGGCGGCACGAAGATGTACAGAGATATTCGTCAACACTTTTGGTGGAATGGTATGAAGAGGGAGATAGCCCGGTATGTCTCTCGATATTTGGTTTGCCAACAAGTCAAGGCTGAACATCAGAGGCCAGCTGGACTTCTTCAACCTTTACCGATCCCAGAATGGAAATGGGAGCACATAACCATGGATTTCGTGACTGGGTTACCCAGATCTCCGACAGGCAGAGATGCTATTTAGGTCATTGTGGACAGGCTTACCAAGGTGGCACACTTTCTTCCATTTAGAGTTGGACAGTCAACGACGCAGCTAGCAGAGATGTATCTCAGGCAGATCGTCAGACTTTACGGAGTGCCAGTCAGCATAGTATCAGACAGGGACACGAGGTTCACATCGCACTTCTGGCGCAGTCTTCATCAAAGTTTGGGGACTCGTCTCAAGTTCAGCTCAGCATACATCCGCAGATAGATGGGCAATCGGAGCGCACTATATAAATTCTCGAAGATATGTTGCGGTCATGTACCCTTGACTTCGGTGGTTCATGGGAGGATCACCTGCACCTGGTGGAATTCTCGTACAACAATAGTTTCCAGGCCAGTATCCAGATGGCACCCTTCGAGGCTCTGTATGGTAGGAAGTGCAGATCCCCGTTAGCATGGGACGATATCGGAGAGAGGCAGATGCTCGGTCCAGAACTGATTTCTCAGACGGTTGAAGTGGTAAGGAGAGTCAGAGATCACCTTCGAGTTGCTTAGGATCGCCAGCGCCATTGGGCCGATGCTCATCGGCGTCCCTTAGAATTTGCCGTCGGCGACCATGTATTCCTTAGGATCTCGCCTACCCACGGCGTCATTCGTTTTGGCGTGCGAGGAAAGCTTAGTCCTAGGTATATAGGGCCGTTTGATATTCTGGAGCGAGTAGGCGATGTGTCCTATCGTCTCGCTCTTCCGCCGTCGCTAAGTGAGGTACATAATGTATTCCATGTATCCCAATTAAGACGGTACATCCCGGACCCGAGCCATATCCTAGATCATTCGGAATTGGTTGTTGGTACCAACCTTTCGTATGAGGAGAGGCCCATGTCTATATTGGACCGGAGAGAAAAGACGCTCAAGAACAAGACTATTAACTTAGTTCGTGTTGCTTGGGGTCATCACTCTCTAGGTGAGTCAACGTGGGAGCGTGAGGACGACATCCGATCGCGATATCCCTACCTGTTTGACTCGTGAGGTATAATGTCTTTCTTATGCCTTACGCCTTCCCTTTCTTGCTTGCATTGTATGATTGTATGATTGAACTGCTTAGTGTAACTTGCCTGTGCTTAGTATAGCTTGTCATGGCAATCTCTAGCTCCTTGATTAAATTCTGAGGACGGAATTCTTTGAAGGTGGGTAGAGTTGTCACCCTCATTTCCTGTATTACGTATTTATGCTCGTATTTGATTTTGGCACGTATTTTAATTTTCTCTGCTTGCGGATTTTGGTTTCTCGTAAATGGGTTTTGGACCATGGCTTGGTTTTATTTTGTGGAAGTTGGTTTGGTTTGGTTCATCATGAGTGGAACACTTTAACCTACACTCTACCCTCAACATAATACAACCACCCTCATTATATCTCCACCAAACTTTCTCTCTCCTCTTTACTCTCCATTAATTTTCTTCTTCTTCCTTCTTCCACACAACTCCCCAACCCATAGGCAAGTGCACCTTGCCAACAAATAAGCACCCAATTTTATTTGTTCATTTGATAGATTAGGACATAGAGAACAACTTTAGAACTTGATATTTTATGATTTGGAGCTTTCATTCTTCTAGATCTAGGTTTTTACTATTTTTGAAAATCCTTGGTTTTGATCTATTAAACTTCGATTTTTGCATGTTTTGATGCTTCCATGTGGAAGGGAATTCGATTTTACTCAAGTTAGAACTTTGAAAATCTAGATTTGGTTTTGATTTGATCAAGTTATGAAGAATTGAAGTTTTGAAGCTCTTGGAGTTCTTCTCGGGTTGGAGAAGCAGCCCTCTCGGCCTGCGCTCTTTAGCGCAAGGCCGATTGCGCAGCTCACCTTTTGGTGAACTGTGCACTTTCCTTCTCGGCCAGCGCCTTCATTGCGCATAGCCGATTGCGCCCGGCCTCTCGGGCTGAACCGCGCATCTTCCTTGGCGCACTAACTCCTGCGCAGTCCACCTTCTGCGCCATCTATCCATGCGCCATCCATCCCTGCGCCACCTGACTACTGCGCAGTCCACCTTCTGCACAATCTATCCATGCGCCATCCATCCCTGCGCAACCTGATCCCGTGCAATCTATCCATGCGCCATCCACTCCTGCGCAGTTGGTTCCCTGCGCAGCTCACCCTGCGCAGTTGGCCTCCTGGCGCACTTGACTCCTGCGCAATCCAACCCCCTGACCCCTTGCGCAAACCATTGGCTCTTGGAGATTAGGTTTTATTTTCTTTAAGCCTGGCTCTTCTATAGTCCTATTTATATTGATATTGTATTAGATATTTTACGCCCATTTTATATCCTTATGCCTTTTGTCATGAACTTGGTTTTACTTAATATGTTTGGAATGTCTATTGTACATGGCCTGGTATGACAAGGAACTAGCATAACACGACAGTGACCCGTATTGGTGCACTCCTGACATGACCCACCTGACTTGATAGTGGCCCGTCGTAGCGCACTCCTAACAAGCACCCTGACATGATTTATCTTGATAACTTGATAGTGGCCCGTGGCGGCGCACTCCTGACTTGACTTGACTTGATAACTTGACTTGACTTGCCTTGACACCGTGGGTGTTCCTGCTTGCTTGCTTGTACAATCCACTTGTCTTGTCTTGCATCATGTCTAGGACGTGACTTCCTGGGTACCACGGCCAGGGACTCGCGCTGAATTGGATTAGGCTAATTATTAGATCAAACTAGAACATGGAGAACTTCCCAGTCGCAGGCAATCTCGTTATCTGGGCGCTTTAATGGACTTGTAGCTTGCCGATGAGTAGAGCACATTTCCAGCACACTGTCATGTGTTGCACCCTCTAAGTCACCTAAGGGTACATTTGTCTCCCGGGCAATGTACCCACCTATAACTCTCAACCCGCAGAAGGATAACTGGATAGTCTGCAGGGCTTGGGACTGGGAGTTTCTCACTTGCATCTTGTTAGTAATTAGGCTTGTGATAACCCTAGTTAGTTAAAGTAGTAAGCCGTAGTACTTGCTTGGCCGATTGTGGATGAATGATGTCTAGCTCTGTCTAAGTCTTGTCTAGCTCCAGTACCTACTATCTCCTGAGCATGTTTGTTTTACTTATCTTAACGATAAATGGGTAGAGACAGTGAGCTATTCAGGCGAAGGGGTACAATCCCGGTCCTTGTTTGGTTTAAGGATTGTAACCTGGCTCCCGGAATGGTTCTACGTCCCTAGTCGTTTATCGCCCTGTGTACCTTACTACTTGTACTTTCTTTTATTCTTTATGTTCTGATATGCTGGCTTTTGTTCTTATTTGTGGCCTCCTTTGTGGCACTTGCTCTTTCTGGGTTTTGACCCAGCTGGTTTTGTGTGGCCAGATTTCGGAGCAGCTCCCGAGGATCTACCAAGCTTCCAGCCCAATGGTGACAACTAGACGGAACCCGGGCCAAGAGTGGGTTTTCCTTTTTGTTTCACCCACTTATATGTAAATTTATTCTTTTGAGGCGTTTAGCCGACGAGCACCTGTTAGCTCGATGCACATTTACTTACTGTCTGCCTACGGGCTGTAAGCATGATTAACAAATCCTAGGGTTGATCATGTATGACTGAACTCTTGCTAGTCCCATCATTTTGTACGACTAGCTTCATGATCATCCAATATGTAATATTTAGGATGCCTTATATATATATATTTGATGCTCTAACATCTTGTAACTCTGTTAATTGCTTGAGATTGAGACAATAGGCTTGACCTTAAGAGACCGCTGGCTTGTAGTAAACCCTCATATCTAGACAGCCGTGACCGTATAGTTGAGATGTATCCTATTTCAATATACGTAGCTGGCTATGTCTGCCCCCGCTCTCCAGTATTCTGGTTCTGGGGCGTGACAATGTATGTATGTACTACTTGACAAGCACTGCCTCTAGACGAAGTTGCTGCTTATACAGTTCATGTCATCATGATTTGATGTCCCTGAATGTGCTACATACTAGACAGACTCTGAGAGGACTAGCTTGTCTATTTTTACTGAATTAGAAAGGAGAAAATGGCATTCCTGATATACTCGGTATCCTCAGATAAAAATCGGGAAGCTTCTATGCCACGAGTTATTTGCTCCAGTTCTCTTGCTTGATCAGCTAGGCATTTCTGCTCATCTAGTTTCATTTTCCACTCTCTCCAGTAGGCAGAGTGTGCCTCATCAATACCATCAAGTCTATCTGGTTGAGGAATGAAAGAAACATGACACTTCAGATTGATGAATTTCAAGCTCCGAGTAATGCACATTCAGAAAAGATAGCATGGACAACGAGTTTCATTCAATTGCTATTTTTTATTACGCTATACTTTGACGTATACGAACTTACTAATCATGTTGCTATCTTATATTATAAATAAGATAAAACATGAAAAACCATATTTGAAAGGATTTGTCAGAGCACATTACCAGAATTTAATGATGCACTTTTCTCTTGAAATTTTTGATGTAACAGCTTCTTTCTAGCATCATGATTAAAACATTCTTTCTGTAAATTCTGTAGTGAACTATATGCCATCCCCATATTCATGATGTTATACTTTTCCTGGTGTCCTTCTCTTTGTTTCAGTTGCTCCTCTATTATCTCCACTCCTTGAATAGCATCTGTGAGATTTAACAGAAATAAGCATCCAAGTACATCATCCTCTTCAGTGATTGGGGGTTCCAAAAAAGATTTTGCAAGAAAGGCAACCAAGGCAACTTTTGGGACAATATCATTCATAGCCAACGAATAGAGAACATTGATAACTGCTTGCATTCTTATGGAGCTACAATATCTTCCAGAAGGAACTTTTACACCAGGAGCTCTCCTACAATATTCTTCTTTCCTACTCAGTTCAAGAAGCCAAGGAAGCTCTAATGCAGCAAATGATATAAAACTTCCTATTTTTTCTTAAAAGAGAATACCAAACAATTGCATCTTCTGTTAACAGTTCTTTGCCAACTGTTGAGATTATGTCCCTGATGTCTTTGAAGTGAATTAGATCATCACTCCAACTTTTGTGAAAGAAGGAACTATGTTTTATGGTTTCAGAACTTTCTCTCAGATCAAATATGTCTTAACACTATTTACAGGAAGTAATATTATTGAGGATCCTTGGTTATAGTAGTTTGGAGGATTGGTGTGAGTTGAAATCATAAGCTTCTCACATCTCGCGATTGTTCGGAGTGAGACAGATATCAAGGTTGGAGAGTGGTTTGTATTCGTCAAAGAAGTTGGTGAGCGCAGGCGGCTGGAATTTGGCAAATTTGTCCGTGGGATACCTTACCGGATTATCCGAGTCTAGATAAGTGTTCTTCCACAACTCTTTGCATCCCAAGAACACTACAGGTTCTAGGCAGGTGATTGTTGTCACCCTTAACCCATGAAAAACTGGTACAGCTCTCCCTCAACTGCTATACTCTTCAAACTGGTATAACTTCTGATACCTACTATGCCCTAACTTGGTTCCTATAGGAAAACTGGTACAGCTGCAGGTCAAAGACTAACAAACTGGACCAAACAATACAAGAAACAGCTTTCCTTAATGACGCCATATCTAACATCTGAAACCAGTAAACTGGTAAATGTTCCTCTACAAAAATGTTTATATATACAGCAGCAACAAATTCTCCTATACAACAACAAAAGGTATATATGGTGATATGCACTCTATTAACATAATCAAACGATATTTCATATCTTCCCCAACCCCAAATCAAGCTATCAAATCAAATGTGCGTTAACTGAAGGACAACTTCCTAAGGGTAACTTATTAATAACTTTGCATTTTATCCAGAAGAGCGTTTAGATATAGGTTACTGAACTTGTATTTTGTCGGAAATAGAGTAAGAAATAATTGTACGACAATGATTATGAGGTGGACCAATGAGATATAAAAAATTCCAGCATAAGTATAATTTTTTTCTCAGTATTAAAATCTAATAATGTAGTTAAAAATTTATAATGGTCATAAACTAACAAAAAGAAGTAAAAGAATAATTACAGGTATTGTCAATTTGCACCAAATCCATACCACGTGAGCAGATAAAACCCAACTCAACATGATATAAATGAAACTTTTGAAAAGATGATGTTTGCCATTTGTTCTCACTGAACAAAGAAACCACCAATAGGGCTAAGTTTTTCCAAAAAAAAGAAAGAGTTTTGGCAATAAGCACTCGTAGGTTTAGGGTGTTCATGAGGGTAGCGTAGCTCTGAAACAAGGCCCAATTGTTTTGTACAGTATACATGAACAAGATCAAAGAAATCCCAATATCACTAATAATGTTGATATAGCAACATAAATAACTTCAAAAGTGAGTAAAAAAACCAAAAGATTTCAAATGGTGAAAATTGGTATGAAATATCATGTTTTAATTGCAAATTCATCATTAAACTAGTAATTACTATGAATCAAACTAGAATGATTGGTAATCTATAATGAATGTAATGATTAGTGTGAACTTAAAATATGGATGATTGAGGTGTCCTTAAGGCTGTCTTTGGTTCCAAGACGGACAAGGAAAAAAATAAAGTCAATAGATAGTTTCACGATGCAAATAAACTACATGACATGATACAACTTTTGTCAACTAGGAAATGCTTCAAACAATTATATTATTATGGAACACACTTTCCATCGAGTCCAAAAGTAAATGAGTCAATATGATTCAAGGAATCTTACATTGCTTCTTGGTTCGAAATAGCTCGAGAACGCTGCCTATTTTGTCTTTCCTATAATTCATAATTTAACTGAGATTTAGAATCAAAACAAATTAAGTTGTCAATGCCTGTATCTATGACCTCCATAAGAAAACACTTGCACCTGCTGCTCAAACAGTTCAAAGACAGCCAATTCAGGTGTGTTCTTGTTGCTTCAATTGGCCAAAGTTCAACTCGATAATGTATATGAAACCTATTTTTATTTTGTTTCATAGGGAATAATTCATAGAATGTATTCATCCCCCCATATTCACCTTAAAAGGGAAAAACTTGATTAAGAATGTGAAATATATAAAATATAATCATTCCTCATAAAAAAAAACACATGATACAATGGAATGCAAAAGGATTCCTATTGGTTTTAATTGGAAAATTGCTCTCAATAAAGGTTTCCAAAAAGAATTTTCTTTAGAGGGTGTTTGGACAAGATATGGAATATTTTAATTTTGATGGGGAAAAGGCTACTAGTAATGGTATAGAAGTAATGCATCTTTGGAGACATTTTGAATGGGTACATCCTTAGTAAGAATGACTCTAAACATATTTTGTGGTCACATTAAGGGCAGATCTTACATACCATTGGAAAATAAGAAAAAAAGTTGTGATAGAGGGAACGTGAATACGAGGTACATGGAACATAAACTAGATTTTGTATATTGGAATAATATTGTTGTTTGACTTATTTAAGTTACATCTTCCTAAGTGGTTGGCCAAATATATGAATTAAACCCCTAAGACATGGAGGAAGATCACAAAGTCTGATGCATAATGTTGGTATTTGTTCTCTCTACGAAAATATACGAAGGTCAGCTTTGTGCGTGGAAGCACAAAGTAATGGTTTGGCACAATTTTTTTGGTTTGGCTGTATATAAAAGATTTCTACTATAACGAATTTAAGAATGCAATAAAAGTTCTTTTAGCAAGATAGTTCTTGGTTTGGTAGTTCAGAATATTAAGCAGTCGGATATAACACACACACATTGTCATGCCCCGACTCGCCGAATCGGTCACCATCGCATTGACTCGATATAAATCGATCCCCACGGGTCGGGACGTGATACCGTGCAAGTCTTTATTGGACTTGCACAAGGCAATGATGTGCAATTGGAAATTCCTTTTGACTCGATGCGTTCAAATTAAACAGTGTAGAGAGTTGAGGACATAGCATAGGAAGAAATTTAGCTTTTCATTCATAAACTTGTAAAGTATGTGCAAGGTCATTTTTACATTACATATGCCGTTGCGGCTACACCTTGAAACACAAAAGAAAAACTCTCGACAAGCTTGCCCTGAAATAATCCTTGTCGTTCCATACATTCACGCCCCTTTATATATTTGAACAAAGCCTTCGATCTGAGTTTGGCTTCAAAATACTTCAAAATAGGAGAGCTTCGTGCTGCCCCCCGTTCTTCAGCTTCAGTTCTAGTCTCGAGCTCCCGCAGCGCGCTCGTTACCTGGGGAGTTGGGGGTTAGCACACTTGCTAGTGGATCGGACGAACCCACTCGTCTAAACCGACACTGCTTATTAAGGATTATAGCATACGAAGTGATCTTTCTATTTAGAACTATATGAATTGCAGTTCATATCGAAGGCACATTTTAAACGATAACACATAACCAATTTTTAATCATTCTTACCACGGCCGTGCTCCTTTCCTGCACAAAATATACATGATACTTACCACCTGTACAAGACAATAGGTGAGCATGCAATCTATCCTATATGCGGTCATTGGTGATATCGACACCATGAAGGACGATTACGTAGCCTTGCGACGCGCCCTCCAGTCCAGGTAGCGAGCCTAACTGGAGGTCTCGCAATGCCTCGTGCCGAAGCACGATTTCCATAATTTCCTCCTATGCCGATTCGGTCCTAGGGCCCCGGGTACCGTCTCGAGGAAAGCTCACCTTGTGCACAAGTCGTCCTTGACCATGCGAATGTATGAATGGTTTAATATGTATGAAGTAAATTGCATAGCGTAACCATTATCAAACCACATAATCATTCCTACTCGTGCCAGGGTCCTTTTCTCCGAAACCGTACGTTCTGATTTAGCATCCCGTAGGCACCAAATTCTCGAGGCATGATATACTGCAACCGAGGTTTCTTCGTTGTGTTTTGCATGACATGAAATATATTCTATCTCTTTCTTAGAACTTTATCTTTTCTCTACTTAGTGTGAACTTATAGATTCGGAGTTAACTTCTCTAGGTTGATACATTATCCCGAGTTCTTTCTTTTAGTGGCAAGCATACATCCCGTTAGCATCATCGATTTGAACGTTGAACTTTAAGAATTTAGTTGGCGGGAAGGGGAAGTGTCACGACCCGCACCCTAGAGTAAGGACACGAGAAGTGGGTACGTCCAGCCTACGCTGCAGTGTCGGCGGTAGAACGCTGTCCTAGGTCAAACATCTAACAATATAACGGTACCTGTACAGTATATACATTCCGAATGGAGGTGACATAGCAAATACAGTCTCAATCACATCTAAGGTAGGGCATGATAAAAGATAGATAAAATATGAAATCCACAAAGAGATACCGCAGATAGAAGTCTAAGTGTCTAAGATACACAAACCCAGAAAATATCTCAAATCTCAATACAGTAATCCATAAAGTAAATACAACTCAAGACAACTAAAATAACTATCTATACAACCTCTACTATGTCTCCTCTAGGCTAGCAGGCAACCTCCAAGCTATCTGTAAAATTTATCAACAGGTCCAGTCAGGACAGGAACGAGTACAATTTATCAAGAAATCCCAAGTAAATGACAGAGAACTATAAAGCAGTTATAGACAGTTTTATTGATGAACATGGTAGTTTGTATATAGGTGATGGTATAGAGAAATAGTTAAGATACAAGGAAAGTAAGGTAAGTAAAACAAGAGAAGAATCATAGCAATAAAGATTGTAAATAGAAACTAGCTGAACTAGAGCAACATGATATAAGACCAGAATGTAAATGTAAACAAGTGCAAAACCCAAGTAAATCCAGACAACATGAATCTGATACCAGGTGATTCCAGTACAAGATGAGTCCAGTATAAGATGATTCCAGTCATAGTGATCAATGATTCCAGGGTGAGTCCAGCCTATACTCTAACAGTGTGTTTTAAAATACCGAGATCGACATATAAACGGCTGTAGGTAATACGGCACATTACACACCTGGTCGAATGTGAGATGGCTATCATTCCAGTTGATTCCAGTTGAGAGATTCCAGATTGGGGTATGTCTACATGTCTTAATCAAGTATTTCTCCTCCCAACAAGTACAAGTAATTCCAGAATACGACACGAGAATCGAAAAGAGTCCAGCCAAATGTGATGATACCAACAATGATTCCAGAATAATTCCAGTAGATTCCAGTAGATTCCAGTAATAGATTCCAAAAGATGATGCCAATAGTGATTCCAGAAATAGAGACCAGACAAGGTGGTATGTGTGTCACATACATGAATCCAGAATATCCATACGTGTGGTATCAGAGAATCACATAAAACTAAATAGAACTGAAGTACAGTAACTGGCAAATAAATGAGAGAACTTATCAGAGAATGTACTCGCCTGATAACCTGAACAACTGAAAGGTATAGAGGTCCAAACTGAAGCCACAGAGTCCTATTTAGAGCAACACAGGTCAAGATGTATACAAGAGATGATAAATGAAATGTACAATGCATCTGCATGCTGTCTAGGTCAAACTAGACTAAAGTCAACACTTGGTCAACTCTAGTCAACCACACTAGTCAAATTAGGTCAAATAGGTCAAGTCCTAGCCCAAACAAGTCTAACAAGTCTCACTAGGCCTAACCAAGCCTAGGCTAGCACTCACACAATCACAAGACAATGTGAACCACACCAATGCATAATATAAAATAGATAATATATATAAATACATACCTTCATACATACATGCATATCCACATTACATACATATTTATATATATAGGCATATGTTACATCATGCATATTTACATAGTTACATAGATATATACATTCATGCACATTTACATACATACTTTTATACATTATATATGTTAACATTCATTACAATGCATTATATTTTACTTATACCTTTGATTGATTGATTCATTCATATATGACATTCATTCATGCATATTACATACTTACATGCATCTATACATTATATACATTGTATATAACATGTAAAAATAGAAGGGGAAAAAAAGAAAAAAACTGAAATGGAAAGGGAAGGGAAGGAAAATGTAAAGAAAAGGGAAAACAGTGGACATATACATGCTTGCATCATATATTCTACATTACCATACATACTATCATTATATATTGTATTATATTATTTATATATTATGCATTCATATCTATCATTACATGTATACCTTGCAGTCATATCTAGCATTCACTATATACTTTCATGCATACATTGTATATCATTCTTTCATTCATGCATTTATGCATTGCTTACATACATTATATTAATTACATTCCTACATGCTTGCATTCAACCATATATATACATTAATGTAAAGAGGATATATATCATATATATCATTTCATTCATCTAACATATCATGTATTACATACTCTATATTCATTTAATATCCATACTACATAGGCTCATAGGTTACACAAAATGCATATATCGTATAGTCACTCTTCTACTTAAAACCAATACTGTACCAATTGGGCATTCACTAAATTCTAAGATTAAAGTATGTCGTAGCCCTTTGTGTTAGCTTTTCGAAACTTTAAACGGATCGTATTTTCGTGTCCGAAAGCTCTCAGAATCGCAAAAATACCGAAACACGTTTGTCTTTCGTACAGCTGACACTCAAATAATTTTACAGAAAATTACAGAAAGAAATTGGCTTATTAAAATATATATTTGGAAAGCTAACTTCGATACGGTTCTTTTAAAAAAAACGGGAGATAAATTGGATTCTAAGCTAAAAGTTATGACATTTCTAAGTTGCTTTGGTTAATAAAAACGTAGATGAATATTATGACGAATTTGACAAAAGAACACATATAGGCCAAGATACTTGGATACAAACATAGGTATCCAAATGAAACTCATTCTAACCATCCTAACTAAGATCAATCCACTCTCTAACCATTATAAAACTGAATTTAAATATCTATTTAAAATATTATCATACATACATACACATGGGGTGTCCTAATTTGGGATCTATCAAGTAGGACACAAGACACATATCTAAAATCTTCAAGAGAGCTCCAAATGGCCTCAAATTTGAATCTAAATGGGACACATGCATGAGGATGGATCCTACGGATTCAAAACTAATTTATATGCAAAGGAAATCGATTTAGAGGATGGGTTTTACCTATTGGGAGTGGAATCCCAATGAAATCCTTTAGGACACGGCTCCGATACGAAGATCCCTCAAAGTGGACACTCCTCCTTGTACTCCTCTTCCAATCCTTGGTAGCACCCTTCCCTTGGAGAATGGGAATGATTGAGGGAAGGTTTGGTGAAGGAATGATTTGATTTGGAGATCAAATCAATGGGAAGGCTCTCTAAAATTGGGGAAGAACAAAAGGAAAATAAAAGAGGCAAGATTGTAATAAATGAAATGAATCATTCTCTCCTAAAGGTGGCTGCCATAAAGTATCCATTAGGGCTAATGGAAAATGTGCTAATTGCCCCTCTCTAGTCTCATATGGTTAAGTCTAGACTAGGTTCAAGTTTGTGGTCAAAATGATCTAGTTTTGAGTCTCTAACTTAACCATTCTAACATGATAAAAATTAGTTTAATTAACTAACTTAAATGTTGGGTCTTGTGAGCCATGCTTAACTTAATATTGGGTCCCATCTAGAGTTTAAGCTACCCGGGTCACAATACAAGTCGGAACGAGACGAAACTCAAATCCGACTAAACAAATCCAATAAAAATAATATTAAAATATAAAATTTTCCCAAAATATTAAAATATAAAAAATGACCAAAATTATAATACATCAATTTAAATATTATTAAAATAATCTAAAATTCACCAATTATTCAAAATCCGAAATAATTCAAAAGTCACAAAATGACCAAAATACCCTTAGCCTAAAAAGTTGTAAATAGTCATTCTAATCACATGGTTAGGTCCCCATGGTCATGGTTAGTCTCTAGGCTCAACCGTTCTAGAGTTCACTAGCTAACACATCAAAATTTAATTTACCAATTTTAATTAGTACTAAATTAATTAAAAATTCTCATAAATCATAAATCCTATTATTAAATAATAAACTTTTACAAAAGTTCAAAATTACCCTCAATTTAGAAAAGTGGGTGTTACAATTCTACCCCCCTTAGAAAAATTTTATCCTCGAAATTAAAATGTTCATGCTCCTTCTAGGTCAAACCCCCACAATCAAAGTCTCAGAACTTAAACAAATCATACGATTTAAAAGGACGACATACAGGGTCATGGCATACGGTGGTAGTAAAAGTTTCATCTAGGTATACTAGTCATGCTAGACCAAAACTATCATAGGGTATCAAACATACAAGCAATCAGGGATGTTAAACTGGAAAAGATACAGAAATAACAAATCATCAAAACTGTAAGGCAGTCTACCATCTTATATAAAAAATGGTACTTATCAAAAAATAAAATAAAAATAACTACCAATTATCTATAAAGAGGTACAGAAAAAAAATCAAAATCAAAAGTTAAAGAATGAAATTCAATTGCATTGAAATCCAATCACAATATAGGATTCTCTTAATCCTGTTAAGACTAAATTTTAAGTTCTAAAAGTTATGTAGTTCGTGTGTGTATGGGTATATGTGGACATGTTCATATGGTTAGATAGTAGGCATGTGTGTATGTAAAATATACATGAAAGTGTATAGGAGGATTTGGGTTTCAAAACAATAGCTATCAAGTTACACTACTCATGGCATATTGGTTAAACAATCTATAATACACAACCTATTTACTCATAACATGCATGGCTAACCATATATATATATATATATATATATATATATATATATATATATATATATATATATATATATATACATAAATAGGTAGAAATTTAGTTATGTATCTATATACATTATAACATGTATGCATAAACTCTGTATATATGTCTATATAGATATATGAACATAACATAGAGAAGAAGGGTTAGGTTTACATGACAGTGTATACTAAGTTAGGGTGTGTGTGTCCTTGTACAGGATTATAGCTTTAGTATTGAAAGGTTAAACCCAGTTTTAGTTCAGCATTTACATACAAAATCTGAAAATAAGCTAACATTTAAACCAGTGTAATATTAACATAATGCAGTTTCAGATTTTAGAATTTGAAATATCACAACCAACTCAATGCTCCCAACACATCCTAACATGATAGAGATAAAACCCTAACATACTATCCATACATTCAACAATGTATATACCTCAAAATATTACATTAAAAAAAATGGCAAATTGAACTAAACATTTGGAATCCAGTATTAAGGGTTAATATGCACACGGTCTCAGATTTGACAAATTCAAACACAAAACCTAACCAATTTCTTTAAGAATTGAAACCATGTATATAACATACATGTGTAGTAATGTAAACAACAACTAATAATATAAAATTTATATTTAAATTACGAATTTAAACTGGAAAAAAAATAGAGAACTATTCTCTGATACTGTATTGTGTCAGAGATATTGGGGTTTTAAGAATTTAACATCAACAACATATTAATATGTATTTAGATGGGTTGGTAATCAAAGTGTAGCATACATACGTGTCAGGCAAAGTGTCTGTGTCCGCTATATATATATTCTCATGTTCTAATATAAAAATCAAATTCTATATCAAGACCAACATTTAGATTCCTACCAAGATTGCAAGTAGGTGATTGATGTAATCAAGACAGTTTTATTATTATTATTATTATTTAATACAAGAATAATAGCAAGAAGAAAATAACGATAAAATCTGTTCTACTTATCTGTTTAAAAGAAGAACCATTTTGAAAACAGAGCTATAATATCAAATCCAAGATAAGGTCTAGCAAAATCATCGATTCATTGTATTAAGAAGAAATTTATAGTAAGAAGTTACACAAGGTTTATAATACAGCTAAAGCTACTCCTAAGTTAAATAATCAGAAGCAAAACAAACAAAACAAACAATAAATTTTTTTTTTTTTGAGAATGATTGAAACAAAAGTAGAGAAAACATGTTCAAGAACATTTAAGGTACAATCTGATAATCATATGCGTCTATCCAAAATTATGGTACTATAAATCCTCGTTATACTAGTAAGCAAGGCTACGATAATCACAAAGTCCTCGACTTAGGCACATACCTCTAGAATCATGATATTTAAAATTTTCGCGATACCGCTAGCTTGGCTGCGAAAACCTTAAATTCCCACACCCGAAAAATATATCCAAAGTCAGACTATATGTCCTCACTATGCTGGCTAATATGACTGTAGAAGACTAGATTCCATAACTTAGATGACCTAGCCCATATAATTTTATCTTGAAAAAAATTAAATTAAATCAACAATGGATACCCAAAAATCAAATTCATTAACTAACCAAGAAAGATAAATATAAACTATTAGAATCAAATTTCGAGATATTTTATAATGAGATTCTCAAGGGTCATCCCAGAAATCTTTCAAGGGATCCTAACTGTGATTGAGTACCTTCAAAAATATATCCTAATCCTACTGCAGGCTGTAGTGGCACTCTAGTTCGAATACCACTACACAAACTCGACCTGCATGGGCCACCAATAAAAATGTGTTACGACCCGCACCCTAGAGTAAGGGCATGAGAAGTGGGTACGTCCAGCCTACGCCGCAGTGTCGGTGGTAGAACGCTGTCCTAGGTCAAACATCTAACAATATAACGGTACCTGTACAGTATATACACTCTGAATAGAGGTGACATAGCAAATACAGTCTTAATCACATCTAAGGTAAAGCATGATAAAAGATAGATAAAATATGAAATCCACAAAGAGATACCGCAGATAGAAGTCTAAGTGTCTAAGATACACAAACCCAGAAAACATCTCAAATCTCAATACAGTAATCCATAAAGTAAATACAACTCAAGACAACTAAAATAACTATCTATACAACCTCTACTATGTCTCCTCTAGGCTAGCAGGCAACCTCCAAGCTATCTGTAAAATTTATCAACAGGTCCAGTCAGGACAGAAACGAGTACAATTTATCAAGAAATCCCAAGTAAATGACAAAGAACTATAAAGCAGTTATAGACAGTTTTATTGATGAACATGGTAGTTTGTATACAGGTGATGGTATAGAGAAACAGTTAAGATACAAGGAAAGTAAGATAAGTAAAACAAGAGAAGAATTATAGCAATAAAGACTGTAAATAGAAACTAGCTGAACTAGAGCAACATGATATAAGTCCAGAATGTAAATGTAAACAAGTGCAAAATCCAAGTAAATCCAGACAACATGAATCTGATACCAGGTGATTCCAGTACAAGATGAGTCCAGTATAAGATGATTCCAGTCATAGTGAACAATGATTCCAAGGTGAGTCCAGCCTATACTCTAACATTGTGTTTTAAAATACCGAGATAGACATATAAACGACTGTAGGTAATATGACACATCACACACCTGATCGGATGTGAGATGGCTATCATTCAAGTAGATTCCAGTAGATTCCAGTTGGGAGATTCCAGATTGGGGTATGTCTACATGTCTTACTCAAGTATTTTCCCTCCTAGCAAGTACAAGTGATTCCAGAATACGACACGAGAATCGAGAAGAGTCCAGCCAAATGTGATGATACCAGTAATAATTCCAGAATGATTCCAGTAGATTCCAGTAGATTCCAGTAATAGATTCCAGAAGATGATGCCAGTAGTGATTCCAGAAATAGAGGCCAGACAAGGTGGTACGTGTGTCGCATACATGAATCCAAAATATCCATACGTGTGGTATCAGAGAATCACATAAAACTAAATAGAACTGAAGTACAGTAACTGGCAAATAAATGAGAGAACTTATCAGAGAATGTACTCGTCTGATAACCTGAACAACTGATAGGTATAGAGGTCCAAACTGAAGCCACCGAGTCCTATTTAGAGCAACACAGGTCAAGATGTATACGAGAGATGATAAATGAAATGTACAATGCATCTGCATGCTGTCTAGGTCAAACTAGACTAAAGTCAACACTTGGTCAACTCTAGTCAACCATACTAGTCAAATTAGGTCAACTAGGTCAAGTCCTAGCCCAAACAAGTCTAACAAGTCTCACTAGGCCTAACCAAGCCTAGGCTAGCACTCACACAATCACAAGACAATGTGAACCACACCAATGCATAATATAAAATAGATAATATATATAAATACATACCTTCATACATACATGCATATCCACATTACATATATATTTATATATATAGGCATATGTTACATCATACATATTTACATAGTTACATAGATATATACATTCATGCACATTTACATACATACTTTTATACATTATATATGTTAACATTCATTACAATGCATTATATTTTACTTATACCTTTGATTGATTCATTCATTCATATATGACATTCATTCATGTATATTACTTACTTACATGCATCTATACATTATATACATTGTATATAACATGTAAAAATAGAAGGGAAAAAAGGAAAAAACTTAAATAGAAAGGGAAAGGAAGGAAAATGTAAAGAAAAGGGAAAACAGTGGACATATACATGCTTGTATCATATATTCTACATTACCATACATACTATCATTATATATTGTATTATATTATTTATATATTATGCATTCATATCTATCATTACATGTATACCTTGCATTCATATCTAGCATTCACTATATACTTTCATGCATATAATGTATATTATTCTTTCATTCATGCATTTATGCATTGCTTACATACATTATATTAATTGCATTCCTACATGCTTGCATTCAACCATTAATATACATTAATGTAAAGAGGATATATATCATATATATATCATTTCATTCATCTAACATATCATGTATTATATACTCTATATTCATTTAATACCCATACTACATAGGCTCATAGGTTACACAAAATGCATATATCGTATAGTCACTCTTCTACTTAAAACCAATACTGTACCAATTGGGCATTCACTAAATTCTAAGATTAAAGTATGTCGTAGCCCTTTGTGTTAGCTTTCCGAAACTTTAAACGGATCGTATTTTCGTGTTCGGAAGCTCTCGGAATCGCAAAAATACCGAAACACGTTCGTCTTTCGTACAGCTGACACTCAAATAATTTTACAGAAAGTTACAGAAAGAAATTGGCTTATTAAAATATATATTTGGAAAGCTAACTTCGATACGGTTCTTTTAAAAAAAACGGAAGATAAATCAGATTCTAATCTAAAAGTTATGATATTTCTAAGTTGCTTTGGTTAATAAAAACGTGGATGAATATTATGACGAATTTGACAAAAGAACACATATAGGCCAAGATACTTGGATACACACATAGGTATCCAAATGAAACTCATTCTAACCATCCTAACTAAGATCAATCCACTCTCTAACCATTATAAAACTGAATTTAAATATCTATTTAAACTATTATCATACATACATACATATGGGGTGTCCTAATTTGGGATCTATCAAGTAGGACACAAGACACATATCTAAAATCCTCAAGAGAGCTCCAAATGGCCTCAAATTTGAATCTAAATGGGACACATGCATGAGGATGGATCCTACGAATTCAAAACTAATTTATATGCAAAGAAAATCGATTTAGAGGATGGATTTTACCTATTGGGAGTGGAATCCCAATGAAATCCTTTAGGACACGGTTCCGATACGAAGATCCCTCAAAGTGGACACTCCTCCTTACAATCCTCTTCCAATCCTTGGTAGAACCCTTCCCTTGGAGAATGGGAATGATTGAGGGAAGGTTTGGTGAATGAATGATTTGATTTGGAGATCAAATCAATGGGAAGGCTCTCTAAAATTGGGAAAGAACAAAAGGAAAATAAAAGAGGCAAGATTGTAATGAATGAAATGAATCATTCTCTCCTAAAGGTGGCTGCCATAAAGTGTCCATTAGGGCTAATGGAAAATGTCCTAATTGCCCCTCTCTAGTCTCATATGGTTAAGTCTAGACTAGGTTCAAGTTTGGGGTCAAAATGATCTAGTTTTGAGTCTCTAACTTAACCATTCTAACATGATAAAAATTAGTTTAATTAACTAACTTAAATGTTGGGTCTTGTGAGCCATTCTTAACTTAATATTGGGTCCCATTTAGAGTTTAAGCTACCCGGGTCACAATACAAGTCGGAACGAGACGAAACTCAAACCCGACTAAACAAATCCAATAAAAATAATATTAAAATATAAAATTTTTCTAAAATATTAAAATATAAAAAATGACCAAAATTATAACACATCAATTTAAATATTATTAAAATAATCTAAAATTCACTAATTAATCAAAATCCGAAATAATTCAAAAGTCACAAAATGATCAAAATATCCTTAGCCTAAAAAGTTGTAAATAGTCATTCTAATCACATGGTTAGGTCCCCATGGTCATGGTTAGTCTCTAGGCTCAACAGTTCTAGAGTTCACTAGCTAACACATCAAAATTATAATTTACCAATTTTAAATAGTACTAAATTAATTAAAAATTCTCATAAATCATAAATCCTATTATTAAATAATAAACTTTTACAAAAGTTCAAAATTACCCTCAATTTATAAAAGTGGGTGTTACAGGAAGGAGTAGAAAAGAAGGGACCGAAGAACCACCCACCTAAGGAGATTGCGACGAGAGTAGAAGAACGCTTCGCGACGGTCAAGCGTCAGTTACACGAACTCCTGCAATGGCATGCGCATCGAATTAGAACCCTTCCTTCAATCCTTCCTTCGAAATTTCCAAAGACGTATTCAGAAATCGACGCGAAAGTACACTATCAAATCCACTGCAACAATTCATTTAGAAAGCCAAGAAAACCAATAAAACCAACGGTAGACGGGTTGCGTCGCTCTCTTTAGAGTTCCTTCACCAAGACGCCGCCTAACGCATCTAGGACTTATTCCAACAGTAGTTGATCCATTAGTTGGAACGGTACTCATATCACTCGTCCAAATCGATTTTATTGATGCCATGGTTTTTGTATACCAAACTCGTCGCCGAGTCAGACTAGCCATCTTTGTTCCCGACCATGTCTGACTTGGCACGAGCTTATTACATAGTGCTTCACCCCAACGGGAGCGGGGCACTACATAATATACCACTAAGAAAAAGTTTCATCCCGAAACTTAAGAATAAGGGTCTGACCTTCGTCGACGAAAAGTGAAGGGTACTTCTCCTTCATCTCCGTCTCTAGTTCTCACGTCGACTCCTCAACGGAATGGTTGCGCCAGAGTATGCGAACCAAGGACATCGATCGGCTCTGCAAGATCTTTTCTTTACGGTCCAAAATTTGCACGGGCTCCTCCGAGTATGATAGATCGGCGCATAGCTCCAACTGATCGAAACTAACCACATGACTTGGGTCATGCACGTACTTCCGAAGTTGGGAGACATGGAAGATGTCGTGCACTTTGGCCAGGGCAGGAGGTAGCACGATCCGGTAAGCAACGGTCGCCACTCTTTCGAGAATCTCGAAGGGCCCTACGAATCTCGGACTCAGTTTGCCTTTTACTTCCGAATAGCATGACGCCCCGCATCGGCGTCACCTTCAGAAACACATGGTCCCCAACCAAGAACTCTAACGGTCGTCGACGAGTACCTGTATAACTCTTTTGTCGACTCTGAGCAATACAGAGCCTATCTCGAATCATGCGGACCTTCTCGACGGCTTGTTCGACTAGTTCTGGCCCGAGCACCTGTCGCTTCCCGACTTCGTCCCAACAAATCGGAGATCGGCACTTCTTCCCGTAAAGCGCCTCGTAGGGAGCCATTTGGATGCTCGATTGATAACTATTGTTGTATGCGAACTCCGCGAGCGACAAGTGCGTGTCCCAACTAGTCTTCAAATCTATCGCACACAAACGTAACATATCCTCCAGGATCTGATTCACTCTTTCTGTCTGGCCATCGGTTTGCGGGTGGTACGCGGAGCTAAGGTTCAACTTAGTGCCCAGCGCCGCTTGTAGACTCATCCAAAAACATGATAAGAATCTGTCATGACCCGTACCCTAGAGTAGGGGCACGAGAAGTGGGTACGTCCAGCCTATGCCGCAGTTTCGATGGTAGAACGCTGTCCTAGGTCACAACATCTAACAATATAATGCTAAGCAGTTTATACTCCCCGAATGGGGGTGACATAGCAGAATGTAAACTCAATCACAACTAAGGAAGAAGAAGCACAAAATAATATAGAACTCAAAGAAATATAGATGATCAGAAGAGTCTAAGATAACATCTCAGCAACATCCAGAATACAAGTCTCAACTATTGAATATGAAAGAATATATACAACCCAGATCTCAAGACATAAATAAAGTCTAACTAAACTAGTCTCTGTAGAAGCATGAAAAGGAATAAAGAAAGATCTATGCGGCCAAGGATCCCCATGCGGCTCAGAGAGCTCATGCGGCTCAGGGACCCATGTGACTCAAGTGTCTATGCGGCTCGAATAGTTCCATGCGGCCCAGAGAGGAGCCACGTGGCCCTCAACAGCTCTTTCCTTTATCTTCTACTGTATTTAATGCCTTGACGGCTGACAGCTCTGACCAATGACAGAAAGATGCAATAATGACTCTGTCATAATGGCAGACTCCTAGGAAAACGAAGGATATCTCTGACACAATCCGTCAAACCCCAAAAGACCTTTATGCGGCCTTGACACGTGGACAGTCGCATGCGGCTAAGACAGAGGTTACCCATGCAGCTCAAGCAGAGGCTATCTCCATGCGGCTCACGAGGACTATCTCCATGCAGCTCACGAAGAAAGCACCCATCATGCGGACACCTACGCTCATGCGGCTCAGATCACCACCATACGGTTCAAATGTTCAGGGGCCACTCCCAAGCAGCCTTGACACGTGGCCAGCTTTATGCGGCTCAATAGGGAGCAGTCCTCATGCGGCTCAGATTTTCTAAGTGGCTCGCGATTAAGACACGTGGCATGATAATGGGACACGTGGCATCAAATCGACCGAAATCCATCAACAAATCCCAATAAAATATTGGGATCAAATCAGATCATTTACAATTAATCAAATTGAACACGTGGCAGAAGATCCGAGCTTGGCATAATAAATCATGAAGATTTATGGCAATCATCATTAATTGCCCACAGAGATTTGATGCAATCACATTAATTGCTCAAATCTATTATGAACGGCCCAGATTCATTGATCCTTAACCGCCGACTTTTGAGAATAGGTAATCATTGCAAACCCTAATGATGCCCCCCACTCTTATAAATAGCAAGGTGACATTCCTTTGCAAAAAAGAGATAAGAAAAGACAGAGAAGACATAGAGACGGAGAGAGAATAGAGGAGCAGAGAGCAGAAAGAGAAAGCACACCCCCCTCGAATCCAGAGAGAATAAAGAGAGCATTTCTTCATCAATGCCAAGCAGTTCTTCTACAGAGCCAAGGCTGCACCCGATCATCCAATGAGTAAGGCAGAGCTGCCGTCGCTTTCTCGAGCCTCTATCGTCACCCCCCAGAATCTAAAATAAACAATTGTACTTAGATTGTTGTACCTAGGTTTTCGTCCCTAGGCTTTCTTTGTACGAGCGAGTTTGTATTGTGAGTCTAAAGTTCAGTCCTCCGATAATTGTTCTGTACTTTTACAATCAATGGCAAACACGATGGCGACTCTGCTGGGGACAAACTTCTCTACGGCTGAGGAGTTGGTGACGCAATCGGATGTAGCCAAACTTGGCTCCATGCAACAGAAGATGGTCGTCCGTTTCGACCAACAGGCGTTTGAAGAAATGCTCTCTGAAGGAAGTGCTGGCCCGGTCCAGAAGCGAACCCGCACAAAGAAAGCTTGCAGCGAGTGGAGGCCAAAGTCATTTGCTCCTCCCCATGCTCTGGACGGAGTACTCTCTGCTGCCCAAGACGGCGAAGGCGACTCTCATGCGGCCTCACTTCAAGCCATAGAGGACTCTGCTGTCCCCAAGTCCGGCAGAGGAAAGTACTATGATGCTGGACTTGTAGGGGCAAAGAGCGATTCTATGTGCTCCAGAAAGAAACTGAACAAGGGCACTAGCCGCAAAACGAAGACTCATGTGGCCAAGATTGCCGGCCGCATGAATGATGACCATGCGGCTGAGACTGCTAGCCAAATGCATAAAACTCATGCGGCTAGGATTTCCAGCCGCATGGAGAACACTCATGCGGCCAGGATTTCCAGCCGCATGGAGAAGACCTATGCGGCTACGACTGCCAGCCGCATGAAGGTTATTGATTCCAGCCGCATGACGCCTACTCCACACGGCTCTGTCTTCGACCGCCTCTCCTATAGTCCTGATCTTTTGTGCTTCCAAGAAGACATGTCTGACTCTCTCCAGCACCATTTAGACTCTTCCTACTATGTGCCCCCACGCACTAGAGTTAAGAAGTCTAGGACAGCACGAGCTTGGCATGCTCGGTCCGCTGATCCGACCTCTGACCATCCGAGCGTCCCACATACTGTTATGCGGGCCTCTGATGGGAAGTTGTACAGAACCACTCGAGTCCAGCCCCCGGCGGCAAACAGACAGAGAGGTTCCCAAAAGTCTCCCAAAATCCAGGGAGCAAACATGGTCGATCTGGACCCATCTGACTTGTGTGAGGCCATCCTCCACAAACGCAAGGAAAGAGAAGGTGCCTCGGGGTGCAAAGAGTCCTCCCACGGACGTCACTGCACCCAAGTCATCGTCAACTGCTGTTGCAATAATGCGACGGTACGAGAAGACCGGCAGTCCGTCTTCTAAAGACTGCAACAAACATGTTCAGAAGACGAGGCACTTCCCGTCACCTTCTGCAACTCTGTTCAAAAAATCCAAGCCGATGGGAGAGGGAAGAAGACAAATGTTCCCAGCCCGAAGATTTCAACCACTATGACTAAGAGACTGTCGTCTAAGCGGGTGCCCACCACCGGAGTTTTCTAAGGTACCCGTTCAAAGACGAAATCTGCTACAGTAAGAGATACATCGTCCACACCACTGGGGGTTGCTGGGACTGGGGGTAGCATTCCTCAGAACATCCACGATAATCCGATGTTCCAAGGAGATGAGCCCGACGAAACAACTCTTCCATCAGATATAGCAAGGGCCGACGTCCCAGAGGACGTCTACGACTCCCAAGATGAAGCAAACTCTGAAGCTGGGGGTACTATCCCTTCTGAGTCCGAACCAGAGGAGAACATTCCCACATACCCCGATGACTTCTCGCTATAGGGGTATGATTCGGAGGGCACGTCCTCCACCGTTCCTTCCATCTCTCCTCATGTAAAGATGGTGTTCATAACGGACAGCAACCAAGGTGGTTCCAGTGATCGCCAACGCATCGACACTCTGGAGGCCATACTGCATGCCTTGGTCAAGTCTGTAGACGAGATCAAAGCAGCCCTTCCAATTCTCCAAGGAGGGACGCCTGGCCAAACAAGTGCGGGTCCCGCGGTCAATGCGGACTCGAACTCAGCAGCACCAAACCCGGGCAACAATCCTCCTGAAATGACGGCCCCCACCGCTGTAGATAAGGCCAGGGAAGCAAAAAGAGAGGTCCAGGAGCTCCGAGCCATGTTTTACGCTTAAAAAACTTCTCAAGACCTCAGAATACGGCAACCATACCCTGCTACATGGAGGGATGTCCCCTTCCCACCAAGATATAAGCCGTTTAATATCAATCCTTATGATGGTAAGACCTCCGCCAGTCGGTACATCACTTACTTCGAGGTCACCATCGACCATCTGCACCATGACGATACCATCCTTACACGATTATTCATCGGGGCATTGGAAGGAGTCGCCTTCGACTGGTATCGTAACCTGCCAGACAACTGCATCCACTCCTTCGCCAGTTTCAAGCGCATATTCTTGGAGAGATTCTACGAAGTAGGACAGGACATCACGATGTCCACCCTCATGGACGTCATCCAAGGGGAGAAAGAGCTGACAAGGAACTATATTGAGCGGTTTTACCAAACCGCAATGAAGCTGCCATCCGGTAATCCGAATTCCTCCTTAATTGAAATTTGCCAAAAGAGACTGCTTCCAACAATCAGCCTCTGGATGGACGAAAGTCAATTCAAGGACTGGAAGACATTTATCATCAGTGCCACTAGCACCGAAGAACGTTTAAAGAAGGCTCGCCAACTGGAATTACACATCTCAGAGGGAGAGGACAAGGGCAAGCACCCTAATACCAAGAACAACAATGGGGGTAGCTCCACCAACAATCGGGACAACAAGGGCAAGCAGGCTATGGTGGCCGACACAGCGCAGAAACCTGAGCCAAAACCGGCAGACAAGCAATGGCCATAAATGACCTACTCCTTCGAAGACAGCCACGTCAAGCCCATCTTGGACATGCTCATACAAGGAGACAGAATTCAGCTCCCTCCACCAAGACGGGAACCTCGGTCGGCAGAAATGGAGAGCCCAAAGTACTGCCATTACTACCGCTACGTCCACTATGCCACACACGACTGCTACCAACTGAAATGGTACATCCAATATCTCATCGATTCGAACGCTCTGGCTATCAATTTCGAAGAGGTAACTGTGGCAGCCAATATGGTATCAGTACAATTTGGCAGCTTTCCTCCAACAGAGACTCAAGACGGTGTGATCCCCATCCCTCTAGCGACAATGGAGATTGCTAATCATCCATCTCCTCGGGATCAGGCTGCTGGTCTAGTGCCCCTCACCACATCACGAGGGAAGGTCATGTGGGTCCATCCAGACTTGGTATCTGAAGTGACTCAGTCCACACCATCTTCCATTCGCAAGAAGAAGAGTGAAAAAGTCAGATCCTGTCGCACAGTCTCGACAGATATCGAAGAAGTCACAGCCGTCGTCACTCGGTCTGGGGCATAATCCCAACCTGTGGCTGATAACTCGGCTGAAGATCATCAGCCCGCTACAACTGACGCTCCGAGACCTGCTCAGCCTCCGACGACCGACAAACCTAGGCCGAAGGAGACTCGCTTTGACAAATCCCTCTGAAAAGAAGTACCACAGGGGCTGGAGAGGCCCTACAACTTCGACATCTTGGCACAATTAGCCAACACACCGGCCAAATTGTCATTATACGAGCTTCTGAGACTCTCAAAGGATGTTCGTGCGGCTTTGAGCGATGTACTCCAAAATGTTGACGCATACCTGGCTCAGGTCAACCTCACGGGAGAGAACCCGCCTGCAGATCTCCAAGACAGCGCTTGCAAGGGAGCGATGCCCAACATTGTCTTCACTCTGCAGGATATGCTCATCAAAACCAACCTGCACGATCGCCCGTTATATTACACTGGATACATCGGCGACGTAAAGGTGGATCGGATGTACATTGATCCTGGTTCTTCCATAAGCATCATCCCGAAGGGTCTGTTACATCATCTCCGCATCCCTATGCATCGTCTGACGCCAACAAGCACCGCTATAAGTGGTTTCAATTCGGGCAGGAGCTACCCAATTGGAAAGATTCGTCTGAAGTGCCAAATTGGCGATCTCCAGTCAGAAGTCACCTGTTACGTCATAGATGCAGATACTTCTTACAATATCCTCTTGGGGCGCCCTTGGATACACGATTATATGATCGTGCCGTCCACGTTGTACCAATGCTTCAAGTATGTCGATAAATACGGCTTCATGAGGACAGAATTTGTCGACATCGATCCCTTCAAAGGGGTCGAATCCTACTACTCAGACTCCTACCTATACGAAAAGTCGAAGAGGCACCTTGGTGAAGGAGATGTACAAGCTTGTACCGAGACAGCCACAGGATCAGAAGAACCCCTAACGATCCACGTCCAAGCTCGCAAGCCTGGTAAGTCCGTACCCCTTACAGCCACTCTGCGTAAGGACGCAATCAGCCTCTCGACACAAGAAGAGCAAATGATAATCCGGCTGCCAAGGTCTGGCCAAGTGCCGAGACCCACAACGGAGCCACTGACAATCAGACTGCCTAGGGTTGGCCATCCACAAATGGAGAAGCTCAATCCCTCCGATAAGCCAATGACGATACGCCTTCCCAAGAAGAGTCGTCATCCCGATACAAAATCTGGGGCTTCTAGGGAGCCAACCACTCCTCGTCCAGCAATAGGTACCAAACTGGGGGTTACTAGTTTGCCAACAATCCACGCTCGACTCCACCTGCTGAACCCTTGACGATCAAGCTGTCCAGGTCGTCCTCTCAGTCTTCATTTATACAGGGGGTATCCGAAGAAGAACTGGAACTGGCCAAGTATGTGGCTGCCTTTATTGATGTTCCCTCCGCAGATGATGTAATCCCGCTAGAAAAGATACCTTACTTCATCAATAAAGGGCTATCTTTGAACTACCTCGAGCTTAATAAGCTTTGTACAATGTATGCTATGGAACATGGTATAGGCACTCACCTACACACACAGGTGACGAATGTTTACACCGTAAACCAGCTTACCCCAGTGGAAGAAGCTTACCGCATAATCGAGGGAGGGGACCATCCAATCATCTTCGGCCGGAAGGACGACCCGCAGCCCTTCACCATAGAAGAAGTCGACCTTGAATCAGATACTGGGAGACTGCCTCTGTATCTTTATAGCCCCCAATCCAAATACCTCATGCAAAAATAGGGGTATGATCTGGAGACTACGCCAGGCTTGAACTACGGCACTGGGCGACGATTACCTTTAAAGCCACCAGTCCCAGCTGGCAAACCACGGGACTACTACTGCAAGACTCGATGTGGATTAGGGTATGTTACGCCCACAATGACCCCTGAAAGTTTAGATGAGGAATGCGAATGGCATTCATATTCAACCGGGTCACCAACTTCTGATTCGGATACCAGCATCGGAGACGTATTCAGACAAGTCCTGTCAGTCAATATGGCAGACGCTTACGAAGAAGATGAAGACATTCTTGAAATTCTCGAGTTAGAGCCATGGGCCCAACAGCTGGATGCACAATGGGAAAAGTGGTTCGAACAGAGAGAACCTTCTACTGAAGATGAGGTCATACAAGTGGATCTCGACAGCGAATCTTCTCCAAAACCAACCTTCGTCAGTAAAAGCCTAACAGACGAAGAGCGAGAATCGCTGCTGAAACTTGTCAAAGAATATATTGATGTGTTCGCCTGGAGCTATGAAGATATGCCAGGATTAAATCTCGATATTGCTCTTCACAAACTCAACATTCGGCCAGATGCAAAGCCAGTCAAACAACAACAACGACGCTTCCGCCCAGGCATTATGGATGCAATCGAAGCCAAAGTCAACAAACTAATAGCCAACAGCTTCATACGCGAAGAGCAACATCCAGACTGGGTCGCCAACATAATATCGGTCCTCAAGAAGAATGGAAAGATTCGAATTTGCATCGACTTCCGCAATCTGAATGAGGCATGTCCCAAAGATGAATTCCTCCTCCCTATCACAGACATCATGATCAACAACACATGCGGCTTCGAACGCATGTCATTCATAGATGGTTTCTCGGGGTACAACCAAATCAAGATGTCTCCTGACAACGAAAAGCATACATTATTTCGAACACCGATTGGCACATACTGCTACACAGTCATGCCTTTCGGTTTAAAGAATGCTGGCGCCACATATCAAAGAGCCATGAGTATCATCTTCAGAGACCACTTACGCAAGACGGTGGAGTGCTATGTTGATGACATCGCCGTCAAGAGTCGCTGTAAGGGCGACCATCTCCAGGATCTGAGGACGGTATTCGACCTGATGCGAGCACACAACCTGAAGATGAATCCCACAAAATCCTTCTTGGGCATATCCAGCGGAAAGTTCTTGGATTTCATCATCATCGCCCAGGGTATCCATGTAGACCCTGAGAAGACGAAGGCAATCATGGAGATGGGTCCCCCGAGAAATCTCCGAGAACTTCGAGGCCTCCAAGGGAGGCTAGCTTACATCAGGAGGTTCATTTCTAACCTCTCCAGGCGATGTCGGCCATTCACTAATCTCATGAAGAAAGGTGTCTCGTTCGTATGGGATGAAGAATGCCAGCGTGCCTTCGACAACATCAAAGAATATTTGTCGAACCCTCCAGTTCTGGTGGCCCCGGTTGCTGGAAAACCATTTCTGCTCTACGTACGAGCAATGGAGCATTCCTTCGGCGCTCTGCTAGCAAAAAACAACGATGCAGGCCATGAACAAGCTATATATTACCTCAGCCGAATGATGATTGGGCCAGAGCACCGATACACCACCGTGGAGAAGGAATGCCTCGCCCTGGTGTTCGCCATTCAGAAGATGCGGTACTATGTCACAGGACAAACCATACATGTGATCTCACGAGTCAACCCTCTCAGGGTCCTCATGACTAAACCAGGGACACTCAGCTCTCGCCTCGCTACATAGAAAATATTGCTGTCCCCCTATCATATGATCTTCGTCCCATAAAAGGCTGTTAAAGGTCAAGTCCTGGCAGACTTTTTGGCAGCCCACCCCGGCTCGGAGTCGTCCAAAATATATGAAGCAATCCCAGATGAGGCCGCCGACTCGCACATAACCTCTCATGATGATATATGGCGAATGTTCTTCGACGGCGCCTCAAGGACCGGACCTAAGGGCAACATCGTCGTCGGAGTCCGGGTGGTGCTGGTTTCTCCTTCTGGATTGGTGATCAATCGCGCTTACTCCCTCACAGAACCCTGTTCTAACAATGTGGCCGAGTACAACGCTTTGGTCATCGGCCTCCAACTTGCAAGAGAGCTGGGGGTAGAATATCTTGAAGCATACGACGATTTACAGTTAATCGTCAATCAGATCCGGGGTTCATACGAAGTCCGCCATGAAGACATGTTCCCCTATCACCAAATAGCGATTGACATTATCTCGTCGTTCGAGGGGTTCTTCATCGAACATGTTTCCAGACTCCGAAATATTGAAGCCGATGCCTTAGCAGGCCTTGCCGCTTCCCTAGCAGTGCCAAATCATACTCATCATTCGGTTGATGTGATAGGCCATGAACTGGTCTGCCCCAAGAACAATGTTCAATTTGTGGCGAGTTATTCTGCTTAGACGATCGACGAAGTCCCGGACTGGAGACAACCATTCATTGACTTCGTAGTCTACAATATCCTGCCCAAGAACCCAAAAGAGGCCACCTCTATCCGAAGGCATTCTCTCAGATTCTTTTATGATACAGAGACGAAAATGCTGTATCGACGATCCTACGATGGATTATTGCTTCGATGTCTGTCAAAAGTAGAAGCCAAAGAAGCAGTACGCGAAGCTCATGACGGTGTCTGCGGGGCCCATCAGCCTGGCCCAAAACTGTAAGACCGTCGTCGTCGAATGGGCTACTACTGGCCCACGATGGTAGCAGATACGATAGACTATGCAAGAAAGTGCAAAGCCTGCCAAGTCCATGCGGACTTCATCCACCAACCATCCAAATTTCTACATCCGACAGTGGCATCCTGGCCATTCGAAGCATGGGGAATGGATATCATCGGTCCAATCACTCCACCTTCTTTCCGAGGATATCGCTTCATACTCGCAATCACAGATTACTTCTCCAAATGGGCGAAAGCTGTTCCGCTTGCAGAAGTAAAGACTTCAAACGTGATCAGCTTCCTCAAGCATCACGTCATCTACCGCTTTGGACTGCCCCGAAGGATCATCCACGATAACGGTCCGCAGTTTGCAAGCTACGCCTTCTATCGGTTTTGTGACAAGCACCGCATCCAGAATATTGCTTCAATACCATACAATCTGGCAGCGAATGGGTTGGCAGAAGCATTCAACAAAACAATCATCAAACTTCTCAAGAAGTTCGTATCGTCCAACAAACGTGACTGGAACGAGAAACTTGGTGAATGCTTATGGGCTTACCGTACCACAATCCGAACAGCCATAGGGAACACACCATTCTCTCTGGTGTACGGGAGTGAGGCAGTTCTCCCATTGGAGACTCAAATATCCTCGCTCCGCGTCGCTATCACTTATCAATTGACGACGGATGAAAACTACCGTCGTCGGCTACAAGAGTTGGAGGCCTTAGATGAAAAGCGCCTCCTGGCTCAACAACGGATCGAGCTATACCAAGCACGCATCTCCGGAGCCTTCAACAAGAAGGTTAAAAGCAGAACATTCCAAGTGGGCGATCTCGTTCTGGCAGTCCGGAGGCCGATGGTCATGACTCACAAAATCGCCGGCAAATTCCAGCCAAAATGGGAAGGTCTATTTATCATTGAGACCGTATTCTCCAACGGTGCTTACCGCCTCGCAAAACAAAATGGAGACTTGCTCATGCTGCCATTCAACGACAAGTTTCTGAAGAAATATTATGTCTAAACGACATTTTCCAGATCGTCGAGTCATGTACCCGCCAGTACCGCTGAACTCATATTCCAAAATTCCAGATTATTGAGTTATGTACCCGCCGGTACCGCTGAACTCATATTCCAAATTCCAGATTATTGAGTCATGTACCCTCCAGTATCGCTGAACTCACATTCACAATTCCAGATTATAGAGTTATGTACCCGCTGGTGCCTCTGAACTCACATTCCGGTCACTCTTTCAGATAGTAAGTCATGTATGACCATACCTCTGAACTTTCTTCCTGAAAGAGATCCTCCCTCATGATCTACTACCCGTACTCCCAGTGCACAAAAAGGGTAACAGATCCACAAATTTCCAAAATGGCCATGTCGATGTTACCTCTGACTCGTTTCACTTCCGCCAAAAAATAAATCACCCCTTTACAAAGAACTTCTATGTCCTCATTACCTCTGAGTCGTTCTATGTACCCTCCTTCATTGAGCCTACTCCTGCCATGTCCTCATTACCTCTGAGTGGGAAGGCTCCGTCGAAGAAACCTTCATACTTGCCATGTCCTCATTACCTCTGAGTAAGTATGTTGATTCCCTTTCGACTTATTATCCGTACCCACAACCGGAGTACGCCAAGGATAATAGGTCCACAAATATCCTTTATTGAGCCCACTCCTGCCATGTCCTCATTACCTCTGAGTGGGAAGCCTCCGTCGAAGAAACCTTCATGCTTGCCATATCCTCATTACCTCTGAGTAAGTATGTTGATTCCCTTTCAACTTATTATCTGCACCCACAACTGGAGTATGACAAGGATAATAGGTCCACAAATATTCTCCGTCGAGTCCACTCCTGCCATGTCTTCATTACCTCTGAGTAGGAAGACTCCACGATAAAACCCTCATACTTGCCATGTCCTCATTACCTCTGAGTAAGTATGTTGGTTCCCTTTTCACCCTATTATCCATATCCTAAGCCAGGGTACGCCAAGGATAATGGGTCCACAAATATCCTCCGTTGAGTACACTCCTGCCATGTCCTCATTACCTCTGAGTAGGAAGACTCCACAGTAAAACCCTCATACTTGCCATGTCCTCATTACCTCTGAGTGAGTATGTTGGTCCCCTTTCATCCTGTTATCCGTATCCTAAGACAGGGCACGCCAAGGATAATAGGTCCACAAATGTCCTTTGCTAAGTTTCTTAGTACAGGCCCACCATTCCTCATCATGCCCCGGAAGCCCAGCTGCTCCATGGCATTCTCTCTTCCGATACCCGGAACGTCCATAAGCACCTTGCCATGGAATTGTTCTAGGTATCCCCATCAAACTTGTTATCCGTACCTAAAACCAAGTTATGCCAAGGGTAACAGGTCCACAAATAAGTCTCCCATTCGGGGCAAATGCCACCATAACACCGCAAGCAAAACAGGCAGTAGAAATAAAGGATGGAATAAAACATGTTCTTTTATTCGGAAGCCAAAAAAGCATTACATGTTTTGGGACCACGTCTCTCTCAAAAAGAAAAGAAAAGGAGAACAGAAACAAAAGGAGAAAAAGGCCGACTATAGTTCGGCATTACACAATTCCAGGAGGCGGTCTCTCACCAAGGAGGTCCCCCGCTCAAGCCGCTGTCTAGCTCGACGTTCAGCCTCCTGGGACAACCGCTCCGCATCATCCAAGTGCATATATGCCCGCCAGTCGTCTTCCAACTTCTTCAGGGCAATTTTTAGGTCAGTCGAAGCTTGATTAACTCTGTCAGCCTCCTGGATAATTAGCCCCCTGTCGATACGGGCAGCCTCAAGCTCAGACTCAAAGAAAGCTAACTTCCTATGAAGCTCAAGGATCTGCTCCCGCGTGTCAGTGATCCCGTGGGAGGCAGTCGCTTCCCGAGCCGTAATATCTTTACTCTCGTGGCTCAATTGATCATATCGATCAGACAGATCACGGAGGTCCTTCAGTATGGCCGGCCTGGTTTTATCCCGAGCAGTCCTTGCTTTCTCTATAGTAGCTGTGAGGGAACCATGCTCCTGATCTATAGCAGTAGGCAGATCAGTCTGTCGCAATACCTGAAGCTGGGCCACCAGCTGATCAGTCTCCAGCAATTTCGTCTCCAGAAGTGCAGCCACCCCTGTCCCACCGGAAGGGCCTTAAGGATATCAATTTTACCCTGGGCGCATTGCCGGGCCAAGACGAAAGAGGTCCCTCTTTCCACAGCAGCCTCTATCCCCCTTTTCAAGTGACGATAAAAGCTATCGACCACGTCCTGTAACGCTTTGTCCAGGATCTCTGTAGAGGACGGCGTCAGAAGAAGCGTGGCCGGCAACATCGAAGGAGTTGTGATAGAACTTGCCACCAAGGGGACAAATTCCGAGCAGAACGATGCGCGGATAGTGGCTAACTCTTCCTCTGCCACCCGAAGAGCCTGGACACTTGGCAGGGCAGAAAGATCGACTCTCGGAGCCGCCCGAGTAGAGGAAGACACAAGGACCATCGTCCCCTGCCCCGGCTGTCCCATCAGCTGACTTGCCGAACTCGAGCCCGCGGGAGGTCCATCAAGACGAACCGGAAGGGGAGGGGGCACGTACCTCTCCGCCAGTGCCCCTTCGGCAGAGTCTGTCTCAACAGTGGCCATCATCGGCACTGGAGAGGCAGGACCTGCATGTCTATGACAACAATCAATCGACGTGACCCGAAGGATGTGATGATAGAGCAGATAGGCCTCCTCGCAAGTTAAGATTCGTCTTATCTTACCAGGGGAGGAGCATGGAGGCTGCAGCTCGTTCGCAGCTGGCATGGTCTCCTCACCCGCGATCTCTAAGTTAAATTCGGTCGGCTCCTCTGTCCCAGCCACCTCGAAGGGAGAGGCAACTCGATCAGCATCATCTTGATAGAATTCAGCAATTTCAGGGGCAGGCTCACCGGAGCCCCCGTCATCCTGAGTCACGACCTCGGCAACTTGAGATTCCTCTTCTTCTGACACCTACAAGAGGGAAGGAAGATAATTAAAATCAAAGCTAGAAGAAAGGAAGAACCGGTAGCGACTTGTTTACCTCTGATGCGGGGTCAACTTCCTCGCCTCTTTCTCTTATAGTTAACTTGCGGTGTCTAGTCACAGCCAGTTTTCGGGAGCGAGGAATACCGCTAACAGGAGAAATTTGCCTGCTACGCTTTCGTACAGGGCCTGGTGCAACGGGTGGATGATCTGCCGCCATCTCATCTGGCAAAACAGGCGACTGATCCGCCCCAACATCTTCCAACGAAAGGGAAGAATCATCTGCATCATGCTCGTCGCCCTCATCATCCGCAGTAGTGGAGTCCGAATCTGGCACTTCGAATCTATTCTTCCTCTTCCTCGTCTTGGCCCCCTGGAACCCCTCTTCCAGGTCGGTACCGACAATAAAACTGGCACCCGGATTAAAACCGACAGGGGGTTTGTTCGCCATGACATGGTACAGAGCCGCCATATACAAAATCTCTACCGATGCCTCAATAGCAGGGACCGAGAAAATGGTACGGGTATAGAATGTATCATAGTAGTGCCAGGCCCTGATGCCGTCAAGAAGACTACCTTCAAAACCCAGACAAGAGCTGGGACTGTCTAGAAAAAGCTGGCTGTATCCAAACTGTCGGGCAAACCTGCTAGGCAAATAAGGCTCCAGAAAGACAGTATTGCGGTTGCGATACACCAGATGAGCGGGGCGAATGTTACGCATCCACAGGAGCATTTGGCCGTCCAGAAGCTGAGGGGGCCCAATACCATCGAGATGTACAGCCGCTATTTCCTCAGCGGTAAAGCGAGGGACAGATACGAAAATGTTGTACATATCTGCCCTCGCCAGCGCCATTCGGCAAGCGCACATGGTCTCGCACTCCCAAGACACATTACGATAACGAAAGATAAAAGCGTCGTCGTCAGTTACGCCGTCTTCATAGCCTGGTCTCATCAAAGATGGATAATGCATCAGCAGCCACCCCATCAGATAATGATAGGGCAGCTCAGTCCATTCAAAATCTTTTGTCACATCGCGGGCGATGACCTTGGACGTGAAAGTGCGAAGGCCACGGTGTATGCTGCACACCATGGTCGGGAGGAGAGCTAGCTTGACTCGCAAAACTAACTTCACAGCCGGAAGGATGAAATTACGACTGATCCTTTCAATAGAACCAGCCCCTCCCGAGACTACACAATTTCACAGCTATACCATCAAGAATCCCGCCAGGAGCGCCTTTTCTGACAGTTCTTGGGTATCCTAATAAAAATAACCAAAAAAGTCGGTTTTACTCCCGAATCTGTCACTAGTAGTGGCCACCCTCTTGGCCGACGATACCAAAGTTTGAACCGCCTCCCGGGATTGAGGACGTCAGGAAGTAACTTGACCTGAGGCACCCATCGTGAAGAGATAGCGCACCCAGTCCTTGGTATGGGGAGCATTCCCTTCCGAGCTGACGTCCTTTTTGGCTATCTGTTGACATGTGCTATAGTAGCATAATATCTCTTGATAAATAGCCACGAAGCCTGGATACCGTCCCTCCAACTCTTCGAACTCCTCATTCGTGGGAGTGTACGTCTCAAAAGCTTCGTCCCCCCAAGGAAGCTTGGATACTGCGTGCATTTCGTGGAGCGCAAGCCCCATTTCCCCTACGGGTGTATAGAAGGTTCCCGTACGGCGGTTATACATCTCCAGCAGATATATGAATAATCTCTTGTTTATGGGCAAGCCATGGCTGGTGTCCCGAATAGCATGATAAAGACCATTCTCACACAGAAAGGTCTTATACTTTCGCAAGATCCACATAGACAGATTGGTCCATGAGGGAATGGGGGTGTATCCAACTCGGGAGCGTCAACCGGCCAATGGAATAGGAGCCCTTCCGAGCAAGTTGGTTCATAAAAGTGTCGGTTGCAGAAAACGTGAAATTGGGACCCGGTACATTCAAGAACGTATCCGGGGCCAATCCCATTACAGAACGGCTGGTGTGCACCTTATCCGCACACACTGACTTCATACTGTTGTTATAATGGATGTCTCCCACAAACATCCCACTTCGGGTAGGAGTTAAAGACTCCTTCATCTTCCGGTCCAGTGGGAGCATATTGAACCAAGATAGTGGGAAGTGACGCTCCATTTAGGGGATGCGGATCGCCATCCCGTTAGAAACAAAACTCTAGTTCTCTGACACATCCAGAACCTGACTGTTCTTCACAGTCAAGGCGTCTCCGAAGAAGAACGCAGGCTTCAAGTATTCCCCTTCTAATTTCCCCGAGTTCATCATAACATTAAGAAAATAGAATGGCTGGTTCTTGAGGGCATTCAATCTCGCCGGAGGCTCGTCACTTGGAAACTGGTCTGCCACATGCCTAACTATATGGTCATACCTATAGCCCATAGCGGCCTGGGCACGTCCCACTAGGGGTTCTCCAGCAGCGTTAACTGGCAAATTCACTGAGACAAAGACAAAAAAAATAAGTTAAAAAGATGATTGACTAGTGCCTTCAAGCCTATGCGGCTCGGATTCAAAGAAGCCTCAGGCGGCCCAACTCAGAAAAAAAGCTTATGCAGCTCCGACTAGTGGAGACCCATGCAACAGTGACTAAACATAGTTATGCGGCTATGTTCAAACACAGCCTCATGAGACAGAGTTCGAATAAGTTTAAAAGGCTCATACGACAAGACGAGTTCAAGCGAGCATATGCGGTCCAAATCAAGTGAGCTTATGCGGCCCCGTTAGAGACACGCTTATGCGACTCAAATGCAGATAAGTTCATACAGTCCAATTCGAATAGGCTTATGCAGTCCAAATCGAGTGAGTTTATGCTGAGCTTATGCGGCCCCGCTAGAGAGGTACTTATGCGATCACAACAACAGATCTCATGCGGCTCCGACATGGAACATACCCCATACGGCTCGAGACGTGTATGCGACACACAAGAAGATGGAGGCTCGCGCATAAAATATGCGACGTAGCCATGATAGTCAGGGTTCCAAACTCACGCAATAGGTCCTTACCATCGATAGCGGGATGGACGTCGGGGTGAGCTACGGGTACGTCAGCTGGCAGAGGAGCTGCCACATCCGTCGCCGCTGAAGCAGGTTTCTTACCTTTCGCCGCCGATGAAGACACTGCATTCTTTGCCGCAACAGTCTTCTTGGGAGCCATTACTATGATCAGAGAAAGAGGACGAAGACAAGAGGGTTAGGGCAATAGCAAAAACTAAAAGAAAGTCTTTCCCAAACACTCTGCTATTTATAGACAGAACCCTAATGAACCGACGCATCGGTCCACGAGCAGTATAACCGACTCTTCGTTTATCAAGGCGATCTGATTATTTAGGGCTAGACTCTTGGGATCCTGCCCCAAAAAGTGGCCTTAGAATCAAATAGCAATTAATGCAAAAATATTTCCACACGTGACAGGATGACGTGACAAGGAGCTCATGCAGCCGGACAGCCCATGCGGCCAAAGGATCCATGCGGCTGATTGACCAATACGGCTGAGGAGGCTATGCGGTTGGGATATCCATGCGACCAGGACATCATATGCGGCCAGAAGAGTTTATACATAGCCATGCTTCTTATTCAAAGTATTTCAATTTTATAAATTCAAAACTTTGAAGGGGTTCTTGTAGAAGCATGAAAAAGAATAAAGAAAGATCCATGCGGCCAAGGATCCCCATGCGGCTCAGAGAGCTCATGCGGCTCAGGGACCCATGCGGCTCAAGCGTCTATGTGGCTCGAATAGTTCCATGCGGCCCAGAGAGGAGCCACGTGGCCCTCAACAGCTCTTCTCTTTGTCTTCTACTGCATTTAATGCCTTGACGGCGGACAACTCTGACCAATGACAGAAAGATGCAATAATGACTCTGTCATAATGGCAGACTCCTAGGAAAACGAAGGATATCTCTGACACAATCCGTCAAACCCCAAAAGACCTTTATGCGGCCTTGACACGTGGACAGTCGTATGCGGCTCAGACAGAGGCCACCCATGCGGCTCAAGCAGAGGCTATCTCCATGCGGCTCACGAGGACTATCTCCATGCGGCTCACGAAGAAAGTACCCATCATGCGGACACCTACGCTCATGCGGCTCAGATCACCACCATGAGGTTCAAATGTTCAGGGGCCACTCCCAAGCAGCCTTGACACGTGGCCAGCTTTATACGGCTCAATGGGGAGCAGTCCTCATGTGGCTCAGATTTTCTAAGTGGCTCGCAGTTAAGACACGTGGCATGATAATAGGACACGTGGCATCAAATCGACCAAAATCCATCAACAAATCCCAATAAAATATTGGGATCAAATCAGATCATTTGTAATCAATCAAATTGAACACGTAGCAGAAGATCCGAGCTTGGCATAACAAATCATGAAGATTTATGGCAATCATCATTAATTGCCCACAGAGATTTGATGCAATCACATTAATTGCTCAAATCTATTATGAACGGCCCAGATTCATTGATCCTTAACCGCCGACTTTTGAGAATGGGTAATCATTGCAAACCCTAATGATGCCCCCCACTCTTATAAATAGCAAGGTGCCATTCCTTTGCAAAAAAGAGAGAAGAAAAGACAGAGAAGACAGAGAGACGAAGAGAGAATAGAAGAGCAGAGAGCAGAGAGAGAGAGCACACCCCCCTCGGATCCAGAGAGAATAAAGAGAGCATTTCTTCATCAACGCCAAGCAGTTCTTTTATAGAGCCAAGGCTGCACCCGATCGTCCAAAGAGTAAGGCAGAGCTGCCGTCGCTTTCCCGAGCCTCTATCGTCACCCCCTAGAATCTAAAATAAATAATTGTACTTAGATTGCTATACCTAGGTTTTCGTCCCTAGGCTTTCTTTTTACGAGCGAGTTTGTATTGTGAGTCTAAAGTTCAGTCCTCCAATAATTGTTCTGTACTTTTACAATCAATGGCAAACAGTCTCAAGACAACATAAGTAAGATAAAGCCTAACTAAACTAGTCTAGGCAGTAGGGGTAAAGTCATCAGCTAGAGCTGGGTCCTCCTGAGAGTCCAGCTCACAAGTGTCGTCTAGGGCTGCCCCGTAGAAGGTATCCACACAGGCCTCCTCTTCGTCCTCTGTAATATTTTCAACATGTCCAGTCAGGACAAGAGCGAGCACAATACATCTCAACAGATCATAGCAGGTTAGAAAATATAAACATGCAGTAGAGTAAGATACATGAAACTGAAAGGAAGTACATGATGTAAAAGAAGAGAACTGTATGTAAATAGCTAATGTATATAGAAAACTAATAGTGGCTAGTGATGTAGAGTACATGATAGCACATGTGAACAGGACAGATTAGTACATGATCTACACTAAGGAGTTTCACATGATCTACACTACTATAGAATTGTTCACATGACTATTAGCACTCCCCCGTTTTCTCCAATCAATACACAAGGATCTAAGCAGGTTATGTCATTATACATGATATCACATGAAGGCCCATAAAAGGGTGCACATGATAGTATACATGAGGGATCCGTGAACATGAGAGTATATGATTCACAAGAGTGTACATGTATGGTGAAAGTACAGGAGTACATGATGAAAGTAAAATGCACATGACACAATATACCCGATGCTCTCGAGGGGGATAACATCGCATGAAGAGATCCATATAGTACTAATCCGTGATAATTTCGTGACAGCATCAAGTAAAGTAATATAAAGCAGGAATATAATTCTAATAAGTTATGAAATGATCAGAGAATGTACTCGCCTGATGTCTGAATGTCCATAGTAAATACACTGTCCGAGGAGAGGTGTCTGGCTCCTATTTCGAACAGCATAAGTCACAAAAAATCTAAAATAATAACAAGATGCAATTCAATGCATTCTACATGAATCTAGGTCAATCTAGACCAAAGTTAACTCTTGGTCAACTCTGGTCAACCCTAGAAGTCAACTAGGTCAATTCTAGTCTAATTAAGTCAAACTAGGTCAAACGAGGTTAAACTTGGTCAAACTAGTCTAGGTTGGTCAAACCTAGGCTTAACAAGTTAATTCTAGGTTAACTAGCTAAATATCATACAAGTCTCCTATCCTAGTGATACGCACAGGCTATAGGCCAAATACAAATAGACTAATGAAATCCCTACTACACATTCACATACACACTAGTAACCATTTACCCACAATATATATATATATATATATATATATATATATATATATATATATATATATATATATATATATATATATATATATAGGTAAATACACATACACATAGGTTAGGTAATATCTATATATATATATATATATATATATATATATATATATATATATATATATATATATATATATATATATATATATATATATATATATATATAAAGGGAATACACCGAGCAAGGTAATATGTGCGTGTTAATAGGAGCTAACAGTGTACTAGGTTTACATGTGTGTGTGTGTGAACATTTGTGTTAGTGACTGAAAATAGTGTGCAATGTATCTCATGCTTGTGTGTGTGTATGAATACTATGTGAGTGTGTATGTGCATGAATGACAGTAGATACTAGGGTGTTCCTGTGTGTGTGATTCACATATGTCAGCATTTGTGTGTGTGGGAAAGGAAGGGTGTATCTCAGGTTTTAGATAGGGAATGTGTGTGTAGTGAAAGGAAAATAGTGTACAATATGACAGTAGATAGGGTGTTGTACATAATCTCAGTTTTGAGTGAAATGTGTGGTAGGTTTCAGGATTTCAAAATAGTGAATGTGTGTATAGGAAAATGAAATCAGTAGGTAGCAGTTCATCATGTGTAACCATGTGTGTGTACATGTCAGTTCTCAGTTAAACCTTTCAAGTTAATTCCTAAATAAACTAACATATATCACAATCTTAAAACCAAACTGATTTAACTTTAATCCTAGGAAACAGATATTAAAAACTCAGTTCTTCCTAACTAATCTCAGGCATTTAACTTAAACTCAGTAAACTACATTCAAATTCAGTTTTCAGTTTTCTTTTCAGTTCAATACTTCAAGTCCCCATTCAAAACCAATACTCAATGAAAATCACCCAAAATTGACATATAGCTAGAACACATGTAGGAGAACTATATTAGGATATAAAACCAATAATTAACATCAGTTAAATAGGTTAATTAGATTGCCAAAGTTTGAATTTAGAAACTAGAAAATACAGGAAATAACATGGTATCAGGATTTGGGTAAATGCAAAAATGTAAATCAAAAACATGTTAATCATGTTAATCATTGGTCGGTAAACATAATATAGGGTGTGCACGTGTCTCAGAAAGTGTCTCGTGTCCACCACAACATGACACGACATATACAATCGAATAAACCCAAATCAATACAACTGGACACTGCACAGCAGTGCAGCCTCGTGCGTGTGTGCACGCGTGTCGTGCACACGACACAGGCCAAACTAGGACACCAGCTCGTGCGCCTAGGTTCGCCCCACGTAGGGCTACCTACGTAGTACCCTGTACAGCCATATCGAGTCATATAGACGTGTCCAAACACGCGTATCAGAACGCGATATAACGACTGAACAGTCAGTGCAAAACCCAGTATGGGCTAAAAAACGTGTCCGACATGACACGGAAGCATCTCCAACTTGGAGGACCTCATGTCAGTCATTGCCCCTTGGCCTGCGCCAAGTGGCATGACCTGAGTCACCGTGTCCAACGAGTACGACCCTTCGAATAGCAGGACAGTGCGTGCGGCTGGAACGCGCGTGTTCGTATCCAGATCCCGACACGACACGACACGAATTCAAACTCAGACCACTAGAAAACATCAACCCATATCTAGATCTAAATTCCTATTCAAAAACTTTTCAAAAACCAAATCGGAATGCCCTTTGGGGCATTTCATCAAACACCTTGCCTATGGGACTGATACGTGTCCATTTAGGACACAAAATGGACACGAAACCTAGGTTAAGCTATACCTACAGTTAGGTTAGACCTAGGGCTTTCCAAATATGCAAAGAAATTGGAATTTTAATTGTGTTTAGATGGTTTAACCTATTGGTGTCAAAACACAAGGAAAGCTTCAATAGGGGGGTTCTCCTTGCTAGCAAATAGCTCCAAATTGTCCCAAAGCTGAGATTTAACACCATGGGCAGCAAGTATAGGTGATTTAGAATCTAATGCAATTAATTTGAAAGAAAAAGGAATTAAAATAGATTTTCTATGAATTAATGAAGTTAGAAAAATACCTCTTCTTTAAACTTGTTCTTTCCTAAAAGCGGGTAGCCCTAAATGGAGGAGACTACTTATTGGGGGAATACCAATGCTTGGTCGGCCATAGTGGGTTAGGGTTAGGGTTAGTGATGGGCTATGGGCTAAGTTACATGAGTTATGGGCTTAAGTCCTTAAGTCGTAAGTCATGGTTCTAAATCACTATTCCACATATTACAACTTGATTCTAAATGACTTAAATTAGACTAAGACCCTATCATGCTAAACAAGTCACCATAGCTAAGTTTAGGTTCTAGGCTTGTCTACAAGGTCCAAACTAGTCTCAAATCAACATACCACTTATCAACTAAATTAATTAATACTAAAATCACATAAATTCCAATAAATCTCAATAATTCACAATAATTACAAATAAATCCTAAAAAATTTAAAAATGACCAAAATACCCCCATACTAGAAATGTGGTAGTGACAAATCTACCCTCCTTAAAAGAATTTCGTCCTCGAAATTGAAAGGCGAAATACAACTGATGAGAAGGATAGAAAGTATACCTCACGGTCCAAAAAGATATGGGTATCGCTCGCACATCTCATCCTCCCGCTCCCAGGTAGACTCTCCTGGAGAATGATGCTTCCATGCGATACGAACCAAAGGTATCACTTGGTTCCTCAGTACCTTTTTTCGTCGATCCAGAATCTCCACTGGCTGCTCTGGATAGCTGAGAGAAGGTCCAACCTCAATCTCCGAATGATCGAGCACATGGCTAGGGTCAGCCACGTATCGTCTCAACTGTGATACATGGAATACGTTGTGGACCCCCACTAGTGCAGGTGGCAAGTCTAGCCTGTAAGCCACGTCGCCGACTCTTCCGCTGATAACGAAAGGGCCGATGAAGTGCGGGCTAAGCTTCCCACCTCCACCAAAACGTATCGTACCACGAGTCGAAGATATCCTCAAGAAAACCTGGTCTCCAACCTAATCACAATCAAGGTCTCAATTTAATTATGATAAAGAAACATGATCAAAATCATAAACAACATCCTAAATCTAATCCTACTCTAATCTGTACATCAAACTCCAACGGCCTCCGGTGGCTATCGGCCCAGTGCCGATGTCTGTCCTGCGCCATGCGAAGTCTGTCCCTGATGAGCTTCACCTTCTCGGCTGCGTCAACAACCATCTCTGTTCCCAGTAAAGCTCGCTCACCAACATCATCCCAAGATAAGGGTGTACGACACCTACGCCCGTACAGAGCCTCGAAAGGTGACATCTAAATGCTGGCCTGAAAACTTTTGTTGTAAGCAAACTCCACCAAATGTAGATGATCCTCCTAGGAACCTCCAAAGTCTAGGATGCACGTCCGCAGCATATCCTCAATTGTCTGAATAGTCCTCTCTGACTGTCCGTCCGTCTTGGGGTGGTATGCGGTACTAAACTTGAGCTGAGTGCCCAAGCTAGTCTGCAGACTCCTCCAGAAATAGAAAGTAAAGCGACTATCCTGATCTGAGACGATGCTGACCGGAACCCCATAAATCCTGACTATCTGCCGTATATACATCTCCATAAGCCTCTCTATAGACGTACCCACCTTGAATGGCAAGAAGTGGGCCGATTTGGTCAACCTGTCAACGATGACCCAAATCGCGTCTTTTCCTCCTGGTGTACGCGGCAATCCAGATACGAAATCTATAGTGATATGCTCCCACTTTCACTCGGGAATGGGCAATGGCTGCAACAATCCACCGGGCCTCTGCCTTGACCTGCTGACAGACCAAGCACCTAGCTACGAAGCGAGCTACCTCCCGCTTCATCCTGTACCACCAAACATGCTCCCTCAGATCTCGGTACATCTTATTGGCACTAGGGTGTATAGAGTACTGAGATCTGTGGACCTTCTGCATAACCTGCTTCCTGAGATCTTCGTTGGGCACACATAACCTGGAACCGTGCCTCAAGGAACTATCCTCTGCAAGAGAAAACTGCCATCCACCAATCCTGCTAGAACCTGCTCTCGGAGACACCGCAGAGCGACGTCCTCAAACTGTGTCGACTTGATCCTCTCTACCAAGTCTGACTGAATCTGCAGGCTCCACATCTGCATCTGCACTCCGGGCACAATCACCTCAATCCCAAGGCTCTCCAAGTCTACAAGCAAGTGCCGATCCATAGTCAAACACATGGCCGTCGGATACCTACTCAAGGCATCGGCAACCACGTTGGCCTTTTTTGGGTGATACTGAAGTAATATGTCGAAGTCTTTAATCAACTCTAGCCTTCTGCGCTGCCTCATGTTCAGCTCCTTCTGAGTGAACACATACTTTAAGCTCTTGTGATCTGTAAAAATCTTTACCCGCTCCCCATACAGATAGTGCTTTCACAACTTCAGAGCAAATATCACTGCTGCCAGCTCCAGGTTGTGGGTAGGGTAGTTCTTCTCATGGGGACGTAATTGCCTGGAAGCATAGGCAATTACCTTCCCATGCTGCTATAAGACACAACCCAGCCCCTTCCATGAAGCGTCACTATAAATAGTGAATCCCCCTGATCCTGAAGGCAATGTCAGAATCGGAGCTGTCGTAAGTCGCTTCTTCAACTCATCAAAAGTTGTCTGACACTCCTCTGACCAAACATACTCAGCATCCTTCCGGGTCAACCGAGTCAACGGCTCTGCAACTCGGGAGAAATCCTGCACAAATCTCCTATAATATCCTGCCAGCCCCAGGAAGCTCCTGATCTCTACCACTGAAGTCGGAGCTGCCCATGCCTCAACTGCTACGATCTTCTTGGGGTCAACTGAGATCCCATCACCAGTCACCACATGCCCCAAAAAGTCAACCCGGTCCAAGAAGAACTCACACTTGGAGAGCTTTCTATAAAGCTGCTCCTTCCTGAGAGTCTCCAGCACCATCCTCAGATGCTCCTCGTGCTCCTCCTCAGTCTTGGAATACACCAAGATGTCGTCAATGAACACCACCATAAACTGATCCAGGTACTTGTGGAACACCTTGTTCATCAGGTTCATAAACACTGCTGGTGCATTGGTTAGTCCAAACGGCATAACCAAAAACTCAAACTGCCCGTACTGCATCCGGAAAGCGGTCTTGGGAATATCCTCCCTCTTTACCTTCATCTGGTGATATTCTGACCTCAGATCAATCTTGGAAAATACCCGAGCTCCGTTCAACTGGTCAAAAAGATCATCGATCCGCGGCAGTGGGTATCTGTTCTTGATCGGGAGGTTGTTGAGTGCCCTATAGTCAATACACATCCGTACTGACCCATCCTTCTTCGGCACAAACAATACTGGTGCACCCCATGGCGATGAACTCGAGCGGATGAAGCCCTTGTCCTGTAGCTCATCCATCTGCTTTTTCAGCTCCACTAACTCACTGTTGTTCACCCGATAGACATGCTGAGAGATGGGTTCCGCTCCTGGAACCAAGTCTATCGAGAACTCAATGTCTCTGTCTAGTGGCAATCCAGGCAACTCCTCTAGAAAAACATCCATATACTCTGCTATCAAGGGGTGTGGAATCGTCTGCTCCTCAACCGAGACTCCGCAGAAAACCCCGCTGCTCTGCTCCGCCTGATGTCTGGAGTACTCGAACTCTGGCTCCCCCGACACTCTGAAGAGAACTCTACCCCCTCTATAATCAATGCTGGAATGGTGCCTGCTCAACCAATTCATACCGAGTACTATGTCATAGTTCGGCAATGGCATTACGAGCAGGCTCACCTCCAACTCACGGCCTCCCAGAACAACACTTCGACCCTTACAAACATCACTCACGAGTATAATGCCACCCCCGATCGTGATCTTGTAAGTCCTAGGCAACGATTCAGCTATGATACCATGTCTAATCACAAATGATACTGATATGAAGCTATGCGAAGCACCGGAATTGAATAATGCAAAAGCTGGACTGGAGTCGAGAAGAACCGAACCTGCGATCAGCTCTCCTATCGTCTCTGCATCCTCGGCCGCCACGGCGAAAGCTCGCCCCTGCTGGCCTCCCCTGGCCTGCTGCTGATGTGGAACAAATCTCTGCTGCTGTGTCGGTAGGGCTGGTCCACTCTGCTGGCCTGCTGGAGCCTTGGCTCCTCCTCTCTGAGCTACTCGTCCCCCAGACCTAGCACAATCCCTCAGCTGGTGATCTGCCACTTCGCAAAGAAGGCACTTCCCGAGCCTCTTCCTGCACTCGTGCCATCTATGCCCTGGCTTCTTAAAGAATATGCAACTGACTGTCTGCTGCCTGGGTGCCTGATGCTGAAACTACTGCTGGTGAACTGGCCTCTGCTGGATCGGCTGCGGCTGGAGCTGCCTCGGCTGCTGGTGCTGAAAGTGAGGCCTCTTGGCCTGGCCTCCGCTGCTGCTGCCCCCAACTGGGTCTCATCCCCTCTTGAGCCTAAGCTCAAGATCATCCTCAGCCAATAAGGCTCCCGTCAAAATCTCCTCAAAAGTGGCATCCCTGTTGCCCTTGGTCAAGGACTTGACTTCCTTGACCAGACCTTTCCGGAACCTCTGGGCCTTCACCGTCTCACTCAAGCCCTCTACGAATCTGCCGAACCGGGCCGAACTCCCCAGCGTACTCCTCTACTGATAGGCTCCCCTGAACTAAGCTCTCGAACTGCGACTCCAAGGCTCGGAGCGCTGAATCTGGAAAGAACTTCTTCTTAAAGAAGCCATTGAACTCCTTCCAGGTCTGTCCAGCTACCCCTACCCTGGGGTCTGACTGATACCAGGTACGAGCAAGATCTCGCATCCGGCTAGCTGCTGCCTCTATCTGGAGATCTGCCGGTATCCGGGCCAGGCGGAAGATCTCCTCTATATGCTCGATCCACTCGTCAGCATATAGAATTCCCTCTGTCTCCAGGAAGTCTTTGGGGCTCATCTTCTGGAATTGCTCTATCCCCGGTGTCCTCGGCTGCTGAACCACTGGTCGAGCTGCGACTGTCGTAAGGGCCAACTCCATGCCCCTGTCCTGTCGGACCTGCTGCCGGTCCATAAACTGCTGGAAGTAGGAGAACATCTGTGCCGCATCCACGTATCCTGTAAGCGACGGCTGCTGGAAAGGCATCTCTGGGATGACTGGGTCCTGCCTCCGAGCCGGTGGAGGCATACCCCCTGCTGCTACTGCTGAAGCCCCAATACGAGCAGAGGTGGCAGGAGCTGCAGTATCATGTCCCTACTGAACTGGCTGAGAGGTAGCAGTCCCCTCTACAGCATCCCCATGAATGGTATGCTGCGACCGTGTCTCCACCATCCTGAAGACAGACCAACAAGAGTATCAATTTCTGAGAAAGAAGCGATATAACAAAGGCGCACAGTTAAAATTCAAAAGAATCAATTGACAATAAGGATTTAGATGGCAATAAAAGAGTTTTTTCTAACATGATTGAGTTCCTTGAAAACTAATATCCTATATCCTACTACAGGCTGTAGTGATACTCTGGTTCGAATACCACTACATTTCTAGTCTAGACCTGCATGGGCCACCACTAAAAACGTGTCACGACCCGCACCCTAGAGTAGGGGCACGAGAAGTGGGTACGTCCAGCCTACGCTGCAGTGTCGACGATAGAACGCTGTCCTCGGTCACAACATCTAACAATATAATGCTAAGCAGTTTATACTCCCCGAATGGGGGTGACATAGCAGAATGTAAACTCAATCACAACTAAGGAAGAAGAATCACGAAATGATATAGAACTCAAAGAAATATAGATGATCAGAAGAGTCTAAGATAACATCTCAGCAACATCCAGAATACAAGTCTCAACTACTGAATATGAAAGAATATATACAGCCCAGATCTCAAGACAGAAATAAAGTCTAACTAAACTAGTCTCAAGACAACATAAGTAAGATAAAGCCTAACTAAACTAGTCTAGGCAGTAGGGGTAAAGTCATCAGCTAGAGCTGGGTCCTCCTGAGAGTCCAGCTCACAAGTATCGTCTAGGGCTGCCCCATAGAAGGTATCCACACAGGCCTCCTCCTCGTCCTCTGTAATATTTTCAATAGGTCCAGTCAGGACAGGAGCGAGCACAATACATCTCAATAGATCATAGCAGGTTAGAAAATATAAACATGCAGTAGAGTAAGATACATAAAACTGAAAGAAAGTACATGATGTAAAAGAAGAGAACTATATGTAAATAGCTACTGTATATAGAGAACTAATAGTGGCTAGTGATGTAGAGTACATGATAGCACATGTGAACAGGACAGATTAGTACATGATCTACACTAAGGAGTTTTACATGATCTACACTACTATGGAATTGTTCACATGACTATTAGCACTCCCCTGTTTTCTCCAATCAATACACAAGGATCTAAGCAGGTTTTGTTATTATACATGATATCACATGAAGGCCCATGAAAGGGTGCACATGATAGTATACATGAGGGCTCCGTAAATATGAGAGTACATGATTTACAAGAGTATACATGTATGGTGAAAGCACAGGAGTACATGATGAAAGTGAAACGCACATGACACAATGTACCCGATGCTTCCGAGGGGGATAACATCGCATGAAGAGATCCATATAATACTAATCCGTGATAATATCGTGACAGCATCAAGTAAAGTAATCTAAAGCAGGAATATAATTCTAACAAGTTATAAAATGATCAGAGAATGTACACGCCTGATGTCTGAATGTCCAAAGTAAATACACTGTCCGAGGAGAGGTGTCCGACTCCTATTTAGAATAGCACAAGTCACAACAAATCTAAAATGATAACAAGATGCAATTCAATGCATTCTACATGAATCTAGGTCAATCTAGACCAAAGTTAACTCTTGGTCAACTCTGGTCAACCCTAGAAGTCAACTAGGTCAATTCTAGTCTAATTAAGTCAAACTAGGTCAAACGAGGTTAAACTTGGTCAAACTAGTCTAGGTTGGTCAAACCAAGGCTTAACAAGTAAATTCTAGGTCAACTAGCTAAATATTATACAAGTCTCCTATCCTAGTGATACACACAGGCCATAGGCCAAATACAAATAGGCTAATGAAATCCCTACTACACATTCACATACACACTAGTAACCATTTACCCACAATATATATATATATATATATATATATATATATATATATATATATATATATATATATATATATATATATATAGGTAAATACACATACACATAGGTTAGGTAATATCTATATATATATATATATATATATATATATATATATATATATATATATATATATATATATATATATATATATATATATACATATAAAGGGAATACAGCAAGCAAGGTAATGTGTGTGTGTTAATAGGAGCTAACAGTGTACTAGGTTTACATGTGTGTGTGTGTGAACATTTGTGTTAGTGACTGAAAATAGTGTGCAATGTATCTCATGCTTGTGTGTGTGTATGAACACTATGTGAGTGTGTATGTGCTTGAATGACAGTAGATACTAGGGTGTTCCTGTGTGTATGATTCACATATGTCAGTATTTGTGTGTGTGGGAAAGGAAGGGTGAATCTCAGGTTTTAGATAGGGAATGTGTGTGTAGTGAAAGGGAAATAGTGTACAATATGACAGTAGATAGGGTATTGTACATAATCTCAGTTTTGAGTGAAATGTGTGGTAGGTTTCAGGATTTCAAAACAGTGAATGTGTGTATAGGAAAATGAAATCAGTAGGTAGCAGTTCATCATGTGTAACCATGTGTGTGTATATGTCAGTTCTCAGTTAAACCTTTCAAGTTAATTCCTAAATAAACTAACATATATCACAATCTTAAAACTAAACTGATTTAACTTTAATCCTAGGAAACAGATATTGAAAACTCAATTCTTCCTAACTAATCTCAGGCATTTAACTTAAACTCAGTAAACTACATTCAAATTCAGTTTTCAGTTTTCTTTTCAGTTCAATACTTCAAGTCCCCATTCAAAACCAATACTCAATGAAAATCACCCAAAATTGATATATAGCTAGAACACATGTAGGAGAACTATATTAGGATATAAAACTAATAATTAACATCAGTTAAATAGGTTAATTAGACTGCCAAAGTTCGAATTTAGAAACTGGAAAATACAGGAAATAACATGGTATCAGGATTTGGGTAAATGCAAAAATATAAATCGAAAACATGTTAATCATGTTAATCATTGGTTGTTAAACATAATATAGGGTGTGCATGTGTCTCAGAAAGTGTCTCGTGTCCACCACAATGTGACACGACGTGTCCAATCGAATAAACCCAAATCAATACAACTGGACACTGCATAGCAGTGCAGCCTCGTGCGTGTGTGCACGCATGTCGTGCACACAATACAGGCCAAACCAGGACACCAGCTCGTGCGCCTAGGTTCGCCCCACGTAGGGCTACCTACGTGGCACCCTGTATAGCCGTATCGAGTCATATAGACGTGTCCAAACACGCGTATCAGAACGCGATATATCGACTGAACAGTCAGTACAAAACCCAGTACGGGCCGAAAAACGTGTCCGACATGATACGAGAGCGTCTCCAACTTGGAGGACCTTGTGTCAGTCATTGCCCCTTGGCCCACGCCAAGTGGCATGACCTGAGTTGCCGTGTCCAACGAGTACGACCCTTCGAATAGCAGGACAATGCGTGCGGCTGGAACGTGCGTGTTCGTGTCCAGATCCCGACACGACACAACACGAATTCAAACTCAGACCACTAGAAAACATTAACTCACATCTAGATCTAAATTCCTATTCAAAAACTTTTCAAAAACCAAATCGAAATGCCCTTTGGGGCATTTCATCAAACACCTTGCCTATGGTACTGATACGTGTCCATTTAGGACACAAAATGGACACGAAACCTAGGTTAAGCTATACCTACAGTTAGGTTAGACCTAGGGCTTTCCAAATATGCAAAGAAATTGGAATTTTAATTGTGTTTAGATGGTTTTACCTATTGGTGTCAAAATACAAGGAAAGCTTCAATAGGGGGGTTCTCCTTGCTAGCAAATAGCTCCAAATTGTCCCAAAGTTGAGATTTAACACCATGGACAGCAAGTATAGGTGATTTAGAATCTAATGCAATTGATTTGAAAGAAAAAAGAATTAAAATGGATTTTCTATGAATTAATGAAGTTGGAAAAATACCTCTTCTTTAAACTTGTTCTTTCCCAAAAGAGGCTATCCCTAAATGGAGGAGACTACTTATAGGGGGGAATATCAATGCTTGGCCGGCCATAGTGGGTTAGGGTTAGGGTTAGTGATGGGCTATGGGCTAAGTTACATGAGTTATGGGCTTAAGTCCTTAAGTCGTAAGTCATGGTTCTAAATCACTATTCCACCTATTACAACTTGATTCTAAATGACTTAAATTAGTTTAACTTAAATTAGACTAAGACCCTATCATGCTAAACAAGTCACCATAGCTAAGTTTAGGTTCTAGGCTAGTCTACAAGGTCCAAACTAGTCTCAAATCAACATACCACTTATCAATTAAATTAATTAATACTAAAATCACATAAATTCCAATAAATCTCAATAATTCACAATAATTACAAATAAATCCCAAAAAATTCAAAAATGACCAAAATACCCCCATACTAGAAATATGGTAGTGATAAATCTACCCTCCTTAAAAGAATTTTGTCCTCGAAATTGAAAGGCGAAATACAACTGATGAGAAGGATAGAAAGTATACCTCACGGTCCAAAAAGATATGGGTATCGCTCGCGCATCTCATCATCCCGCTCCCAGGTAGACTCTCCTGGAGAATGATGCCTCCATGCGACGTGAACCAAAGGTATCACCTGGTTCCTCAGTACCTTTTTTCGTCGATCCAGAATCTCCACTGGCTGCTCTGGATAGCTGAGAGAAGGTCCAACCTCAATCTCCGAATGATCGAGCACATGGCTAGGGTCAGCCACGTACCGTCTCAACTGTGATACATGGAATACGTTGTGGACCCCCACTAGTGCAGGTGGCAAGTCTAGCCTGTAAGCCACGTCGTCGACTCTTCCGCTGAGAACGAAAGGGGCGATGAAGCGCGGGCTAAGCTTTCCACCTCCACCAAAACGTATCGTACCACGAGTCGAAGATATCCTCAAGAAAACCTGGTCTCCAACCTAATCATAAGTAAGGTCTCAATTTAATTATGATAAACAAACATGATCAAAATCACAAACAATAACCTAAATCTAATCCTACTCTAATCTGTACCTCAAACTCCAACGGCCTCCGGTGGCTATCGGCCCAGTACCAATGTCTGTCCAGCGCCATGCGAAGTCTGTCCCTGATGAGCTTCACTTTCTCGGCTGCGTCAACAACCATCTCTGTTCCCAGTAAAGCTCGCTCACCAACATCATCCCAAGATAAGGGTGTACGACACCTACGCCCGTACAGAGCCTCGAAAGGTGACATCTCATTGCTGGCCTAAAAACTGTTGTTGTAAGCAAACTCCACCAAATGTAGATGATATATATCATGCTAAGGTAATTGAATTCAAATGCAAGAACTTTGGTATAGATTTTGTATAGATTCTAGTATACTTATTTTGATCTCTTTTCGATGATTATACTCTTTATGGAATTGATTCACTAATTTGTATGGGCAAATTATGAATCATATTTTCTTCTGATCATTGTTAAAAGTCTTATTATATTTTTGATTTTTTATATATACTAGATCTACAAATTTTCTATTCCTCATGATTTATTTATGACCAATGATTGATTCCTACTATATTGATAGATTTTTTTTGGTCAAATGACATTCAAAACATTTTTCATTTTTTTTCTAGTTGGTAAACTATGTATTGATTGATTTCAATGTTTTTAAGTTCAACCAACTATGTTGTGTTTTGATAAGTTTATTTTTATACTTTTTTTATGCAATTTTCTACACTTGTCATTACACTGTTCTCCTAATCCTTGATCATGATTATTTGTGCCTTCCTCCTTTATTTATGCTTGAGTTTATTTTAGCTCTAATTACGGGGGAGCTTATTTTTGATCATGTCAAAGGGGGAGAAATAAGTTTAAGTTCAAAATAAGTTTAAGTTAGCATACAATATTCTAGTATTATGTGTTTATTAGTGATACATGCATCTATTGTATATATATTAAACTTAAAGGATTTGCCATAATCAAAAAGGGGGAGATTGTTAGCCCAATGATTATATCATGTTTTTGAATATGGCTAATCAATTAAGTTTAACATAATGACATCACTAATACTCATGTAATCACTATCATGTTGCTACTTAAACTTAGTATTGTCCTAATATTAGCATTGTCCTAAATGTTCTATAACATATTGCTATGTTTGTATCATAATGCATCATACTGCTTTGTTCTTCTAACATGTATTTATAGACATGCTGTAAGCATGATCAAACATGATCAAACCAGGACATATGCAATGAAGAATTATTGATGGGCCAAAGACGGCATCATACAAGAAGTTTTCTCTGAATCGCCTAACGACCTATCCGGGGCCTCGCATCGGGGGTTTCGATGCCCGGTCAGCGGACAGGGGTCGAGGGGGCAGCGCCCCCCGTCAGGGGTTCAGGGGCGAAGCCCCCGAAAGGTATTCAGATTTTCAGATCTGTTTATCTTTGGACGACTGCCGTCAGTGAAAAAGGCGTCTTCAAGTCTGCTCAAATATTTGAAGAAAGGCGTCATCAAAGGGCTCTTGGTTTTCCTATTTTCATCAATGTATTTTTCATATTTATTGAGTCTAGGAATATGATGTACACTGTATCATACTGGCAAATAGGCTACCCAAGAAACGTTTTCAAAATACCCTTTCATTTTGAAAACAAGCCCACTTACAAAAGCCCAAACTACTTCCTAACTGTTTGACTTTTCAAAAAGCCCAAAACCAGTTTACAAAAACCCTGACAGAACTCCAACAGAACTCAAGGTGAATTCGGCCAGAGTTCGGCCAGAATTCGGCCAGAGTTCGGCCAGAGTTCGGTTAGTGAACGTTGCTTTTTGAACTTGGTCTTCCTGCAGTTACGGATCCCACCGAGATTTTTTTATAGAGTTCTGTCCGAATTCTGCCCGAATTCTGCCCGAATTCTGTCAGAATTCTGCCTTTGGAAAAACTATAAATAGAGAAGGATTTCGATCATTTCAACACACTCATTCACTTTCATATCTCTTCTCTATAAGCCTACTACTTCTTCCAAAGTATTCTGAGCTATTCATTTTCAAATCCCAAGCCAGTTACAATCCTCTAGTCGATTTGCCAGTGCGGTACGGTCTAGAAGTTTCAGAGTGGTTGTAATCAGAGGCTTGACTGAAGGTACACACTTCACAATTAAAGTTGGTCGAGTACTTCGGATCAAAGCTCGCGTTGTAGAAGTTGCAAGATCTTCGGATGAAAACTTGTGGTGATTTTCCATAGTAGATTCAACTGGTAGCAAGAGTTCTACCGACTGGATTAGTCCTCAACAGAGGAAAACCAGTATACATCCTTGTGTTTGCGTTTGCTCTCTACTCTCTACTTTTCATTTACATATCTGTGATATATTATCTGTGATCTTGTTACTAACATTTTTAAATAGTTAATTTTCGCTGCCTACTCTATTCATCCCCCTCTAGAGTATTGCGCTTTACAACTCGTTCCTACAATCGGTCCTACAATTGGTATCAGAGCGGGTGCTTGGTATATAGATATTGGTGCTCATACCAATTGCTCCAATAATTGGTATCAGAGCCAGTGCTGCATCAAGAGGTATTATATTCTGATCCCAATTGCTCCTACAATTGGTATCAGAGCGGGTTATACAGGTAAAGCGAGGTAACACTGCTATTATATTCTTATTTATTATAGCTGTTACATAGATCACGGTATCACATATGGCAAGTATGTACTTCATAACTGAAGAGCAATCCTCAAATAGACTTCTACTATTTGATGGTACAAATTACACATACTGGAAAACACGGATGAGCTTCTACTTAAAGTCTCTAGATTTTGACTTATGGTCAATTGTTGTCACCGGCTACAAAAAGCCTACTATCACTTCTATTCTCACATCCTCTATAATCAACAAGCCTTATTATAGTTACACGGAGGAAGAGAAGAAGTTAGCTAGCCTTGATGCAAAAGCTATGCATATATTTTATTGTGCTGTAGACACAAATGTATTCAATCTTATTTCTACTTGCACAACATCTCATAAAATTTGGTAAGTTCTTGAAGCTACTTATGAGTGCAGGTATAAAAGCAAAGCTAGCAACTCCAGAGAGGAGGATAGTCTTCATAATGATGCAAATATGTACATGACGAAATTGGGATTTAAGGTACAGTATAATCCCTTATACGAAGAAGAGCTTGTATGTGACAATTACAAGAAGATAGACTACATCCAAGAAGATTGTACTACTACAAGAAAGGAGAGTCACTACGAACAATCAAATAAAGGAAGATCATTGTCTCACAAGCACACTAGCACGAGCATATGGTGTGAAAGCGAAGCAAGTGATTCTGAAGAAGAAGAAGAAGAAGAAGAAGAAGAAGAAGAAGAAGAAGAAGAAGAAGAGAGACCTCATAAAGATGTAAATTTATGCACAATGGCATTATCTAACGAGGTACAAAATAATTCTTTTTCTGGAGAGAGTGAATTTTCTTATGATAATTTATCTGATGCTTTCAGTGATCTGTTAGAAGAACACAAGAAAGTATTAGATAAATATAAGCAAGCTAGAAAGGATATTCGATCCTATAAGCGTGAGATTGAAAAGCTTACTTGCTTATTAAATGATGCTAGCGATACTTCTACTTCTGATAATTCTACTGAGATTTCCACACTGAAGTTTAGATTACATGAGGCACTTGATTGCATTGAGAAAAGCACTCAAGAAAATGCTAAACTTAAGGAGGAATTAGAATCAGAAAAGAAGAAGTATTCTATTGCTTCATGTAGAATTGATGCTCTCTCTGCTAAGTATGATGAGATCTGTGCTAACTCCAAAAAGTTAGAGATTAGACTGGGAAAGCAGGTAGTACAACCTACGACTCAGTCTAACACAAGACACTTAGCACATTACAAAGTCACACACGTTAGATCTTTTACTAAGGAAGCAAGCGAAGCTAAAGCTTCACATAACCATGCTTTCTATTACAAGTATCCACGCACATCATGTCATCCTACTGCACGTTCTCATACTGCTGCACATAGTACTGTTAATTCTTTCTGTCATTATTGTGGTTTGAATGGACACATTTCTAATCGTTGTCAGATTAGAAAGCTAGTTGATATAAACTTGTGCAAATGGATTTCCAAAGCTAACAAATGTGGATCCAAGTATTGGATACCAAAGTCTTCACCTAATATTGTAGGTGAAGCTTCTCATATCAAATAGAACCATGGAACATGTTGGTGATTGCAAAGCTACAAAGGTCATCTTCCAAGCAATTGCACCAACATAAGCGTGGTCACTAGAACCACTTCGGTAACATGCTTTCTAAATAGTTCTTAATATCTAGCATGTTCTTATTAATTTCTTGCTATTAGATCTCATTGATATCTTTTAATTGTTTATTATTTGAATCAATGTGAGATATAATCTTAGCATGACTATTGTTTAGCTTAAATGTTTAGTTCACACTATATAGTGTTTGTTTTCTATTAGTGTGACACATTTGTCTATGTATGCTATTTATTCTTAATCTTTATTCTTGAAGCATGCATAGGAGCTTAATTTTGTTTTGGATAATATTTTTTTGACTCTTTGTCTTTGATATTTTTAATGGTCACTTCTTATTGATTTGTCTTTAACATGTCATATTTACTTTGATCAGTATTTTGTGAGTATGTATGTTTAGCACAAGTCTTCTATTTACTTGAAAAATATATACATATATTTTTATGTTAACCTTGTGCTTGCATAATATACTTTACTATTGATTCTCATATTTTATTTTGATTAACTTCTTATGAATCAATTACATCTTTGTCTGATAAAGTTTATGAATGCATATTTTTGATCTTGTGATGTTTTTTTATGCTTATTAAGGATACATGAATAATTCATTGTCATTCATATATTGCTGGTATGTTTCTTATATTTTTGTATAAATATCTTTATGGGGATATATGAGTTAAGTTCAAGTTCTATATTATTTTTAAAAGTAGTTTCAAACTTGTGCTTATCTCATACTTAAGCTATTTATTACTTTGAACAAATTCATGTACTTCTCTTTATTAGCTTCTTCCTCAAAGCCTCTTTTAATGATGTATGTTTTACTTGGCTTTTTGGTTGACATTTTGGGTACGTGATATTTTTTAAATATCTTGATCTTGATAAACCATTCCTTGGGTATTTACTTTTAGGGATTCTGGATTTCGACGATGTTCGATAATACTGCATATATTCCTTTGAATCTAAGTTCTTAAGAGTAGAAATCATTTTGGGAACAAGCCGAAAGGGTTCTTCTGTCATACAGATGTAAATAGCCTGAAGCGACACGGTACACTTGTCTTCGGACTACCGCTAGCTGGGAACCGGCCCCTACAGCTAACCCGAAGTGATCAATACTTTATAGACTTAAGATTTATTAAGGTATACTTGCAACTATCGTCTAGTTCTGGATCCAAGATACTGAACCCAGTTCCCTAGGTTCCAGAATACATCAACGTATCTAGGTCCTACATTTTGATTTACAAATGTTTTATATTTTATTGTTATCCAATAATTTTGTAGCACATATGGATAAATATAATTGATACATCTTATACCGTATGCTACATTGTTCTAAGATTTTTAAGTCCATAGAATATAATTTATTTCATATTGTACTAATTTTTTCTTAAATCCTTGGTTATTAAAGAAGAGATTTATTTTGGGTACACGCCTACAAAAGGTCTGTCTGTCACCACGACTACGGTCGAAGCGAAGCGGTACTTAAGTGTTCCCCGGTGAACCTCCGTTAGCTGGGACAGTACCTCTACAGCTAACCCAAGATTGATCGACGCTTTTTAAACTAAAGATTTATTGAGATCTAGTTGCATTTGTTATCTGATGGATTTTAGATTTTAGATTTGATGGATAATATTCTCTCTTTATTTTTCACGAAAGGTAGCATATGTTGATCTATCTTGTCGATTATGAGATTCTATAGCATAGATCAATTTATGTCATCTTTTGACTAATACAATTATTCATCATGCTAATTTGAAATATCTTTTAATTATTTTATTTTTAAATGTTCATTTAATGGATATTTCTTCTTTAGTCTAAAGATGATTATTTTTTGTATTACTCATTGAATATTATGGTATTGTGATTTTATCTTTACCTTGTGTAATGTTCAATGATTTTGAGCTTTATTTTATTATCTTCTTATTCAAGTTACTTACTGTCTATAACAGTAATTCTCTACGGGGAGAAGTCAAGCAAATTGAATCTCTCTCTCAAAGCGTTTCTTTTCTTTAAACCTTACGGTTGTCAGGTGGACACCGTGCTAAGGCTTTAAAAGGGAAGAAATGAACTTTGATAAGAAGACCTTATATTTTTGAATTAGCTTCCTACTGCTGGAAATATGTCTCTGAAATATTTAATTTTTGTCAATATTATTATTTTTTGGATATAGCCATGTAAAGGTGAAGTTTTTAATTGTTTCAAATCAATTATCCCCTTGACATGCCATATATCTAGAATACACTTTTCTTTGGACATATATCTTGTTATGCTTATTTGTTCAAATGGATTTATTTATGATTTATGGATTATTTTATTGAAATTATTGTTTACGTGATTCGAATCGCCAGCTTTCAGTCTGAGGACTAAATGGACGCATTCGAACATTTATTAAGACAGTTTTTCGTAATAAATTCCACATTTTTTGAAAAGTCTTTTTTTGATTTCTTTTTGATTTATTGAATATGTTCGGTACTCAAATGTTATTATTAAAGACAGTTTTCAAAATCTTTTAATATCTTAAAATATTTCTTTTAATAGCTAAATTTAGGTTCTAGGCTAGTCTACAAGGTCCAAACTAGTCTCAAATCAACATACCACTTATCAATTAAATTAATTAATACTAAAATCACATAAATTCCAATAAATCTTAATAATTCACAATAATTCCAAATAAATCTCAAAAAATTCAAAAATGACCAAAATACCCCCATACTAGAAATGTGGTAGTGACAGAATCGCCCGTCTCTGTCCGAAATGATCGTGGAAGGTACCCCGTGCAGTCTGACGATCTCATTGATATAAATTTGAGCTAACCGATCGATGCTCCATGATGCTTTAATAGCGATGAAATGAGCGGATTTGGTCAAACGATCGACAATGACCCAAATCGCATCATTCCCCCGCGACGTCTTCGGAAGGCCCATAATAAAATTCATAGAGATGTCGTTCTACTTCCATACTGGAATGTCGAGGTTCTATAGCTCCCCGCCTGGTCTTTGATGCTCGGCCTTCACCCGTTAACAGGCCATGCACTGTGACACAAACATTGCCACGTCTTTCTTCATGCCGTGCCACCAAAAGGTCGTGTGTAGGTCCTTATACATTTTGGTACTCCCGGGTGCAACGAGTACTTCGCATAATGGGCCTCCATCAGAATCTCCTTTCTAAGTTCAGCATGGTCCGGCACGCATATCCTCCTTTTCATCCACTTTATTTCGCCCTCATCCACCACAAAGTCGGTCACCTTTTCCATCGAAATCAGCTCGTGCATCTTCTTCAGGAGTGGGTCGTCCTCCTATGCGGTCCTTATCTTGTTGTACAAGCTCGACTCAAGGTGCAATTGGCCAATCGTGCTCCACGGTAACGGATTCGGAGTTCGATACCCATCTCTGCCAAGTCTCGCTGTATGTTACGGTTGATAGACAAGCACCCAGCAAATATTCTACTCAGAGCGTCCGCTACGACGTTTCCCTTACCTGGCGTGTACTCGATAGTCAGATCATAGTCTTTAATGAGTTCGAGCCAACGCCACTGCCGTAAGTTCAGGTCCCGTTGAGTGAAGATGTATTTGAGGCTCTTATGGTCCGTATAGATGCTGCATGCTACACCATAAAGATAGTGCCGCCATAGCTTCAACACGAACACAATAGCCGCTAACTCAAGATCATGCGTAGGATAATTCTTCTCGTGTTACTTCAATTGTCTCGAAGCAAACAAAATCACCTTATCCCTTTGCATAAGCACGCATCCCAAACCAGTCCGCGATGTATCGCTAAATATTTGAAACCTCGCAGGCGTCGTTCCACTCGAATGTGACTCCCTTCTGGGTGAGGCGAGTCAGAGGCAACACAATCTTGACAAAGTCTTTCATAAATCTACGGTAGTAGCCTGCCAAGCCAAAGAAACTTTGGATGTCGCCTGCTGAGGTAGGCCGCTTCCAATCAACTATCGCTTCAATCTTCTTTGGGTCCACCGTGACGCCTTCAGCTGAGACAATATGCCCAAAGAAAGTCACGCTGCTCATCCAGAACTCGCACTTGCTTAGCTTGGCATAAAGTTGGTGTTCACGCAGAGTCTGTAGCACCGTCTTCAAGTATTCCGCATGCTCGTCCTTGTTTTCCATAAATAAATTCACTTTATTTATTTTGTATCTGAGAAAATTACAACTGTAGGAATCTAATCTAGAAGACGATTACTTTATCCCTTGGACGATGCGATGAAGAAGACTCGAACTTTGAAGAACTTGGACAGCAACTGGGCAATCTCTCTGTTCTCTCTGAAATTGACTGTGTCTCCGATGAAGATGAAGAAACTCTTTTTATAGAGTTCAGGATAACTGTCCTTAAGCATACGCTCAGGTAGTTACTTGACGTGTGCATAACTGCAGGGACGCGTGGCGAATTTTGATGGAGACACATTAGCGTGTGGTTGAAAGTAGTGGAGCATGTTTAGGAGAGATTGATGGCCTGGATGCCACGTTGCATAACTTCTAGAGAAGTGGATAATTGGTACAGGACACGTGAGAACGTGTGTTGACTGTAATCCTGGATATGGTTGCTGTAATACGCTGCCTCGTTGAAGGAGAGTTATACGCTGACTTGGACAGCGTAGTGCCATAGGAAATCCATACGCTCACTTTATGGGCAAGGAGTCATGTGAGGTCATACGCTCGCTTGTTTAGCAAGGAATCATGTGAGGTCCATACGCTCACTTGACTGTGTGAAGAAGGAGTCATGTGAGGTCGATACGCTCACTGGAGAAGTGGCCATGTGGCTATCATCAATCTTCTTTGGTACACCATATCTTCCCATAACTGACAAAATCTTCTCGAGCGTCGTGACTGCGGATTTGACGGCTGACAGACTGTCAAAACTGACAGTAATAATGGCTTTTGTATTTATGAAGGCTGCTGAGTTGTCCTCGTAAAAGACAAAACCGACTCTTCGAAAACCTATACGACGGTTACTTTTCTCGTGACAGCTGTCTTTGCACGAAAGATGAAGTGTCAGATTCATTCCTCATTTAAACATATGCTGTGCTGTCACTTCAGTAAATAATAAAATATTTACTGAGCGTATGGCTTTTGAATGAGCGTACAACTCTGAATTGAGTGTATGGCTTCAACTGACATCTGTCTTTAAGCGTATGGATGAAAATGACAGCGTGTCATAATTTTCCACATCCTACAAGATCCCCTTCAAAGTTTTCGAACTTTATGAGTTTCAAAAGTTCGAAATTACTTTGAACAGAAAGTGGGAATGAGTCCTGACACGCTGGCATTAGTTCATTAAATGTCATGATGACTCTTCATTTTTCGAGATTGATTGAATCTGATGGAAGAATATAAACAGCCAGCAAGCTCTATTATATAAACCGAGAGAATTCAATTTTTTGACTTTCATCTTTTGAAACCATGACTCCAAAAGAAGCTGCTGAAGAAGAAGCACGTAAGTTGGGATTCTGTTCCCATGGTGACCCCACTTTTGGGGGCCAAGAACCCGAACCTGTCGTCATCGAGCTCAAGGACGACCCTATGCATTTAGCCAAGAATTTCTTGGGCTACTTTGGTCTGGACGGCTCCTCTTCTTCTGATGGGCAGAGCCTCGCAGAGAAGCGTAAAATGTTCGTTGCTCTGTTACACCGCATGGGGGTCCAAAGCGTAGAAGAGTTAGGTGTCAAGCTTAGTCGCTCTGGAAAATAGAGCGTGACTTTATTGCACTCCTTTTCTTTTCTTCCCCTTTTTTTTTGTAAGGCCATCAGTGCCTTAATGAAAAATGGATATTCAAGAATCTTCTGTTTAGTCCAAATCTGTGTTGAAAACCAACGTGTATCGATGAATAACTGTAGAATACCCCGTCTTCCAAGTTGTAAGTTACGCTAGATAGCGTATGTCAATGAAATAGCATATATTACGCTATTTTCCAATGTTTTGTGAATTCCGCTGAATAGCGTATGTCAGTGTATGTTATGCTATAAATTACGCTGTCCTTTAACGTTGTGAATTACGCCAAATAACGTACGCCAATGAATAGCGTGCACCAATAAATAGCCCGTAAGTTACGCTATCTTCCAACGTTTTGGAAAGCACTCTTTGAATATTTCCAAGGCTGTGCTGGTTTCCAAAGTACACGTGTCATTCATTCCACGTTTACGAGCGCTATTCATGCGGATCCTTTCCAAGAATAGGTTCATGCTCCATACTTTAAATAGATGGATGAACTCCACGCAAACTCATCTTCCCATTCTTCTTTCTCTCTTCTGAGAATGAATTTTCTATGAGAAAGAAATAGGAAAGCCATGTTGTCTGATGTCAAATCTTTGTGCACGCTACCAGGCATGGATCTGTCAATCCTTAACAGCAAACTCAGCGGTAAGTTCAATATACACGCATCGAAATTTTTGTTTGCTAAGGACAAATTCATCTTCCCGAAATGAACAGAATGCATCTGTCTTTGCTTGGCCAGTTTCTGTTAACTGATTTTTCTTTACTGTTTCTTGCAGAATTTTGGCTGAAAACCTTCTTCAAAACTGGCATTGGTGATATGGATGTTGTGGACAATGTTCTTCTGACATCTACATCAGGGAGCTCATACGCTTTTGACGCGTATATCAGACAACTCAGAACTCTTCGTGAGATAGAAGGGTCTTCCTCAGATGGTAGGAAGAGCCTTTATACACGAGAGTTGGATGGTGGAGTCAACTCTACCCCGAGAAATCGGGTAGTAGAGTTCCTTTCACGGCAGAACTAGGAATTGTATCCCAAGGTTTGGATACATTCCTATCTGCTTGAGGTGCCGCCGTTCCTCCACGCGCTGTATTGGCAGCAACACGCCATCGTGTTGCCATACTCTGTGGTTCTCCTCTCATCTGAGAGATAAGACCAGAGTTTGATTCCTGCTGGACACCCAGGAATTGCCACAAACAACGAGATTGCCAGAGAAGACCCAAGAAGAAATAGATCTCAGTTGTACATAGAATGAAAATCCAAGATTTGTAATAGATTTCTATTATGATTTGTAAGAAAGTCTAAGAAAATGTAATAGACTTTTTGTGGTGAAATGGGAATGGAAATGACAATTCTTTTATGCTCAATGATTTGTATTTGTGGATGAATTGTGGGCATGATAGATAATAAAATCATCTTTTCTGTTTTTAGAGTATATGATATTATCAGAGGTATTATGGACGTGATAATATATAGGAACTCGAAAGAAAATAGATTGATTTCTATGCAGAGGTCAAAACATGACAAATGAGTAAGTAGATTCGGAATTGATTCAGAGGTTATAAAAACGTGATCAATAACGAATCCCCACTTAATGAATTGATAGAAGATTATGAACGGACGAACCGTTAGGAAATGAAGAACAGATGAACTGTCGAGTGAATGTAATAAATGAACGGACGAACCGTCAAGTATTAATGAACATGTGAAACGTCGGATGAATGTGAGAAATGAATGGATGAACTGAATATCGGGAAAGAATACGTCCCTTCGATCCTTGTAACCATATGCCTATAAATAGAGCATATATTTGAATAGAAGGATCGCATTTTATCCTTTATTCAAAATGTCTTCCGAAGAGAACATGAAGAAAACCGAAGTCGTCTCCAAAGTCGATGAAAATGCTAAAGAGCACTCGACTCCACAAAAGAAGGAGACGGGCGAAAGCTCGTCTGCTCCCAAGCTGCCGAAAGATATCTTGGATTTACTGGTCGAACAAGGAGAAACCGAAGAAGAAGAAGCAATGAGGCTGGCTGCCTGTCAGTTCTTGGTGCGGTCAGGAAATGATGTATTCAATTCTTTTGCTAATTATGTATGTGGTCCTCGTCCCAAGTACGAAAGGGATACCAGTGATCTTCCATGATGATGTACTTCTTGAAGAATTTGTCTCAAATAAACTCTGTTTAAGGAAACTTTGTTTATGATGTATCCTTCCTGCTTTATATTATTTTGCCTTTATTCACTGATCTTTAGACCCAGAAATCAAAAGGACAAGATATCATTTTCATAGAATATGGTACATACTGAGATAGAAAATTCAGAGGTGATATGGACATGATTTTCTATACAAGATCTTTATTAAATCCACTGGGAATCTAATAAGACAAAATATCAAATTCTTTGGGAAAATGATACATGGTAGAATATCAATTTCCGCTGGGGGATAATGACATCGAAATAGCTTTTGTAGAGAAGAATAAATTTTTGATTTTACACTTGCTGGGGAGTAATGAAAATATTATTTATACATAATATTTCTTTAAGAATTTGCCATTGATGGACATCATCATGACTTTCCCGTCCACAGAGGCAAGCTGATATGCTCCATTAGAGAAGACTTTGTTTACTACGAATGGGCCTTCCTATTTCGCGTCAAATTTGCCTTTGCTCATATGTGTCATGGTCATCGGACGTTTGACAGTAAGGACCAATTCTCCCTTTTGATATGTTCTGACTTTGACTTTCCGATTAAAAGCTTTTGAGATTCGGGCTTGATATAGCTCGATATTTTGTTGCGCATACAATCGTTTTTCATCTAGAGCTTCCAACTCTTGAAGTCGAAGTCGATCATTATTCTCTGTCGTAGATTCATTGGAGATTGCAATTCTCAAAGAAGGAATTTGTATCTCGAGGGGAAGAACAGCTTCACACCCATATACCAAAGAGAAAGGTGTACATCCGGACGCATTGCGAACTGTGGTGCGATAAGCCCATAAACATTCACCAAGCTTCTCACTCCAGTTACGTTTATTGGAAGAAACGAACTTTTTTAAGAGTTTGATGATTGTTTTGTTGAAAGCCTCTGCTAGTCCATTGGCTGCTGGATTATATGCTGTAGAAGTCAGATTATTAATCCGATGATCATCACAGAATCGAGTAAATTTCTGGCTGACGAACTGTGGTCCATTATCATGGATAATACGCCGAGGAACACCAAATCGATAGATGACATGATGTTTGACAAAGTTGATAACATTAGAAGTCTTGACTTCAGATAATGGGATTGCTTCAGCCCATTTAAAAAAATAATCAGTTATTGCTAGAATAAACCGATGTCCTTTTGATGATGGTGGATTGATAGGACCGATGACGTCCATGCCCCAAGCTTCAAAGGGCCATGACGTCGCTGTTGGGTATAAGAACTCCGATGGTTGATGGATAAAGTCTGCATGAATTTGACAGGCTTTACATTTCCGAGCATATTGAATAGTATCAGCTACCATCGTGGGCCAATAATAACCCATACGTCGGATACGATCTTGAAGTTTTGGACCTGGCTGGTGAGCTCCGCAGACGCCATCATGTGCTTCACGGATTATCTGTTGTGCTTCTTCACCAGCGATGCATCGAAGAAGAAGACCATCATAGGCTCGACGATATAGTGTCTTCGTAGTATGATTATAATAGAATCTGAGAGACCGGCGCCGGATAGATGCTGCTTCACTCGGGTTATCAGGAAGTATGTCATACAACACAAAGTCCAGAAACGGACGTCTCCAGTCTTCAGTTACGGTGTCTATTTTGTTGTAAAAGACATATTTCATAGTAGAATCGGAAGAAGACAAGGACATTTTATCAAACTTTAATTCAGCATCAAAGTTGAGAGAATCTTCGTCTGGATTATGGGAAAAAGCCAAAGCCAGATTATTTTCAACACAAAATAGTTCTCAGTTATAAACCACTATCACTTGCTGACGTCTGATTGGTATGGCTAATACAACAGCAAGATTAGCCAAAGCATCAGCTTCTGCATTATAGGCTCGTCGAACATGTTCAATAAAGAAACCTTCAAAGGAGGAGGCCATAGAGAGTGCTATTCGATGATAAGGTATCAAATCTTGATGACGAACTTCATACGTTCCTCTGATCTGATTGATGATAAGCTTAGAGTCTCCATAAACTTCTAAATATTGAACATCCAGATGTTTAGCGAGTTGAAGACCAATGAGCAACGCATTGTATTCTGCAACATTATTTGAACATGATTGATCTAGAGAATAAGCCCTCTGAATAGTTAATCCCTCTGAGGATACAAGAACAATTCCAACTCCGGCGATAATATTGCCGTTAGGACCTATTCTAGATGCTCCATCAAAGAATAGACGCCAGGTAGGAACTTCTTCAGAAACCATATTTGAATCCAGAACTTCATCGGGAATCTCATCATATAATTTAGAATCTTCTGGGACTGCATGAGCTGCTAGAAAATCAGCAAGAGCCTGTCCTTTAACTGACTTCTGAGGAATATAATGCATGTCATATTAGGCTAACAAGATTCCCCAATTAGCTAGTCTGGAGTTGAGAATACCAGGTTTCTTTATCATAATCCTGATGGAATTTACTCTGGAAATGACATGAATCGTTTGACCGATAATATAATGTCGCGTTTTCTGAACAGCAAACATTAATGCTAGGCATTCTTTCTCGATTGGAGAATAACGCGGTTCAGCACCCGTCATTGTGCGACTGAGATAATAAATGGCCTGTTCATGACCATCTTTATTTTTCTGGACGAGTAATGCACCAAGAGAATGATTCATAGCTCAAACATATAGAAGAAATGGTATTCCCGAGACGGGAGGTACCAAAACTGGAGGGTTCATGAGGTACTGTTTGATGTCATCAAATGATTTTTGACATTCTTCGTTCCAGATAAAAGATACACCTTTCTTCAGAAGTTTGTGGAATGGTCTGCAGCGTCCTGATAAGTTGGAAATGAATCTCCTGATATAAGCAATTCTTCCTTGAAATCCTCGTAGCTCTTTTAAGGTGCGTGGAGGACGCATCTCTTGGATGGCTTTGATCTTCTCGGGATCCACGTGTATACCTTTAGCGGTAATGACGAAGCCGAGAAATTTACTACTAGAGACGCCCAGGAAGGACTTAGTAGGGTTCATTTTAAGTTGATGCTGACGCATTAAATCAAAGATAGTCTTCAAATCTTGGATATGATCCTCCTTTCGTCGACTTTTGACTGCAATATCATCAACATAGCATTCGACTATTTTTCGGAGATGTTCACGAAATATAGTGCTCATTGCTCGCTGATATGTTGCTCCTGCATTCTTGAGACCAAACGGCATCACTGTATAACAGTATGTACCGATCGGCATTCTGAAGGAAGTGTGTTTTTCATTATCTGGAAACATTTTGATCTGGTTGTATCCCGAATAACCATCCATAAATGACATTCATTCGAAACCACATGTATTGTCGATCATGACATCAGTAATTGGAAGAGAAAACTCGTCTTTAGGACAAGCTGCATTGAGATCGCGAAAGTCTATACAGACTCGGATCTTGCCAGTCTTTTTAAGGACAGGAACAATGTTAGCCACCCAGTCAGGATGTTGTTCCTCTCTGATAAATCCGGAAGCCATAAGCTTGTTGACTTCAGCTTCAATTGCATCCATAATGTCTGGACGAAATCGTCGCTGTTGCTGTTTGACCGGTTTAGCATTTGGCATAATATTAAGCTTGTGCATTGCGATCTTCGGATCTAGTCCTGGCATATCCTCGTAGCTCCAGGCGAAGACATCGATATAATCACGAATAAGCTTGATCATGTCTTGCTTATCTATTTCTGAAAGACTTTCACTGATGAATATTGGTTTAGGAGAACCTTCTTCACCAACATCAATTTGGATCAGTTTATCTTCGGTAGGAGGTTCCCTCTGCTCGAACCTGAATTCCTATTGATCATCTAATCTTTGAGCCCATTGTTCTGATTCAGGTGATATTTCAAAATCATCCTCATCTTCATCATTTTCTTGTAGGCCATCAACAGAGACCATATTGATGGATAGAATAGAGCGATGAAGATCGCCAATACTCGTGTCAGAATCCCAAGAGAGAGAATCAGAAGACTGACTCAGATCGTTCATCTTCAGATTGTTCGTCTTTATTGAATTTTGACTCTTCATGGACTATGTTGATAAAGGAAGTAGGAGCAATGTAACCTAAACCACATTTTGTCCTTCCGTATTTTAATGGAGGAATTCGAACAGGCATTCTTCTTCCTTTCCCATTATTGAGACTGGTTCTAAAGTCATAACCCATATTTTTGATGATATTTTTGGATTGTTGACTGTAGCGACGCAGTTGTAACCTTCCAGTATCATCGTTTATGTCATCTTCTTCCAAGTTAGGAGGATTCTGAGGTCCTTTATAAAAAAATATTGGATTTTCTCCCTTCTTTCGACTGGGGACCACAAAGTATGATTTCTGTATAGAGTCTAATGATACGTCTGTATGAAGAGCTTGAACAACCCCTATAGTTAGTGGCTCTAAGCTATTTAGCAATTGTAAATAACTTTGTACATAACCACAAACATCAATATACTGCAAAGGAGATGCTTCATTAATACTAGATGCTGTATTTACAACAGAAGGCTGAGCCTTATCAGACTTAGTCAGATTAACGACAAAGGGGGAAGAAGAAGAACAGTTAGAATTTTTGTTTCGATTAAGATCGATAACAAAAGGCTCAGAAGAGGTAAGCTCCCTTGAAGAAGACCGTGGATAAGTAATGCGTCCACTGACTGGAATGACTAGAGTATCTGATCTAGCCTGAGAAGATGGAGGGGGAGTGATGAGTCCACTGACAGGAATGATCAGCGAACTTTGTGAAGCTTGGGAAGATGGTGCAGTAGTGCGTCCACTGACAGGAATTATCAGTGAGCCCTGGGCAGATGATGAAGTAGTACGTCTACTGACCGGAATTATCAGTGAGCCTTCTTCGGATGATCTAACAGACTGCGGAGGAGTGATACGCCCTTTTACAGGAATAACAAAAGTGTCAACTTTGGATGTCTCATCTTCATTATCCATAGCTTGCAAGACTTTCGAGTATTCATCTTTGTACATGCGAGCGTCATTGAAGTAAGCTTCGACTCCTTTGAATGGGTAAAGATCTGCCACTTCTTTTTGAACCTCTCCATTATCATCAACATATTTGAAGCACTGATGAAGGGTTGAAGGAACGACATTATGTTCATGCAAGAATGGTCTTCCTAATAGAGCATTGTATGAGCAACCATGATTGTCGATGATGTAAAAAGTAACCTTAGTACGAAGATCGCCTATTTGAAATTTAAGGCGAGTCTTGCCTAAAGGCTCACTTTTTCCTTGATTGAATCCCAAGATGGTAGTGATAGTGCTGGAGAGGCTATGTACAGGTATCTTCAATACATCTAACATAGCCTTTAGCATAATACTGAGAGCGGATCCTGGATCAATCAATAAACGATCAACCTTCATAGAATCAATATATCCTGTATGATATAACGGACGGTCATGTCGATTATCCTCTAGCAGCATATCGTCCTGCGTAAAGGTAATGTTTTGAATAAATTCCAATACATTATGGCAATGAGAAACAGGTTCTGTTTCCAACTTCTTGAGAAGAGTTAAGCAGGTTTCTGCTTGCAGCAGTGCTTCACTTAAAGTTTCTCGAGTCTCTTTAGAGAGACGTAAGAGCTCGAAGATTGACAATTTAGCTGGTGTATTGGCTAGTTGAGCCAATATATCAAAATTATAAGGCTTTTCAAGTCCTGTAGGAGATGACTTCTTCAATGGTTTGTCGAAGCGGACTTGTTGTTTGCCTTTGTCAGCTGCTGTTGGTTTAGAAGGAACTGTCTCAACAGGAACATTTAAAGGCTCTTCAGTAGAGACTGGAGTTGAAGCTGTAGCCGGAGGAACGTCAGAAATTTCTTCAGGAACTTTAGCATAATCTTTCAAATATACTTTTCCTGACCGAGTTCCAGCATGAACTTCAACTTCTGATTCTGGTTCAAGGTCTATGGAAACCATGCTGCAATTCTTTATTTTGCTCTTGGTTCTTTTATGTTTGATGAAAGCTTCATTCCAGAAACCAAGGCCAACACGAGATTGATTATGTCTCATGGTGATGGCCAAAGGTGCTCGGAGTCCCTTGCCTGAGTTCAAACCTGGGGCAGTGGCTAAATCATAACCCATCTTCGCCATCAATTCACGAGATTGTGAACTGTATAAATGAAAAGCAGGTTTGTACCTATCTTCAATTTGAGGTACAGATTTTATCTTCGTAGAGAGTGAATTTCCTGCTGAGATGAAAGTAGAGGTTAGATAAAAATCGGGTGTGAAACTAGAAGTCACATTGCATGACTTAGTCTTCCCGAACTTCTTTTTAGATGAGGAAATCTTTCGAGGAGAAGAGGAAGACGTTTCAAACTCCGTCATTAAATCCGGGTGAATCCACATGATCTCTCCCTTCTTAGTTGTGACAGGAACAAGTCCGTCATTCTGTGCTGGTGGGATGTTTATAACTTCGAGAGTTGCTTTGGGGATAGGAACAATCCTACTTTCCACCTTTAAGGGAGGGAAGTCACCGAACTGCATTGAAATTACATTTGCTGTGACTGTTTTGTCTTTGGGTGTTAATGTCACAGCTCCTGATTTAATCATCTCTTGAATCTTCCCTTTTAATACATAGCAAGACCGGATTGTATGACCCAGCATTCTATGATATGGACAGTATTTTGGATGATCTGTCTTATTGGCTTCATCAGGCTTTTTAATTTCTGGCAATTGAATCTTATTACCTTTGAGTAAGCATTCAAAGATACCCTGAACATCGTCATCATCGAAAGAATATTCTTCTTTCGGCCGAGGAGATCTCTGTTGTTGATTTGTTGGAGCTGAAGTAGCTTGGGTAGTCTTTACCTCTTGACTACTGTTTTGGAGATTGACTTCAAGAGCTTCTTTCCCTTTGCGATTGTTGGGTCGAGTACTATTGCTAGCACTCTGATTTGATTCTTTGGGAGCCATTTGTACCCCCAGACCCTTAAAGGTCTCAGCACTGACCTCGGCAGCCTTGGCACTGACGATGAATGAAGGCTATCTTAGAACTGAGTGGACCCTGTCCACATGCTGATAATTGGTAAGAGGTTCGACTTGCAAGTGTCGATCATAACAGCATCGGGAGTTCCAAGAGGCATTTTGAGGGCTTCTCTTCTGAATCTCTCAATGAATTCCTCAGTGGTCTCATTATTCTTCTGTTTGATTCTTATGAGGGACGACATGGTCATATCATTGAGCCCTTCGTAGAATCGTTCAAGAAACATTTGCTTAAAACCGGCAAATGAGGTAATGCACCCATCAGGGAGACTTCTATACCATTCATAAGCCGTTCCTTTGAGACATCCAATGAACACCCGAGTAAGAAGAGCGTCACTTGGTTGCAATTGATCAGTCATTACTTCAAAATGATTAATGAACTGACTTGGAGAGGTTGTCCCATCATAGAAAGAGATGGTCGGAGGTTTGTATTTTGGTGGATACGATACCTGCTTCCATTCTATCGGATAAGGCTGTTTGATGCCTAACCTTTGTAAACCATCCTTCTGTTTGAATGCCTCGAATTGAGTTTTGAGATTCTTCAATTCTTCAGAGACAACTCCCGAAGATTGTGGAGTTGTGGCTTGTAGAGTATAATTGGGAGGAGGGACTGCAGCATATGTACCACCCCCAGCTCCAGAGTGACTTGGTGTGGTTTGTACAGGAACATTAGATTGTACCCCCGGAATAGTAGAGGGTTCGAGGTTTGGAACAACAGGGGTATTCAATACCACTGGTGGTGCTGTCTGTTGTTGAGCCTGCATTAGAGTGTGCATAGCACTCAATGTATCTGCCATAGCTCGCAATTGTTGTTCTAAAGAAGAAATCCTCTGTTCATAAGCCTCATTGCTAGTCGAAGGTTCATGATCACTTTCTACCATGTAAGTGGTAATCATTCGAGGAATAGATGATGAAACAGTCGGTTCTGAATCATCACTGTGTGAATCAGTATCTTTCCCAGGGCTTTTTACAGGAGTCAATACTGGAAAATTGGACTCTCCAAGGACGTCTTCTGTGATCTCCGGATTACCACTTGGATGAGAAGAAGAAGAGGCTCTGGTCAAGGCTCCGGTCCTGGATCGAGTGCCGAGATAAACACCATCTTCAGAGTCTGATATAGCATCAGACCGTATGCTACCCCCAATGTTTCTGGAAGTCATGTTGACAGAAGCATAAAGAGGTTCATCTTCATCCAACATTGGTTCATATTGAATCCGTTCGAAAACAGATTGTCTTTTTGGTGAACAACAACATTGGATGACAACCCAAGGTTGGAAGTCACAACCATGCTTTTCATGGCGAATATGGGTAATGTCATAGCCAGATGGAGTGTCAATTCTCTGTTTATTTTGCAAATATTCTCGGAGATCTGTAGGAACAGATTGGGAAGTATTTGAAGATAGTTTCTGTGTAGAAACTTGTCTTTTGTTCTTCTGTCTTCTTGGTTCCTGAGTGTATAAAGACTGATTAATTTGAGCCACATAGTTCTTGGCATATTCTGCATCAGGGTCTAATATACTTGTCTCAGTGGAACCGAACCGATTCTGATTAAGCTTATTACGAAGATCCGTGGGAGATTTGACTTTGATATCAGTCTTGGATACTTGTAATTTGTCTTTCTCAGACCGAGAAATTTTGAGAGAAGGAAGATGAGTATTATTCCGACTAGGAGTCGGTAATAATCCATCTTTGGAGGAGTTAGCCAAAAGGCGTTTTCCATTGTTTGATCTAGTAAGAGTACTAGTCAAATTAACTCCAGAGGTAAAGACCTTAGGAGTAGAGGAGTTGACTAAAGAGTCTTTCTCCTTGGTTGGCACAAGATGTGCAAGTTGAGGGGGAATCATTTGTATGTTCTGTGGAAGAGAACCCCCAATTTGATTTTCAGAAACAGTCAAAGGACTGTATTTGTTAGCATACGCTGACTTCAGTTTGGATTTCTGGTCATACGCTGCCTTTTTATTAGCATACACTGGCTTTGGCTCAGCGTACGCTGCCTGATGTTGGCTTTTGTACGCTGCCTTTGCCGTACGCTGCCCTTTGAATGCCATACGCTCAGAGTCATCAATGGCTAAAGAGCCGACTGCTGTCGTAAGAATAGAAGGAGAAGGGACTTTGACATGTCCAGAGATGGTTTTCCTTGGACACATTGACTTGGTTAAAGAACCAATTTTGTCAGCGTGACTAGGGGAAACCATTGTTGCCGTGTTCCGAGAAGCCGAAGTGTGCTTCATGGAAGTTGAAGACGTGTTCTTGTCAGCATGAGAAGTGACAGAAGCGTCTCGGATTGCTGCAGAAGACTTAGGGACATAGACGGAGTGTCCCTTCTTCTTGGCAACAGGAAGAGCGGAGGAAGCAGTGCGGCCCTCCTTCGCCTTGAGCATTTCTTCATAAGCCGATTGGTCGAATTGTACAACCATCGTCTTCTTCGTCAAGCCGATCGACGAGGTATCGTATTGAGTTGTTGCTATCTCATTGGAGGAGACAGCTTTCCCCAGCAGAGTCGCCAATTTGTTTTCCATAAATAAATTTACTTTATTTATTTTGTATCTGAGAAAATTACAACTGTAGGAATCTAATCTAGAAGACGATTACTTTATCCCTTGGACGATGCGATGAAGAAGACTCGAACATTGAAGAACTTGGACAGCAACTGGGCAATCTCTCTGTTCTCTCTGAAATTGACTGTGTCTCCGATGAAGATGAAGAAACTCTTTTTTATAGAGTTCAGGATAACTGTCCTTAAGCATACGCTCAGGTAGTTACTTGACGTGTGCATAACTGCAGGGACGCGTGGCGAATTTTGATGGAGATACATTAGCGTGCGGTTGAAAGTAGTAGAGCATGTTCAGGAGAGATTGATGGCCTGGATGCCACGTTGCATAACTTCTAGAGAAGTGGATAATTGGTACAGGACACGTGAGAACGTGTGTTGACTGTAATCCTGGATATGGTTGCTGTAATACGCTGCCTCGTTGAAGGAGAGTTATACGCTGACTTGGACAGCGTAGTGCCATAGGAAATCCATACGCTCACTTTATGGGCAAGGAGTCATGTGAGGTCATACGCTCGCTTGTTTAGCAAGGAATCATGTGAGGTCCATACGCTCACTTGACTGTGTGAAGAAGGAGTCATGTGAGGTCGATACGCTCACTGGAGAAGTGGCCGCGTGGCTATCATCAATCTTCTTTGGTACACCATATCTTCCCATAACTGACAAAATCTTCTCGAGCGTCGTGACTGCGGATTTGACGGCTGACAGACTGTCAAAACTGACAGTAATGATGGCTTTTGTATTTATGAAGGCTGCTGAGTTGTCCTCGTAAAAGACAAAACCGACTCTTCGAAAACCTATACGACGGTTACTTTTCTCGTGACAGCTGTCTTTGCACGAAAGATGAAGTGTCAGATTCATTCCTCATTTAAACATATGATGTGCTGTCACTTCAGTAAATAATAAAATATTTACTGAGCGTATGGCTTTTGAATGAGCGTACAACTCTGAATTGAGCGTATGGCTTCAACTGACATCTGTCTTTAAGCGTATGGATGAAAATGACAGCGTGTCATAATTTTCCACATCCTACAGTCCTTGCTTTTCGAATATATGAGAATGTCATCGATGAATACGACGTCAAATTTGTCCATAAACGGTCGAAACACCCGGTTCATTAGGTCCATGAATGCGGTAGGAGCGTTTGTCAAGCCGAAGAGCATGACTAGAAATTCGTAGTGACTATATCGAGTTCGGAAGACGGACTTCGGCACGTCCTCGGACTTGATCTTTAACTGATGGTAGCTTGAGCAAAGATCAATCTTGGAAAATACCGTCTTCCCTTGCAATTGGTCAAATAAATCGTCTATCCTCGGCAACGGGTACTTGTTCCGCACCGTAGCTTTGTTAAGTTCTCGATAGTCGATACACAGCCGCATCAACCCATCATTCTTTCTTACAAACAACACTAGGGCACCCCACGGGGAGACGCTAGGAGGAATATATCCGTGATCTAGCAACTCTTGTAGTTGTGCCTTCAGTTCCTTCAGCTCTGTCGGTGCCATTCGATAGGGTGCTTTGGATATTGGTCGGGTGTCCGGAAAGGTGTCAATGCTGAATTCTATCTCTCGGTCCGACGACATCCCTGGCAACTCGTCTGGGAACACATCAGAAAATTCTGCCATGACTTCAGTCTGGGCCGTGCTTGCAATCTCCGTTCTCGTGTCTCGAACTGATGCTAGGTACCCGCTGCACCCAGAATGCAACATAAGCCTTGCCGAAATTGCCGATATCATCATTGCTGCCTTTGACGCTGCTCCGTACGAATAGGAGAACTCGGTTTCGCCCGGAAGGCGGAACACAACTCTCTTCTTCGTGCACTCGATCGTTGCGTGGCATGCACCCAACCAATCCATGCCGAAGATTATATCGTACTCCTTGACGTCGAGGACGATAACTTCTAAGGATAGATTCTTTCCTTCGATGCAGATGTAACCATCCCTACAAATTTGAGTGGAAGACATATCTACTCCCGATGGAGTGCTAACGCTAAGATTCATATCTAAAAGTTGCATGGGTAGTTTATTCTCTTTTACAAAGTCGGCAGATATGAAACTATACGTATCACCCGAATCGAACAATACCCTAGCAGGCATATTTTTATAGAGTAGTATACCTGTCACGATAGTGTCGGACGCAAAAGCTTCGTCCCGAGTCAGTACGTAGACTCGACCTTGCTCCCCTTGGCAATTTTGTGGGTTCACGGGCACCGCATTTGTGCCATGGACGGAAGGCACCCTATTCTGGTTCTGGATCTGGACGTCCCTTGGTGGATGTTGGTTCACCCTCCCCATGCGATAATCTACTGCCTTGTGACCTAGCTGGCCACACTTGAAGCATCCCCCTCGGCAATCGACCGCCAGATTTCCTATCTTGCCGCAGCGATGGCACCGTACGCCTGGGTGAGGCCTCCGATACTTGGACGTGTTCTGGCGCTTTGGCGCACCAGATCCTTCTGCGTTGTGAGGACGCTTGTTGAAGTTGTTGCGGATGCTTGACCCGGTCTTCTGCGAGGCTCGACCGAAGATCCGCTCACTATCAAGGGCAGCGTTATATGATTTCCTGTAAGTCTGGCATCTTTGGTTCATGATGTCCCAACGCAAATCATCATTCAAGCCTTACTGGAAGCGCTCGCACCACGCCTCCTTGTTCGGTAGAAAGGCCCCGGCAAACTTCGCAAGCTTCGCGAACTTTGCATCGTAGTCTTCAACGGACAGGTTTCCTTGCTTCAAGGACATGAATTCCTCTTCCTTCTTTCGACGAAGAGCACGAGGAAGGTATTGCTCGAGGAAGTCCAGTTTGAACATCTCCCACGAGATCTTGGCGTTGGGGTTGGCCTCTTGGAGTTCCTGCTTCTTCGACTCCCACCAGTCGTAGGCCCTCAAGTTTAGCTGCAATGCTGCACACCCGACTTGCTTGGACCCCTTGATGCAGAGGAGATTGAACAGACCTTCAATCTTTACTAGCCACCCCATGACTTCGTCAGGCTCTGCTCGACCATTGAACTCAGACGGGTTCATCTTCTTAAATTTGGTCGTCTTGAGCAGGGAGGAGGAAGACATATGCTTCGCCTTTACGGGTTGTACTTCTTCTTCTGACATGGTGGTCGTCGAGTTCTGTTGGGTTGCTATGGTGCTCACGATCCGGGTCAGGGCCTCCATTTGCTTTTGTTGGGCACTGATTTGGGCCTGGATCTGTTCTTGCAGCTGTCGTTGCTGCATCTCCGACTGGCGTTGTTGGAGTTCCATGAGGCGTAGTAGTCACTCCATGGAAGATTCGCTAGGTGTCGCACCTTCGGTGCTATCCGTGCTAATCAATGTGGCGTTGACAGCAGGGACACCCTGTCTTTTCGGCATTCCTACAAAATTGAGCAAACCCGTTAGTATTCTCAAATTATCTACGGGCTTATATGTATGGAACGATTATTTCAGGCCGCATATGTCGAAAAGCATAGTTTTGAAAAATCGCAATGGCATCTAAAAAAAAGTATTTTGAAAGGTTCGAGGTGTGAACCGAGCTCTGATACCAACTTGTCACACCCCGACTCGTCGAATCGGTCGCCATCGCATTGACTCGATATAAATCGATCCCCACGGGTCGGGACGTGATACCGTACAAGTCTTTATTGGACTTGCACAAGGCAAGGATGTGCAATTGGAAATTCTTTTTGACTCGACGCGTTGAAATTAAACAGTGTAGAGAGTTGAAGACATATCATAGGAAGAAATTTAGCTTTTCATTCATAAACTTGCAAAGTATGTGCAAGGTCATTTTTACATTACATATGCCTTTGCGGCTACATCTTGAAACATAAAAGAAAAACTCTCGACAAGCTTGCCCTGAAATAATCCTTGTCATTCCAAACATTCACGCCCCTTTATACAGTTGAACAAAGCCTTCAATCTGAGTTGGGCTTCAAAATACTTCAAAATAGGAGAGCTTCGTGCCGCCTCCCGTTCTTCAGCTTTGGGTCTAGTCTCGAGCTCCCGCAGCGCGCTCGTTACCTGGGGAGTTGGGGGTTAGCACACTTGCTAGTGGATGGGACGAACCCACTCGTCTAAACCGACACTGCTTATTAATGATTCTAGCATACGAAGTGATCTTTCTATTTAGAACTATATGAATTGTAGTTCATAACGAAGGCACATTTTAAACGATAACACAACCAATTTTTAATCATTCTTACCACGACCGTGCTCCTTTCCTGCACAAAATATACATGATACTTACCACCTGCACAAGATAATAGGTGAGCATACAATCCATCATATATGTGGTCATTGGTGATATCGACACCATGAAGGACGATTACGTAGCCTTGCGACGCGCCCTCCAGTCCAGGTAGCGAGCCTAACTGGAGGTCTCGCAATGCCTCGCGCCGAAGCACGATTTCTATAATTTTCTCCTAGACCGATTCGGTCCCAGGGCCCCGGGTACCGTCTCGAGGAAAGCTCACCTTGTGCACAAGTCGTCCTTGACCATGCGAATGTATGAACAGTTTAATATGTATGAAGTAAATTGCATAGCGTAACCATTATCAAACCACATAATCATTCCTACTCGTGCCAGGGTCTTTTTTCCCGAAACCGTACGTTCTGATTTAGCATCCCGTAGGCACCAAATTCCCGAGGCATGATATACTACAACCGAGGTTTCTTTGTTGTGTTTTGCATGGCATGAAATATATTCTATCTCTTTCTTAGAACTTTATCTTTTCTCTACTTAGTGTGAACTTATAGATTCGGAGTTAACTTCTCTAGGTTGATACATTATCCCGAGTTCTTTCTCTTAGTGGTAAGCATACATCCCGTTAGCATCATCGATTTGAACGTTGAACTTTAAGAATTTAGTTGGCGGGAAGGAGTAGAAAAGAAGGGGCCGAAGAACCACCCACCTAAGGAGATTGCGCCGAGAGTAGAAGAACGCTTTGCGACGGTCAAGCATCTGTTACACGAACTCCTGCAATGGCATGAGCATCGAATTAGAACCCTTCCTTCAATCCTTCCTTTAAAATTCCCAAAGACGCATTCAGAAATCGACGCGAAAGCACACTATCAAATCTACGCAACAATTCGTTCAGAAAGCCAAGAAAACCAATAAAACCAATGGCAGACGGGTTGCGTCGCTCTCTTTAGAGTTCCTTCGCCAAGACGCCGCCTACCGCATCTAGGACTTATTCCAACAGTAGTCGATCCATTAGTTGGAATGGTACTCATATCACTCGTCCAAATCGATTTTATTGATGCCATAGTTTTTGTATACCAAACTCGTCGTCGAGTTAGACTAGCCATCTATGTTTTCGACCATGTCTGACTTGGCACGAGCCTATTACATAGTGCTTCGCCCCAACGGGAGCGGGGCACTACACACATTAAGCTAGTTTATGAAGAGCTTATAATAATCTTTCAATGATCTTCAAGTTACACTTTGTTTTAATGAAATTTCAATTCAATCATTAATATCATTATGTTGATTCTTTGTTCGACAATTTCTGAAGCTTCATTACTGTGAATTAACATGTCTAGTGAATTATTTTTGAATACTTGTAGAAATAGCTCTAGATATTGTTGAAGCAAGAAGAGAGGTAATGCTTACTTACAGTAATTGTAGCATAAGCAATTTCCAGATATATGTCGATGCATTTCTCTACTGCTCCATTTTAGTCAGTTGAAAAATGACACTAATATCTACATAAACAACTTAAGTAATTAGGATATCTGCTTCTAACTTCTTTGAGTTCTATTGGTGCAATATATTATTATCATCATGATTGACAAGGACATAAACTAAAGAAAAAAAAGTAGATCTAAATTTATTTTTATCTGTACTTATTTTTGATGATGCTAAATGTTTATAAATAGTACATAACGGAATAAAACATCGCAAATTACATCTATATACAGACCTTGTAATTAGTAATGATGTCTTATGCATGACCAAGAACTCGTTCTCTTCGCTGGACGACTGTGGATGGCTATTTCTCAACGGCGACAACATGCTATGCATGGACCACCGCATGTCCGTGATGCCGACATAAACCAGGAACACCCTCTCCAAATGCACATCCGTCGCATCCACCTCTAAGATTCAACATCAGAAACCCTAATTTTATCATAAATTAAGACAAGATTGGAAAGGACCTCTGTATACGGATCCAACAAGGGACTCGATCTTCACCTCATGCCAAAAACCATCGGTGACAATGAAGCAAATCCGTGGGAGAAACCTACTACGATGCTATAGAGTCTCAGATCCGCGTCGACGGCGATGCCGGAGGAGTCATCGATGCGAAGGCAAGGAGGCATCGACAGCGCTGGTGACAGTCGACTGGAGGAGTCGACGGGGAGTTTCCATGGGAGGACTCGATGAGGAAGGTTAGGGATTGGAATTAGGATTAGGATTGGGATAGCCGTGGTTTGAGAAGAAACAAGAGAGTAGAGTTTTACGTGGGTAAGTTTGAGAGGGGGATCCAAGCCTATGAGGTTTAATGTGCAGAAAGAGGGTAGGTTGGATCACAAATGGTTTAATTTGAATAAAAAGGATATTTTTTGTAGGTGTCATTTTCTCCGACTTAGCAAATGTTAAAGGAGGATTTGAACCTCCGTATTCCGCAACGGAATCTGTTGCTGCCAATAGGTCACAACCCACGGGCATGTTGGATTATAGACGCAACTTTGACATTAATGTTCGACCTTATAGATGGACAGATCGAGCTCTTCTGCATTATATTTTCCAAGCCAAAAACAAATTAAAACAAATCTAAGGGAACATTAGATACATGAAATACTATATAGCAAAAAAAATTAATTTTTTCCAGTCAAATTCTCTCTAATTAAATTTCTTGAAAAATTACATTCAGATATTCGGTGAATATATAAGTATTTTCGAAAAAAAAGTTTAAAAAATTAGAAAAAATTAAAACAAATTAACATAATTTCTATAAAAAAAAGTGAAAAAAAACTAGAAAAAAAACTCAAAAAATAAAAATATATTCTTAAAAAAGTGAAAAAATTTAAAAAATGAAAAAAATGAAAAAAGCTAAAAAATTGAAAGAACAAAAATCTTAAGAAAATGAAATCAATGTTAAAATTAGATGTACATCCCAGTGATATTGGACATATAGTGCCTCTGTTTCAAATTATTTTGTGAAGTAATCAATCAACAGTAGCATATACTTCCTTCGTCTAAACAACACTGGAATCTAATTGTATTTCCATTTTTTAATCATTTTTTATGACGCACAACAAGTCGTCGTCGTCGTTTAAACTAAATATGACGCTTAATATATTGTGTCATTATTAATCCCACATTTTTTTTACACACAAAAGATGACATCCATAATTATTTTTATGACCCTTATCTTTTCAGTCGTCATCTTATTGTACTTATCATGACATTATTTATTTTTAATGTCATTGATAAAGTTATTAATGACGCTCATCTAATGAGCCGACATTAGATGTATTATTAATGACATTTTGAGATGAGTGTCATCTATAGAATGTCATTGTTAACGATTTTTGTAGTAGTGTATGCCCAGTCTTTGTAGGCCATCCTTCTGCTTAAAGGCGTCAAACTGAGTGCGTAAGAGTTTTATAGCTTCATTAGCATCCCCTGATATTTGGGAATTGGTAGGCTGATTAGAAGTGTTAGGAGGAGGAACAACGTGGTAATTACCACCCCCAGCACCAGACTGACTTGGATCAGCTTGAATTGGCACAGAAACAACCTGAGGGGCTGGTACCCCCAGACTAACAGGTACAGAAGATGCTATAAGCTCAGGATTTGTAACAGGGTTTACAATCGGAGGCACTGTATGTTGAGCCACCATTATGGTGTGCATGCTTGCAACCATCTCTGCCATGGTTTTTAATTTGTCTTCTAATGCAACAATTCGTTGCTCTTGGCTGGTTAACGTAGAGGCATCTTGATCTTCCGTAATGGTATATGCCGTCACTTCTCTTGCAGCTATTGATGAGATAGTTTATTCAGAACTTTCACTATCTGCATCAAACTCCGAAAGAGAGTCCTCTCCCACATGGGTGATAAGGAGATCTTCTTGATTAAAGACACATTGGTTCAAATGTCGATTTCTCGATCTAGTGTATTGAAAGACACCTTCATTGGATGCATGGATCCGATCTAACTGACTGGGATTACAGGATGCATTACGTCTTGGACGTTTTCCACCCCAGTGTCTTGAGAAGTCATGTTAACAGAAGCATATAATAGCTCATTTTCGTCTTCTATTATATGTTCAGGAGTTGAAGCATAGTTCATGTAAACCCCCTAAAATTTCACTACATTTTTTTATATATTTATTTTATGCGAATATTTATACGACAAGTGCGAGTACGTACATACGTGATATTTATTTATTTAGTTATTTTACAAAAATAGTTTATTTTAGGTTTCGTAAATATAGTAAATAGTTTTGTTTTTGAAATACATAAAGAGTAAATAATTTGTATATAAATATTTTTTTCGCAAAAATTTAGTCAAATGTTTTATTTTCATTACTATAAAAATGCCTTTTTATTTATACAAGTATATGTAATGATTTAAGAAATAATATTTTTCTCTTTTTTATGTACTATACTGGAAAAATATGTTTTATGTAAAATAGTAATTGCATGCGAGTACATGAAATTCAATTAATGTATATATTTTAAATTTTCAAAATTATTTTAGTAATTATTTTAATTTCTTAAAAAGGTATTTCTAATAGTCAAATATTTATTGTAATTTTTAAAATTATTTAGTATTATTTTCAAAATTATTTATAAGAATTTATTTTGAATTTCTCTATTTCATTAAAATTATTATGGGTATTTAAATTTGAAATTTTTTTATTACTTTTAATATGCTTAATTTAAATATGGAAGTTATCAATATTAAATTTGGATTTGAATATATACAGATTTAATTCGAAATTGGATTGGATTTGAATTTGGGTTGAATCGGTTTTAAATTGATTAAAATTTAAAAGTGAGATATCAAAAAAGGGTTTGCAACTATCATAATCCTTATCTAAATAGTAGCTTCCACCTCTTATATAAGGAGAGGCTCATTATTCTCTGTTCCATTAATTTTCTCCACCTACAAATGTGTTTGTACATCGTGTCCGTGCACATCAAGCCATATCCATTCACTTCTTCTATTATTCATCCAAATTGATTAATGTTCTCATTAAAGAAATTCTCTTTTCCCTTCCATCTATTTTCTCTTATCACAAATTCTTACTATCCTTTTACCGATCAACCAAGTCCGTCTATCCTAGTAGTCCTTAAATTTAGAGTACGAAAATTTTCAAATGTGGGTAGATTTGTAACTCATCTTCCCAAAATTATTATTTTTTAAATTATATCTATATATTTTAATTTCGTGTTTAAAAGAAATTTTCGTAGAAATTTTGTAAAAGATATTTTGTGATTACTTTTGTTACCAAAAACTAGTTTTAAATTAATGGTTTGAAGTAATGTTTCTAAAAAAATGTTCTCAAATTTTTTATTTGAAATATAAAATATGTTTTTATTATTTTTGGTCTTCTAAAAATTGGTTTTAAAAAAAAAATTTGAGCGATAAAAGATTTTTTGTCTATTTATTTTTAAATAAAGATTTGGATTTATAAAAGTAAGTTTTATAATATTTGATGACATCGAGTATTATTTTGATATGTTAATCAGTTATTTGATTATATTTGAATTTATTTAAATTATCTTGATGGTTATCAACCATACTTTAAATTATGTTGATAATTTAAATATTGTTTAAATACTTACGATGACTAATTGGAGCATTACGATTTGTATAATCTAGATTTGAAATATTATTTGATTAAATAATTTATTTATTATTTGATTTAAATTATTTTGATAAATATTAGATATTATTTTAAAGTTATTATGTTGAGTTTGATTTGGATTCATATGATTTGAATTATTTGATAATATAGAATAATACTTAAAGTTATTATGGTGATCATTTAAAAGATTGCAATCAAATTGATTTGTTTTTAAATAATTTATTTGATTTAAATTTATGGGAAGATTTATCCATTAGAAATTCGTATCCTATTGGAATCATATCTAGCATTAATTAGATCGTTTCTTATTTAAACCAATCATATTCCTATCCAAATTACTTGGTAATCATAATCATCTTTATTGATTTAGTTCTAATCCTAATTTGCTAATTGCTAGCTATTATATATATATCTATTGAATCTATGAATAAAATCATATTTCAAACCATCATTGTCAAAATTTCTCTCTTTTTTTGTCATAAATTCAGCCTCAATTTTTAAAGGTTGTAGCAACTTCGAATGACCATAACTCCCAACTCCGGACTCCGTTTGACCTCCAGTTTTTTTTGTTGGAATCGTATTGAGGTATATTTTCTGAATATAAATTTTATTTTCATAAATTCGGAACTTAATTTTCTAGAAAATTTGTGGAGTGTCAGTTGTCCGAAATTTGACACATTTTAGTGTTTTTGAGATTCTGGGAGAACCAGGAATCAGAATCACGAACCGTTTAAAGTTTCGGAATGCTGACGGAAAAATACACATCATATATTTTTGCCAAAATTTTTCCAGAATATTTTATTTTTGGTTTTTATTTTAGAAGTTTTTCACATCATCTGAGTTCATCTTATGTAGCCCTGTGACTATTCTATACCCAACGGGATTGTCGGTTTCATCAGCAAGGACCTCAGGCAAGACACCTTGTCATTTGCTGTTTATTTATTTCAGCTCATATTTCATGCATTATTCATTATTTTCTTTATGCAAAATAAACTGTGATACATGACATAACCTGTTAGAACTTACTATTCATTTATATTTCCTGCTATGTATTATTTTTCTTACACATTAAACTTAGATTTAAGGGACAACCTTGTGTGTTACATTCATTGGCCTTGACACGTCGTACCACGAAGTTGTGTGTCGCATGTAGAACACGGACGTGCATGATTGGCTGGCCACCAATACGTACAAGCCGTGCGATAAGAATAACCGCTAATAGAGGTTCATGCACTACAAGAAAATAGGTCTTTCCCGACATTTATTCCTCCGACATTTTTGTAAACGTCGGCTAAGTTAGCATATAACGGCTTATTTAAAAAAACGTTGGTCACGACCGGCATTTGTCTTTAAACTTCGCACAATATACCAACGTTTGTAAACAAACATTGATAATTACTTGCGTTTGCCCTTAAACGTTGAGCAATATACCAACGTTTTTAAACCAAGGTTGACAATTACCTGCGTTTGTCTTTAAACGTCGAGAAATATACCAACATTTTTAAAACAAACGTTGATAATTACCTGCGTTTTTCTTTAAACGTCGAGCAATATACCAACGTTTATAAACAAAGGTTGACAATTACCTGCGTTTGTCTTTATACATCGAGAAATATACCAACATTTTTTTAGAAAACATTGATACCTGCGTTTTTCTTTAAACTCGAGCAATATACCAACATTTTGTGAAGAATGTCGCATATTTGGAAACCCTTTTCGACGTTTCTTTGACATATTTTGGGCATTTACACTTATTTGACGCGTGAAGGATTTTTTTTCTAATCCTACATAAATTAGGCAGATTTTGTGTATGGAAATTAAGGTTAACCATTGACTAAATTAAAAAGTCTACTTTATACATGGAAATGGAAACGTTGCTCTTAAAGGCCAGGAAAAGGAGAAATTATTAGATGGTCTGGGCTCACCACCTGGCTATGATGAATGGTGAGCCTGGCCAATAAGTTTTGACACTTGGCAAAAAAAAATTCACTTCAGTTTTAATCGAAAAAAATCAGTTCATTATAATGATTTTGAAAAAAATAAACTAATATTTTTTTTTGATTTATGCCAAGTGGATTTTTATATTTATATATATTATATATATAATAATATATTAAAAATTTTAAGTATCAAAAATTTATTTGTCGAGCTCACCATTCACCACAACTTAGGTTCCGGACCATCTAATAATTTCTACAGGAAAAGCCTATAGCTCCAAAATTTTATTTCCCTCTAATATTTCCCTCCCAAACTTTATACCCACCGAAAATTTCTCTCCTAAACCCTATTCACAGAGTTAGATGTGTCCCAGATCAACCCTAGCCGCTTCTCTACTTACACATCAAAATAGAAGTCAGTCCCGTGCGGTCAGGTCTTCATCTTTTTCGGCGGCCAGGTTCTCTTCTTCTTCGTCGGCGACCATGTCTTCCACTATTTCGGTGGCATCCAGGTTTACTTTCCGCTTCCTATTCCCGAATCTACATCACGGAGTCGATTACTCCAAAGAATTTGGTCGACGATCATAAAGTTGCAATCTTTTCTCGATTTGAATCCCTAATTTTAGGGTTTTTGGAATTTCGACGCGTTTCCTCACGCCGAGGAGCACCTGCTACAGAAGACCAAATCTAGAGTCGTTGGTATGATTCTGTAATCAATTTTGTTGCATTTGGTTATTTGTATGTTTGTGTTTGATTGATTTATTTTTTGGGTTTTTTTTGTAGTTTCCATTGTCGACCTGCCAATAATGGCCACTTTATTCGTGCATGAGCTCAAGTATTATCTCACCACTTATACTGTGCACCAGGTTTATTTTGGAGTATTATTCGTGCACCTTCATGTTTCTAGATGATTGTTTTGACTTTATTGTGAGCTGCAACGTTGCACGGACACAAATGCGATACGATACAGACACAATAGGGGCGCACGAAGGGAGCATGGCACCAATTTGAGCAGTGTCCGTATCATGCCCAATACATACACAACCCCTAGTTTTTGGAGTGTCCATGCTTCCTTAGATGAGCTGCTAACCCATCACCGCAAAGCACTAGTTTTGGAACAAGCAAGTTGTGGGGCCACATCTTAGAAGGGGTCCTATCGAGGCAAGGTGATAAGTGACTCCTCGCCCCACCCCTCGCCAAAAGTTTTTTTGCTATGCTACAACTATGGCGTCCAACTTCCAATTGCGTAATTGGGCGGAAGAATACCGCTCATATCCTGATCGATCGAGGGCTAGAAATGCTTGATCTCCCTATATGGGAAATGAGGTAGAAAAGATGTTCAATCTGCTCATTTGTGCTGATGACGAATACTAAGATCTTTGAGCCTTCGGCATCTGCCACTCGCCATATTGAACACTAAGTCTAGCGAGTTCCTTGTCGTGGTGTGGTTTGGATGGAAGCTAGCAGTAGAAGTGGTTAGTCTCGATAGTGGCTTTGATGAAGAAGAGGATGACAAGGCTGCTGCTACCGGCTTCTCTTTGTCTATGAAGATATGTCCTATTTCGTTTCTAGGTTTTTAGTCATCAGGGATGAGGGAGGGCACCTTGCCATAATCATCTTCTTCCTTGTCATCTTAGAGGGCGTCATTATACTTTGCATTCTTTTTTGGCATAGTGGCCAATAATAAGATATTGGGTTTAGTGGTGGTTGTTTAGGATCTTATTGAACAAATATTTTTGTGAGTTTTTCATCTTTGCATGTAATAGAAGTTTTTTTGGTTGAAGATGTTCTACTTCTACCTCGTGTAGACACTATGCCAAAATTCATATTGTAAAAGAAGGCCTATATCTGCGGTAGATACTATTCCCGGTGTAGTATCAGGATTCAAGTGATTGCATTTATCTGTGGGCTAGTTACCTTCTAGCCAAAGATCCAAATGAAATAATCTTATTGGAAACTTAAACATAAGCATTTGTCATTGCTATTCATCCTCATATAGGAAATCCAATTCTCCTTCCACAGAGGACACAACAACAATTTTAATACTGTACATGGAAAGACTATCAAAATGCAATGTACATTTGATTTACTCTGCTCTATTTATTTCATTTACCAACTGACACAGTATCTCAAGTGTAGTAGTTATGGATAACTATTTTTGGACTCCAAGGATCCACTGGTACTGAACAGGAGTATCATATATCTATAGAAAGCAGCTGTATGAAGCTATACATAGCGGCACTTATCTTTATCGGCACATGAAGACCGATGGTGGAGGGGGGATCTTGTGGCTTGGGTAGGAGGAAATGTGAGTAGGTATAGTAGAGGTGCAGGCCTTCATATGTGACTATAAAAACCTCTGAATCTTCTGTCGATGTCTCTACTAGCTTCTTTGTGTTGCACTGAAGGTTGGTAAACCTATAGTAGCTCCTGTTTTAGAAACAGAGAGATAAACCAAGTTGAAGTCTGGTATTTCATCTATGTTACACGAATATGGACAAGAATACAGTTGAGGACATGATATAGCTAAGGTATATAGTCATTTCCAAATAGGTACAATATACTCACGTACGTTGTCCTAGTGCGGATATGGGTACAGACACCATTATCATGTGTCAACATAGATGTACATGCTTCCTTGATAACTGCACTTCTTCTTTTTCTTTCTATACTTATGCTGTTGTTACTACTGATGCATGCAATACTTATGCATGCAAGTTCATTTGAGGATTATCGTGGTATGTTTTAACTGTAAACTTATATTTTCTAGTTGTAGTATAAGTAAATATGATTTACATTAGGGATGGGGCATGCAACTTTCTTACTGCTTTAGTTTATTCCAATAGTATGATGTCGATAATTCCTTATTGGATGTAGTTCATTTATTCTTTCCCTTTCAATCTTCAATGTTAATGGCCATTGAAGCTAAATAATAGTTGCATACTGCTCTTAAATGAATATTTTCATGGTTTAAAGAAAAATATGTTATATAGCAATCACCTGTTTTGGATCAGACATGAATGTAAGGACAGGTTCCTAAATTTAGGTATAGATTCTGGTGGGGTTGGGTTTATTTATTATGGTTTCCAGCTGAAAAGAACTGTGGACTTGCTCACTTGCTAGGAAGTAACATTGATACTCTTGCTAACTGAATCAAGTGATACTAGGATAATATACTTATGCTATACCATAACTGCCTACCGATACTCTTTTGCTAACTGAACCAAGTGATGCTAGGAAGTAAACTGGTAGGACCAATACATATATGTCTTGAAAATTGCTCCAACTTGAGTAGAATGTATTTGCCAAGGCAAACCTGGTTCACAACCTATTGGTTGCCTAGTTAGACTGAGCAGCATGATGTTGTCCCCCTAATTTTTTTCTTTGCAATTTATGCCTTTTATTATGGTAAATTTTCAAGGTCTGAGAACAGAGACCTTCAATTCATAAAACACGAGCGGGACATTCCAAATCTCATAATGACACTCTGTGTGTTTTTGTAAAGATATTTTTTCCTTGTATATTGGATGTTATTCTTTCTAATAATTTGATCCCCTCAGTTGATTTATGTTTATATTTCAGTATCCATATCCTTGCTACACATATTGTATTTATAAGTAGGAAGACAATTACTGCATCTTGTGTGCATTATGAATTTGGCGAGACCTGTAGTTTTAAAATGTATTCTTGTCATACTTTTTGTCTGCCATATTTAGTTTGATACATATACAATCAAGTTATATTATTGTATATATGATATATACGTGACATAGTTTATAGAATTTTTCCTTGTTCTCTCATCATATGGTACACAGTCTGGCATCTGAACCTTTACTTGGGTATAAATTGGATTCTTGCTTTCATTTATTTTCAACATGGTACATTTTTGCAACTAAGGATATCAAAGTGGTAGAACTTGTAGTATGAATTGAACTGGAATTTAAGCATCTAGTATGCCTTTGAAATGGAAGTTGTGGAAGTCTATGTTATTTAACCTCCTTTCTATGCAACCAATTGAAATTGTCGAAGTCTATGTTAACTAATCTCCTTGCTATTAATTATATACAGTCTTTTTTAGTGGTCTTAATACAAACGGTACCCCATAAAATGTTTGAAAAGTGACCCAAATATGACTCGAAGCACAATAAACAATTGTCCATAAAAAAAGGGGAGTCCCTAGGGAGTGAAATTCCATAATTTTCAAAGTTCGTAATGTGTAGTAAACTATAAGTTCTCATCAAAAGTATGTTCGAGATGATTCAAAAAGAGGAAGAGAGCCTATTCAAAAAACCTTTACATAATAGCTAATATGTTTTTTGTCCAAACTCCATGTTGAGCTTTTCACAACATAGTATATTTTTTTTATCCCATTTCCTAATTCCTTTGCCACTTGATACATTTTCATTTTTCTTGTTCTGTTGTGATAGACCATCATATTATGTGTCAACTTGAAGTAATGCAAAGAAAGAAGCATACTTGTCAGAAAGCATGTAAAGGCTATTTTAAGACTTGTCTTTGGACACCGATCACTGATGAACTGTGATAGACTTCTGCCAACACATTAGTCATGGCATATGTTTAATTTTATGTTTATCTTCTATATTATTTTTCTACCCAAAGTTATTACGCTCTGGCTTCTAAGTTTGTAGAATACAGTTCTAAATGGAGGTAATACGACAAGCATTTATTGCATCGCAATCAGTTCAAGTTGGCAAGATTGCAAGTAGTCGAGACTCTGGATGGGGTCACCTTTACATATTGGAGTTTTTTGGCGGGGGATTGCCTTATTGTTTACACTAACTTTATGATCAAATAGTTTATAGGATACTGAATGTTTGATGATTTGATACACCTACTGTGACCACCCACATACTCCTCACTTTGTACTCGTACTGACCTTGTATAATGTTGCCTGTGTTCAGTAGCTTTTGTAATTTTATTTATCTTTTTTACCACTTTTTATTTAAATCATATGTATATTTTTCTGTTACAGAATTAACATGTTGATTTGTTGTGTAACAATATTACTGCAGTTTGGTGAGAGCAAATTTGATGGTACACTACAATATGCTCAGAACAAGAGAGTTCAGGCCAGTAAACATTTCACAGAGGTACTCTTACATATTTCCAAACATAATGCTTTCATATAGAATCATAATTGCTTTTGTACAAGGATGTGTGTAAAGAAATAGTCCTCTTACATGCTAAATACATGAAACTAGAACTATATTTAGCACATTTAAGCTACATTGTTATATCATTTTCAGGAGATTCAGTCTCCACGGCCAAGTTATTTCTGTTCAGAAGATCTTTATAAGTCTTTCTCCTTGGACATTAGGTAACAAGAAAAGGAATGTATTTGATGTTAATTATAACTTTATTTCTGCAGCATGTACTAATTTCTGACCTGGATTCAATTTGGCAGGCATACTCACATAAGATTTTGACCGAAAGAAGGTCTAATATGCACACTATTAGGTAGACTTCATGGCTTGCAGGCTCCCCAAGAGGGATAAGAGTGAACACTATGCCATTCGGTGCATGCCACAGCTCCACAAATCTCTCTATTTGTCCAGGTAATCAATCTCTTAACCATTATTTCATAGTTTTATCTTACCCTTCAAATATAAATTAGGATTAATATATGCATAACTATTGTCAGGAATGGAGATTTCGAGTTGGGAGGGACTTACAAGAAGAATCTTGTGATCTTAGTAATTGGATATGGAGCAATGACCACAGGCCATGCCTACGAGGCTATGAACAATACTGGCTTCCTTGACTTGAATCTTATCGTTGTGAGGAAATGACAACAATCAAATTTATTTATCAACTGCAAGTCTCGATGGACTTGCAACTCCTCTCTTGGGGCCCTTAGTCAGGCCATCAAAAGGTTCTAGGAGCTTCGTGAAGCAACATTACTTTTGTAACTTTTTATTGACACTTTGTATGAGTTTGAGATATTTTAATAAATTATTTTCGGCACATTAAAATTTTATTATTTGTGAAATTGGTTGTGAAATAGTTTTGGTTGATTATTTTTTTGATGATATATATATATATATATATATATATATATATATATATATGAAATCAGTTGATATTTGAAATTTTTTGATGATGTTTGGAATGTATTTAAAATTTGTCATTCAATCACATTAAGATGGCACCAATAAAGTGTTGTGACATTAATGACATTAATTATTTGCATATTTAGATGACATCAAAAAAGTGTCGTAAAAATTATCAATGACATTTGTTAATTGTCATTGAGTACTTTAAGATGACACCTATAAAGTGTCATAATTTTCACGGCACTTGTCAACTGTCGTGAAGAATGTTAAGATGACACCAATAAAATGATGTCAAATAAGAATTACACTTCATTAAAAAGGTTTCATCATAAAGTGCTTTCATGACACTTTTGTAGTGTCAATGAAAGTCAAAAACTTTCTATGACACCCCCTTTAGACAGCACTAGAAAAGTGTCATGGAAAGTCATCAACGATACTTTTTGAGTGTTGTTAAAACACTTTTTTGTTGTAGTGACAAAACCCAACGATTTCTTAAAAAGGTTGGTAATACAAAACCTAACGTTTGTTGGAAATGGTTAGGAAATCAAAATCTTACGTATTTTTGGAGAAGGTTGGAAAAAAAACCCAACGTTTCATAAACGTTGGAAATAAGGTATGTTTTGCCACATTTTCGTATGAAAACGTTGGAAATATGGTAACCATTATAGGACAATTAATGGCGTTTATAAACGTTGCTGCAAACGTCGTCTAAACCCTATGCCAACGTTTAATGCAAACGTCATAAATTGCCAACTAGGGCAACGATAACGTTTGAAGAAACCGTTGAACAAATGTCGTTAACACCTATGCCAACATTTTACACTGTTTTGCCAACGTTAATAAAATGTTAGGAAAAAATGTTTTTCTTGTAGTGATGCTTAGTTTGACTTAGCGGTTATAGAGGTTTTCTGTTGTGGATACAACATAGTAGGCATTGGGCGGGGAGGACAATTCCTTAGCGTATGGGCTTCGATGCACTTTTCCTTTTGTAACCCGTGAGCTCCGCCGGAGACGCGGGTCAGATTACCCATGATTACTGACGGCCACTGGCGTTCTGCGGAACATTATACTCTTACTGATTGGGCCTCTGGTGCCCCAAGGAAGGACTATGCCGATCCCATTTAGCCAGGACCCATGCGTAAGAAGGATTGTTCTTAACTACATTTCACTTAGAACAGTTAGGTTACCTTATCCGTTAGGTATGAGTACTTTTGGTTTGGGTACTTGTATCTGACCGTGGCTTAGAACAATAACTTGTCGTGGATTAGTTCGTCACATCTTGTCCTTGTTTGGTTGTAGGTGCGACTTACTACTTCGATGAGAAGGTATTGAACCTTTTTGGGGTCCAGATACCATATTGGATTCATAGCATGGAAAGATACATCATCGTGAATTAGTCTACCATCTCCTGTCCTTGTTTGGTTGGGGGGATGGTAAGCTAGTTCAATAGGTGCGTATTGGACCATGTTATAATTCAATTGACTTATTTATTTGAGCAATATTTATTCAGTTTATATGGCATGATATTATGTGTCTTGTTACGTCCCTCTGAGGACCTGGTTATCTCGTCAGGTGTGTGCTCTTGTCTTTCGCAGGTGTTCTAGCCGTGACCATCTCTATTTCTTCGAGGATGATTGTGCTTGGATCGTCTTCGCTTCGCTCACCAAATTTATTTCTTTTCTTATGTATTTTTTCTTTACTTGTTGGTAGTGGATTTGTCTCCGCCCAACATATTATATCAAGACAATTCATTATCATTATATGATATCTTTTTCATTTATTTGTGTGGATGAGATTAGTTATGGTTCTACTGCATTTTACAGCTTATGTATTCATACGAGTTTTTCATATATTGGAGTATACTTCATATGAATACAGCTGGCATGTCTATATTCCTAGTCCTACGTATTTTGGGACTGGGGCGTTACAGTTCAGACGATCGAAGACAGATCATCGAGCCGATTGGCAACAACAGTTGATGACAACTTCATGTAGGCAGTGGCGATTTGAAGCACGATTTGGAGGTAAGGAAAACATTCCCGTAGTCTCTCGCCTTTGTGTAAGACGTTGCCGGAGATCAGTTACAACCACAGGACGAGAAGAAGTCGGAGGAACATATTCCTTAATGATGTTAGGAACATGTCTCCTATTCTTCAGGTGTTTAGTTCCTTGAGTGTACAAAGATGTACTTAACTCATTAGCATAGGTAGATGGGTCTTTCTTTTCACACTTTGGCTTTTGGTGCAAATTGACCTTTGGCATAGGGTTCTTGCGTTTTGCCAAAGTTGACATTGGTTGACGCCTATTGAGATAAGCACATAAATCTAAAAATTCCGCTCCCGGTGTCTCTGTTTGTGATACCTTCAATTTTCCTTGCTTGGTTCTTAAAATTTGCAAGGTAGGAAGATCTTGACCAGACCCCATAGTGGTAGGTAAGATACATCTCTGATCAGCATTCTTTCCGGTATCAGAGATCCGAGGACCTCTGTTTACAGGAATAGAATCTGATATATCTTCCTCTGAGTCATAGACCAGGAAAGTTTTAGGAAAGACCAAAGGGTGCTTTCCTTTATTTTGAATAGGGTTAGCTAAGAAGCGTTTTCCTTTATTCTGTGGTGTGACCATTTTAGGCATAGATCGTGCCAATTGAGGAAATGTCATAGGACTTTTCCTTTTGTTTTGTCTAGTGTTGGCACTAGGACATGAATTCTCCAAGTTCAGAACTTGAGAATTAGAAGAGGGAATAGCCAAAAGACTAGTTTCCTTGAGTTGCGCCAGAATAACAGATTGCGCCTGGGTTGCCGATTGCTTGGGTTGCGCCATAGTTCTACGGACTACTGGTGGCGCCTTGGCAGCAACATTAGTAGATTGTGCCTCGACAGTAGCTTGAACTGACTGTGCCTTGGCAGCAAAGATAGTAGTAGACTGCACATGGGCAGCAGAGCGAGCAGATTGCGCCCTAGAACCAGAAACAGGCTGTGCTGGAGCCACTGAGGCGGATTGCGCCTTGGTCATTGAGCACTCAAGTTGCGGCTGGGCAACAGCGACTGTGGAAGATTTAGGAGTCCACACAGTCCTGTTCTTGGCGATAGCCACCGTGCGCTTGTTGCTCTTGGTGTTGATCATATTCTCGTAGGCTGTCTGGTTGACTTGAACAACCAGAGTCTTTTGCGTCTTGCCGATCGACGCAATGTCACATTGAGTTGTCACTTTCTCGTTGGAGGAGAAAGTCGTCCCCAGCAGGGTCGCCATTTTGCTTGCCAAAAATAAAAATTTATTTTATTCCAAACTTGTAAAAGAGTACAAAGTACAATGAATTCTGAGGAAGTACAACTTTAGGAATCTGATCAGAAGACGATCACTTTATCCCTTGGACTATGTGAACTTGAAGACTGTAGCCTCTAGAGAATGCAGCAGCAATTTTGTAAGAGTTCTTGATCTCTGTCTGTGTATCTGATCTCTATGCCTCTGTATCTGATCATTTCACAATGATTGGAAACTCTATTTATAGAGTTCAGGAAATAACTGTTTTAGCAGTTATTCTGATGTGCGTGAGGTTGGGTTGCGCCACATTGGGTTGCGCCAACCTCCTGTTGTGCCAACTTTCATTCAGTTGTCAGTCGTGTACTAATTGTATTTAGACGCGAGGCATCATGTGATTGAGATGCGCGTGGTCGTGTACAGGATAGTAGACACGTCTTGAGAGATTAGTGGCATGTGCGCCACGTCATCCTGCTTTAGAATGTCAGTTGTCTCAACTTCATCAGATTGCGCGAGCTTCGGTCAACTGCGCTTAACTGAGCCGCGCCCAGACACATGGCAGCTTTTGAGCAGATGTCATCAGATTGCGCCTAGGCGCAACTAAAGATTTTGTCTGGATTGTGCCTAGGCGCAACTTATGAAGTGTACATGACAGCTGTCTACCAACTCTCCTTGAACGGCACAATTCACGGGATTCGAAGATATTTTCCTCGTTCAATGTTGTGTCAGTCGTCAGTGTTGTCAGGTAATGATGACCATTAAGTGTCAGACGCCACGTAGATTTTGGCACAACAAAACTGGACGCAGTCTGATATTAGGCACAACCTGATCAATGGTGCAGCTCGTTTCTCTGGGCTTCCTATTAGTGGCACAACCTGATCTCTGGTGCGCAACTTGATCACTGATTAATATATTCAGGGCGCAACTTGATTTTTAGGCTCTACACTTAGGTTGACGGAAATCAACCCGAAAGTCGCACAGGCCCGATCAAGATGAAAAGCTAACCTTGACCAAAACAAGGGTTGGCTTGGTTGAGATAAAATTTCAGACACAACAAAATCGAAGTCAAGGTCCTATAGACTCGATCAAGGATTAAGGAGTATGATTAATAAAATCATGAAATACGATCCAAGTTCGGACGTGATTAAAATTGGAAATAGTCTAAGTTCACTTGGCACGATTTAGAGGCAAGGCAATATGTATAATTATGATTGTTAAAATCACGATCAAGGGATTCAAGTCGACTTAGTCACGCCAGGTCATCTGGGTACGACTAAACACAATGAGTTCAGATATAAACAGAAAATTAAATCAGGGTCGAAAGGAGTTTAGGCACGAGTATTTAAAATCCAAACAGGTTCAAAATCAAAAGTTATAGCACGAGTGGTAATAGCATGAAATTCAATCACGATAAGAAAATTAGCGTCAACACAATCTAAGTTAATCAATTTGAGTGAATCAGGATTTGGGCAAGATGGAGTATAAGATCATCGAAGTCCGGGAACGAGCATCCAAGGATGGAAATCCAAGTTAGAATTGAATTTAACTCAATTGAGTACGACCCAGGATATGGGTACGATAGAAGAGATGGCCAAATTCGTTCGGTCGCGATCAAAAAAATTATGATTTAACGATATTGAAAACTCAAGGGATGATTCAGAGATATGGAATAAGTCCAATTTCTCTTTGGTAGAAAATCAAAAGACAAGGTTTCATAGGGAAGCCAAGGTAATCCTCTCTCTCTCTCTGATACTATCAAGTTTATCTGGTCATCATTGGCCAATCACACCATTAATCTCATAAGTCCCATATAAAACCAATCTTATACAACTACTTCCAAAATTACCCTTCCGTCATGAAGATTGGACCTTGTCATGATACCATAGGCCAGATCCAAATTTCCAAAACCCTAATCAAGAAGTACACTCTTCACTAGAACTCCACACTATCCACTTAATCATCCTTAAATCCGAATTCTTCCACCTTAACCTAAATTGATCCGAAACCTCTAAATCAAGTTTATAATATCCTTGAACTTGTTCGAATCACGCTCATTGTGTTATTCAAATATAATACCACTAGGCTTTATAAAACTTATTCTTTCATTACCAAATCAACCTTCATATTTTCTTCATCATACACTTTCAATTATCAATCATCTCAATTAATAAATTATATTCACAAAATCTTTTCTTCTTTTTTGACTCAAAATTCTTGTGTTCTTTATCCTCTTACCAATGCTTTGTCCAGTTTCTTACCATCACCACGTATAATTAAATTTTTTTTCCATTATTAAATTCCAAACTTCCATCATAACCTCATTGTGAAATACCTCGAGAACCAATAACCTAAATTTGTCCAAATTCAAAAAAATGTTTCACTCTCGGATATCCTTGTCAGGTTCTAAACTATATCCACAAAATATAAATTTTCATACCATTAATGTACATCCTATTGTCCTTCTCATTTAAAATCCTTGAACTTGCTTTCCAAGTAATTCATCCTCGAAATACCCTAGTAACTCATTTCTAGACTGATTATATTGACCCCTTGGTTTCAGTTCCAACCTCAATCATATTCTTATCTCAAAATTCTACACTAGATCCAACATCTCATATTCCTACCAAGATACCACTTGATAATAAATTCGCCTTCCGAACGAGATGATTTACAATACTTCCTTAACCTTTCCAAGGTGAAAAGGTACAAAATTTTAAATGACTTCACAGTGTAGTTGACAGGAATGGATAAAAGACAGGTGATTGGTATAATCAAGACATAATTAATCAGGATGGATGAAGTCATGACAAGATGAGGAAATTATCATATGAGGAGAAGAGAAATGACAGAACAAGGAATAATGATAGGAATTGTCCTTGATCAATAGGTCAAAAGAAGTGAATCAATTTAAGGTATGATAACCATACACGTCTATCCAGAATCATGTTGCCAAAATTTTTGCCACGCCAGTAAGCATAGCTGCAATAAACGATGGAGTCCATAACTATGGTATACACCCTATAATCATGTCATCTAGATTTCTTACCACGCCAACCGGTATGGCTGCAAGAAAATCTAAATTCCATAACAAGGATAGTATATCCAACATCAGGCTCCATGTCCCTGTCATGTTAGCTAGTATGACTGCGATAAATTCTAAACTCCATAATAAAGTAGACATTTACCGTTCTCATCGTTCTCAATAAATATGTTTATCAGAATATCTTAACTCAATTCATAAAAACTGATTATTGATACAAAATCAAAGTCAACAAAGAACATCAAGATTCAAAATTTTCAACAACGAATCAAGGATAAGTAGATAGAAACTAGAGGAAACAGATCCCGAGACAGGATTTAGGAAAAGTTCTCAGGAGAAGTCCCAAAGGTACTATCTAGGTCAAGATTGAAAGTTCTGGAATATAATCTAAAATAATCTCAACCTTGATATAAGATTGGCAAATCATATTTGATTCTCAACCTAGAAGATATATATAAGTTCAACTTATACCTTCCCTCTGGGATCCACAACTCATCCCAAGAAAGAATAAAGTTTAATACGGACAAATATTTCAAAAATCAAGACAAATAGAAACAAGTGGAAAAAGATTTGAAAAGCCTTCGAAATAAGATTCCCAGGGGTCATCCCTGGAATCTACCAAGAGTTCCTAATATGTGACTGGGTACCAAAATAATAAAATATTCCATGACTCAACCTTAATCCTATGGCAGGCTCGTAGTAGTACAGATAAGATCAAGCACTACTACGACTTCGCATTAACTGCAAAGACTGACCTGCATGGGCCACCACAAAAACGTGTCATGACCCGCACTCGGATATACAAATACGTGGGCCACGCCCAGCCTACGCTACAGTATCGGCGGTAGAACGCTGTCTAGTACCCAATAAATATATACTACATCTAGAAGGTCCATGAACTACAAATGTACTCAATCACAACCCAACATCTACAGAAGATAAAACAGGAAAGATAACTAAGGCACAAGAACAATTAGAAACTACTAGAAGGAATCATAAGACAGGAAAATAAAGAAAGAAAAAATAAGACAAACTAAGAATAACTACCAGGCAACTCACATAGAAGAATAGTGAGATCCACCTCAGCTAGCAACATCATGAAGTCCAATAATAGTATAACAACTCCTAAATTATTATCAACGTATCCAATCAGGATAAGAACGAGTACATAAACTAACAACAGTTTCATAGTATTGATAAATGCTGTAAGAGACAATCATAATAGAATACAAGATGATATATCAAGACTGTAAGTAAAATAGGATATACAAACTGGAAATCATGTCAAGGTGAATCATGCAGGGAAAGTAAGCTGAACTGTAATATGTAACTGATGTAATAAATGTAAAATGTGCCTCGAATATTATAGCATAATGTGATCGGTAAGGGTTAAGATCAGGCTTCCATCTGACCGGCTACAAGTACGTGGACTCGGCCCGGCCGGAATGGCAAGCTATAGAGCAAGTAGTAGCACAGGTCAGGCTATACCCATCGTGAGGTGAGGGTATAGCTACGATACAAGTAGTAACTCAAGATGGGCATTAATCACACTATCTATAAAATTCCCCATTCTCCGAATAGTATACGGATTCGGATATAGCACGTCATGGCACGAGATTCCCTAAGAAGGTAGCTACTCCTTTTCAGGAATCGGTGTTAATACAAGTACAAGAACAAGATCGAGCAAGTGCCAGTATCCCAAGAAAATCCAAGAATGACATCTCATGACAGGAATCCGGTATATACTAGTCCGTGTACCATCGTGACGATAATCAAGTAAAATACTATAACTGAATCGGATACAAAAAATGTCAAGACAAGAAACTACTATCAGAGAATATACTCGCCTGTGGTCCTGAGCTGACAAATGGGGTCGTTGCTCAGGGTGTTGCCACGGACCTAAAGATAAGATATATATAAGCTAATTAGGGTTCAACAGTGTTAGGCTTTATTCTATAGTATAAGCTACGTAATCTAGGTCAGTCTCGGTCAACTAAGTTAAACTAGGTCACACTGAGTCACACTAGGTCAAAATGGATCAAAAGTTGACTTACAGTTGACTTTTGGTCAATTGGTCAACTCTAGTCAACTCTGGTCAACTCTAGGTTAAACTAGGTCAAATCTTGACTCTACTTCGACGTTCAGTCAAAGCAGTCAACCATGGTCAAACAAGGTCAAGGCTAGTCTCTATAAACATCTACAGGGTCAACACATTCAATTTCAGTGGTTGTGAAATCACTTGAATCGATGGATCTTAAAACACAACAAAAGAAGAAAGATTATAATAATAGGGTAAAAATCTATAGATGTTGCCGGATGGTGAAATAACCATCACCAACGTGTCCAGAATGGTCAAATTAGCTAGGATAGCCTATCCATAAGTCCAATTTGGACACATGGGCAAAATAGTAATTTCAGGCCAAAATGGTGTCCGTGTCGGACCCACTTTGTATCGAAAAATGTGTCAAAATAAAAGTGTACTAAACTAAACAAATTATATGTCCACGAATCCAGAATGACGATACGAACTCAACGGTATATTCGAAATTGGATTCCGATGACCCGATCTCAGATTGGTCCGTCGACCCGGATATTGGAATCCGATTTGCACGAAAAAGTGTGTCGGAACCAATGTCCTCAAAACTCAGTAAATTATATGTCTACGAGTCTAGAATGATGATATGAACCCAACGGTATATCCAGAATTGGATTCCGATGAGCCGATCTCAAAATGACTCGTTGACCCGGACTGTGGGGTCCGTTTTGTACCGAAATGCGTGCCAGGGCCCACGTCCTCCAAATCTAACAAATTTTATATGAAAACGTGCCAGAACGACGCCACGAGTCTACTGGTGGTGTCAAAAATTGAATCCGGAGTCCCGGGTTCAAAAATAGAATTTTACAAGTATAAAATAAAGAATTTGGACGGCCAACTTTGGCGTCGAATTCAACCAATCAAATGTGCTCGTAATGATAGAAAGAGAGTTATACCAGCTACGCATAGGAACCAGTGGCACACAAGACAAAGCTACAATGGAGGAGATACGAACCGACGAAGTTGGCTCCGCAAAACTGTCTAAAAATTATACAATTTAAACGGTCAACTTGGTGGCCAGTTTTGATGTATCAAACAAAAAATTAACGAACGAAAATTGAGGGAAGTGAAGATAGATATACCGAGAATAAGACGGAGAAAGAAATCGACGATCCAACGGTCGGCTTTTTCAAAAAACGTGCACGAAGTCTATGTCCCGAAATACAATTTTGAGTTCGATCCCGCGCGCGTCACGCCGGGATTTCGTGCAAAACGCACGAATCGACTATACGGCACGTCGGAAAGAGGGCGGTGGCCTGGAGGAGGTCGTCGGAGGCTCGCGCACGGCCGAAGGGGCTCGCCGGCGGCGGCGACTCGCCGTGACGGCATGCGCGGCTGCTGCTGCAGCGCTGCGTGCAACTGTTATTACCGCGACTTGCGGCTGCTGCTCGCGTGTGCGGCAGCGACGGTCGCCGGCGAGGGTACGATGAAGTGGTGGTGGCGGTTCGGGTGATGGTGGTGGTGGCGGTTCGGGTGATGGTGGCGGTGACGATTTTGGTGATGGTGGTGGTGAGCTTGATGACAATGGTGATGGTTATGGAGAGGGTGATGGTGAGGATGAAGAAGAAAAGAATGAGAGGATGATGATGAGAAAGAAGGAGGAGGAGGTGGTGTCGGCTGACTTGGGGGGGAGATGCTGTAGTGAGAGGGAGAGAGAGTTGTTTATGTGTGTGTGAGTGTAAATATAATATATAGAAAGAGAGAGAGTTGTGAGATATTTGAATAGAGAGAGAGAGATAGAGATATTATAGGAATGAGAGATAGAGAAAGAGGTCGACTATAGGGGGTGTAAGCCCTAGATTTTAAAATATTATTTTTATAATTTTAAATAGCATTTATATCATTAAAATTAATTATTAAATTATTAGGAATTTTTCTAGAATTTTTAAATAATTTTTAAAACAAAATATATCATTTTGTAATTAATTAAATTGTTTTAACATCATTTTGCAATTATTTTTAATTATTTTAATAGTCTTTGCAAAATTTGATTTGTCTGTGCAAATTAAATTTTGCACAGAGCAAAGCGGTGGGGTTACTTTGTAAAACCCCAAACTTGGAGGACCAATGTGGAAAACACCCGTCACCCTCCACGTCTCGGGCTCCCCATTGGCCGGTCGGCGGCCGACCTCGCCGTAACCCTAATCCTTAATTTCTCGGCCAGAAACCTTAATCTAACACCCATTTTCGGCCTATTTAAGAACCCTCGTTCGAAACCCTAGCTCCCCCATCATTCCGATCGCCCTAGTCGCCGCCTTTCCTTCTTCTTCTCCGGCCACTTCACCGGAACCCTAGATCTAGTTTTCCCGTCACCACCGTCCACTCCTGGCGAGCAACCACCACCATTCAGTTCGCCTCAACGAGACGAACTCCCCTCCATTTTTCTCCGACCACCCCGACGACTCCTCCGTCCTACAACACCCCCGCTCTTCGACTCGAAGTCGGACACGTATGTGGCACTTCTTTCTTCTTCTCTATTTCATCTCGTCTTCGTCTATGTGATTCGCCGAGTGTCGACGAGTCCTGTGGTAAGTTTGGACACGGCTAGTTCGAGTCGTGCGTGTCGTGCACTACCCGGACACAGGATTCGACCATTCTTCGTGTCCTTAATTGTCAGGACACGAAGTATATGTTATCGGGTTTAAAACCCATTAACCTAAACTATAATAAAACTAACCCTAACCCTACCCCTATCACATAACTCGAGCTGACCCCCTGGCCAGCCCGAGCATGATTAAACCCCCTGCCCCCCAGGTCGAGTTCGAGCCCAGCCTTTGTTTTATTTTTTTGTTTTGTTTTTAATTTATTTGTTTATATATTATATATATATATATATATATATATATATATATATATATATATATATATATATATATATATATATATATGTATATGTATTATGTATTTATGTATGTATGTATGTATGTATTATTATATATATACTGTTATATATATAATATACTGTATTTATATATATATATATATATATATATATATATATATATATATATATATATAAATATATTTATATTTAGTATTTTATATATATGTATATTTATTATATATTATATATTATATATTTATATTTATTATATATATTTATATTTATTATATATATTATTATATATATATCCATTATATATATATATATATATATATATATATATATATATATATATATATATATATATATATATATATATATATATATATATATATATATATATATAATTGTATTTGTTGTATAAATATGTATATATTTTCAAATACAATTTTGGTACTTAATTTTATGTAAAATTGAGCTTTTTGTCTATTTCAAAAATTGTTGGAACACAGTGTACAGTTTGATTTATTTATTGAATAGTTACGACTTACAATATTTTGTGTTGTTTTGAGTTATTATAGTATTGGACCTCACCCCACACTAGTGTAACGGTCCTAGAAAATAAGTTTGGATATTGTGTCACCCCACATTGGTCTTCTATGCTAAAGTCACCATTTGGCTAGGTGCCTAGTCAGAAAGTCGTGTCACACAACTAGTGTCTTAGTGTTTAACTTAGTATGAAAACTAAGTTTATGTATTATTTCTACAGTGACGAGTCACCAGGAATCTATAACATTTCTATCACTATCTTGCTTTGCTAAAAGCAAGTACCTCTACAAACTTTACATACTGTTACATCAATGAACTGTGATCCAACCATATTAAATGCTGATCCTTGGGGTAGCAAGTTAATTCTTCACATGTTACATTATTTGTAGTACCTACCATGTTTATACTGCTCTCAGTATCCACCATGCTTTATACTATTCTCGTATTACTCACATGTTAGAATACGGGTTATGGGGAAACTGATAGTTAAGTATGTGATCATGCCCCCTTTACAGTAGCGAGCAAAGTTTTATTTTATATGTTACAATGCCGTAGGCCTTTATCTCAAAGCGGATTTGAGCGTATGTACATCTATCGCCGTATCACTTGTACGGAAGAACATTTTATTATGTGCCCCTGTACATTGTACACCTATTGACGATCATATACCTGCTACAGTTTTAAATATTACATATACATCTGTCTCTATGACATATGTGTCCTTGCCATGATAGATTATGATATAACATGATTCCTGTTTAGTACACTCATGTTCAATTCATGTTTCGTATATTTAGTTTGCTAGAATCAGTACTTGCTCCCGTCCTGACAGGTTAACGTTGTAGGTATACTTACTGAGGAGGAGTTGCTTTGTGATTCCTATTATAGAGTTGCTGACAAGGACCAGGCTTTATCTTACGAGGATGTACCTGCGGGGAAACTCGTCTAGTTTGTATAGTTGCTCGAGGTTTTCTAGAGTAGTCATATTGTTAGACTATGTATTTTGTGACTGGACCTGTATCCAGCTTTACATTATGGACTTGTACTTGGAACATATTTTTATACGAGACGACTTTTGTGTTTGGAACATTTCTGACCCTTATTACATATAGAACTGTTAGCACACTTTAGTCTTATCTTGTTATATTTAGAACATCTTACTACGTTTTATCCCAAGCGTAGGCTGGACATGACTCGACCCGGTCTAATAATTTGGGTAGCAGATCGTGACATATTTTAGTGGTGGCCCATGTAGGTCGAGACTAAATTGTTTGGTTACGTTATTGTACCAAGCATGCCTGCAATTAGGAACTTAAGGTAATTAGACAACATTAGAAATGATGCTTAGAACACCTAGAAGAATACTAGGATTGCAACATAGGAAATGCATCACATCATATGCTCGTTATTTCAAAATTAGACTTTCTTGTTGTTTATGAATGTTTACCTAAAAGAGTCCTTATAAGTTCTTTATTTATTAGATGGTGCTCACCCGCTTATCCCAGTATGTCACACCTGAGAATGGCACATTTCCTATCCAGTTGGTTGACCAGTTGACCGATGCACCTCCACCTCCACCTACTACACTCCCCCACTCCACAAATCCACCAACCCAGATGCCTCCACCACCTTCCACATCACAGTCCCAGTAGGACCCGATACTTCCACCACCTCCTATTACTATACCTGCCCAGGCTTCCGTCACTCTCGACGGGAACCAACTGCTCACTCTGATCCAGGGATTCCTAACAACCCATCAGGAGCAGACCACCTTACTTCGCCAGAGCATGGAGCGTTCTGAGGAGCGTACCGTGGTCCCACCACTTGTAGCGCCATAGCAGAGAGCGGGAACAATCAAGGACTTCATGGGTCTGAACCCCAAGGAGTTCTTAGGGACTGAGGGCATCGTAGTAGGAGATGACTGGCTAGACTCGGTAGAGAGAAAGCTCCTTGGAGCTAGGTTGCCGGGTGACCTCCAGGTCGAGGCAGCGGGATTTTTGCTGATAGACTTGGCAGGAGTTTGGTTCAAGAATGAGCCGCTATTCGCGAGAGGGAAGGCCACTTGGGATCAGTTCAAGACCCAGTTCAAGAAGAAATTCTTCTCTACCACCGCTAGGGTAGCCATGGGGCTACGATTCCAGAACATCCAGCAGGAGAACCGTTCTGTTGATGAGTATGCAGCAGAGTTTAGTCGTTTGAGCCGTTTCGCTCCTAGTCTGGTTGCAAACCCAGAGGAGATGACGCGTAGGTTTTGCCATGGTCTAGTTCCAGACATTGGCATTCTTATAGTAGCGAACGGGACGACTGACTACTACCAGAGCCTAGAGTTGGCCCGGAGCATAGAGGAGCGTCTTCAGTCTTGCAAGAGGCCGGCTCCTGTACACCACGAGGGACCTTCCAAGCGTCAGACTTTCCAGCCGAGAGCACCGACGCCGCACCAGCAGACTTACCGTCCTCCCACACCAATCACCCAATCCCACCACTTAGAGCCCCGGGACCTCAGCCACAGAAGGGAGCTCTGTGTATATTTTATCGAAGGCCGGGACATGATTACTCCGTCTGTAGAAAGAGGTTAAGGCAGTGCTTAGCTTGCAGGTCTGCCACCCATCAGCTTCGGGAGTGCCCAATAGCGAGGGTACCAGGTACCGGACCACCGTCTAGAGGACCGCCGCTTCCGACTCAGCAGCAGAGGTTTGGGCAACATTTGTAGCAACAGAAGGGACCACAGGGGAAGGCTTATAGTCTGGCTCTTGAGGCAGAATCAGAGCAGGTTTCGGAGCCAGATTATTTGGCTGACGTCATCACAGGTCATGTTTATTTTATACTTTTTTAGCTCTATGCTTGTTTGATTCCGGTGTATCACATAGCTTCATGTCGTTAGAGTTTATACATAAACACCACTTAGTAGCTACATCTACCGAGGAGATGAGTAGAGTAATGACGGAAGGCAGACCAGTGCCCATTAGAGCTATCTATAGATGCTCTATTACTATAGCTGGGAGAGAGTTTAGGGGACGATTCTTTGTGATGCCACTCCCCGGGTATGATATCATATTGGAGATGGACTGGCTTAGCTATGCTCACGCAGCTATAGACTGTCATGAGGGTAGTATTCTGTTCAGTCCCCCAGGCACGGCACCATTCAGTGTCAGGAGGACAGGGCCGGAGATCAGCCTAGAGCCGAACTGTTGTGCGAAAGTTGGGGAGTTAGCACCGCCACACCCTATCATTAGGGAGTTTATTGATGTATTCCTAGAGGATCTTCCAGGACTTCCGCCTGACAGAGATGTGGAGTTCACTATAGATTTATTACCGGGTTCATCACCAGTATCCCGGGATTGCTATAGAGTGAACCCCAAGGAGGCCGTAGAGATAAAGGAGCAGATCGATGACCGGTTGAAAAAGGGTTTCATTCGATCTAGTGCTTCTCCATGGGGAGCGCCAGTACTCTTTGTGCCTAAGAAGGATGGTACAGTCCGGTTGTGCATTGACTACCGGGCATTGAATACCATCACCATTAAGAACAAATATCCTCTGCCCAGGATAAATGATTTGTTCGATCAGTTGAGTGGGGCGAAGGAGTTTTCCATGATAGATTTGAGATCCAGTTACCACCAGGTGAAAGTCAGGGCTGCAAACATCCAGAAGACGACATTCAATACGAAGTACGGAGAGTACGAGTTTTTGGTGATGCCATTTGGTCTCACAAATGTGCCAGCTGCCTTTATGAACTTGATGAATAAGACATTTCACCAGTATCTGGATAAGTTCGTCGTAGTATTTATCGATGACATCCTGATATACTCGAAGATGCCAAAGGAGCATGCAGAGCACTTGCGGACAGTTTTGGGGATTCTGAGGCAGGAGAGGTTGTATGCCAAATTGTCGAAGTATGAGTTCCTTTTGGACCGAATGGAGTTTCTCGGTCATATAATTACTGGAGAGGGGATCTCGGTGGATCCCAGGAAGATTGCTGCCGTTGAGACATGGAAGGCTCCGACGTCAGTTTCAGAGATCAGGAGCTTTTTGGGTTTAGCAGGCTATTATAGGAAGTTCGTCCAGGACTTTGCTAGGATAGTTGAACCCATGACGAAACTGACACGGAAGGACGCAGAGTACATCTGGTCAGAGGAATGCCAGGCAGCATTTGAGGAGCTGAAGAGGAGGCTGACGACCGCTCCAGTTCTGAAGGTTTCTACAACGATGCTTCGGGAAAGGGGCTAGGATGTATCCTACAGCAGCATAGGAAAGTAATTGCTTATGCATCTAGGCAATTACGGACTCATGAGCGGAACTATCCTACACACGACCTAGAGTTAGCAGCGGTGATATTTGCACTCAAGTTATGGAAACACTACTTATACAGAGAGCGAGTAAAAATTTTACTGACTATAAGAGCTTGAAGTATGTGGTCACGCAGAAAGAGCTGAACATGAGGCAAAGACGATGGTTGGAGTTGATGAAGGACTTCGACATCGATTTACAGTATCACCCCGGAAAGGCAAATGTGGTGGCGGATGTGCTGAGCAGGCATCCGATGGCATGGTATCTGATGATAGATCCGCATTTGCGGGAAGATCTGGAGAAGCTCGGTATCGAGATAGTTCGGCCAGGATCAGTGATACAGATGATGGCGCTAGACATTCAGTCAGGTTTGATGGAGCGGATCAAGGAGGCACAGTCTACAGATGAGAGCCTTCGCAGACTTCGAGCCTAGGCTTTAGCTGGATTGCTAGATGACTTCACCATAGCAGAGGATGGATCCTTGAGGCATGGCAGCCGGTTATGCGTGCCGAAAGGAGAGCTGATAGAGGCAGTCTTGCAGGAGGTGCATCGATCGCAATATTCTATTCAACCTGGTGCCAACAAGATGTACCGTGACTTGCGGGAACATCTTTGGTGGCACGAGATGAAGAGGGATGTATCACGTTTCATTTTGAGATGCCTAGTTTGCCAGCAGGTCAAGGCAGAGCGTCAGAGGCCAGCTGGTCTATTACAGCCGTTATCCATTCTCGAGTGGAAGTGGGAACACATTACGATGGACTTCGTTTCAGGGGTTCCTCGTTCCCTAGGAGGGAAGGATGCCATTTGGGTCATCGTTGACAGGCTGACAAAATATGCACACTTCATACTCTTCAAGGTGGGGCTCTCCACCGAGAAGTTGGCAGAGCTATACATGCAGCAGATAGTTCGCTTACACGGAGTACCAGTGAGCATCGTGTCGGATCGAGATAGCAGATTCACGTCCCACTACTGGAGGAGCTTACAGGAAGAGTTGGGCAGTCGGCTCAAGTTCAGTACAGCGTACCACCCACAGACAGATGGACAGTCCGAGAGGACGATACAGACGCTAGAGGACATGTTGAGGACCTGTGTGCTGGACTTTGGCAGATTATGGGAGAGCCATCTGTACTTGGTAGAGTTTTCATACAACAACAGCTACCAAGCCAGCATCGATATGTCTCCTTTCGAGGCACTATATGGACGACGATGTCGTACACTGCTCTTTTAGGACGATGTTAGGGATAGAGTTATGCTTGGGCCAGAGATGATCACGGATGCAGTAGAGAAGGTCGGGATGATCAGAGACAGGCTCAGAGTCGCTCAGGGCAGGCAGAAACACTGGGCCGATGCTGTAGCAGACCGATGGAGTTCGCTGACGGAGATATGGTGCTGGTAAAGATATCACCCACTAGAGGGACGATCCGGTTCGGACGAGGAGGCAAGTTGAGCCCCAGATATATTGGACTGTTCGAGATACTTGGCAGGATCGGAGAGGTAGATTACAGGGTTGTACTTCTACCCAACCTAGCAGGAGTTACGATGTCTTTCATGTGTCCCAGCTGAGAAGATACGTTTCGGACCCCAGCCATGTGCTTGATCATTCAGAGTTGGAGATCGGACCGAGCCTTGCAGTTACTGAGCAGCCAGTGGAGATATTGGACAGGAGGGAGAAGAGGCTGAGGAACAAAGTTATACCCTTAGTACGAGTAGCTTGGAGCCGTCACTCTCCGGAGGAATCTACTTGGGAGAGGGAGTCGGACATTAGGGAGAGATATCCTTACTTGTTCGACCCAACAGCCGCGAGGGAACCACCCGTTCCCTGCTTGATACCCTAGAGGTTAGTCTTAATAGTAGTCTTAGTCATTTGTTTGCATTACTTGCTATATTAGAATGTTTGTTGAGTCTTCTATCCTTGTGAATTTCGAGGACGAAATTTTTCAAGGAGGGAAGATTTGTAAGCCCTAGATTTTAAAATATTATTTTTATAATTTTAAATAGCATTTATATCATACAAAATTAATTATTAAATTATTAGGAATTTTTCTAAATTTTTTAAATGATTTTTAAAACAAAATATATCATTTTGTAATTAATTAAATTATTTTAATATTAGTTTGCAATTATTTTAATAGTCTTTGCAAAATCCGATTTGTCTGTGCAAATTAAATTTTGCACAGAGCAAGACGGTGGGGTTACTTTGTAAAACTCCAAACTTGGGGGACCAATGTGGAAAACACCCGTCACCCCCCCCCACACGTCTCGGGCTCTCCATTGGCCGGTCGGCGGCCGACCTCGCCGTAACCCTAACCCTAATCCCTAATTTCTCGGCCAGAAACCCTAATCTAATACCCATTTTCGGCCTATTTAAGGACCCTCGTTCAAAACCCTAGCTCCCCACATCATTCCGATCGTTCCTAGCTGCCGCCTTCCCTTCTTCTTCTCTGACCACTTTCACCGGAACCCTAGATCTAGGTTTTCCCGTCACCACCGTCCACTTTCCGATGAGCAACCACCACCATTCAGTTCGCCTCAACGAGACGAACTCCCCTCCATTTTTCTCCGACCATCCCGACGACTCCTCCGCCCTACAGCACCCCCGCTCTTCGACTCGAAGTCGGACACGTATGTGGCACTTCTTTCTTCTTCTCCATTTTATCTCGTCTTCGCCTACGTGATTCAACGAGTGTCGACGAGTCCTGTGGTAAGTTTGGACACGGCTAGTTCGAGTCGTGCGTGTCGTGCACGACCCGGACACAGGATTCAACCATTCTTCGTGTCCTTAACTGTCAGGACACGAAGTATATGTTATCAGGTTTAAAACCCATTAACCTAAACTATAATAAAACTAACCCTAACCCTACCCCAATCACATAACTCGAGCTGACCCCCTGGCCAGCCCGAGCATGATTAAACCCCCTGCCCCCACAGGCCGAGTTCGAGCCCAGCCTTTGTTTTATTTTTTTTAATTTATTTATTTGTTTATATATATATATATATATATATATATATATATATATATATATATATATATATATTTATTATTTATTTATTTATTTGTTTATATATATATATATATTTATTTATTTGAATATATATATATATATAAACAAATAAATAAATAAATAATATATATATATATATATATATATATATATATATATATATATATATATATATATATATATATATATGTATGTATTTATGTATGTATGTATGTATTATTATATATATACTGTTAAATATATAATATACTTTATTTATATATATATATAAATATATTTATATTTAGTATTTTATATATATGTATATTTATTTATATATATATATATATATATATATATATATATATATATATATATATATATATTTATATTATATATATATATATATAAATATATATATAAATATATATAATATATATAAATATATATATATATATATATATATATATATATATATATATATATATATATATATATATATATATATATATATATATATATATATATATATATATATATATATATATATATATATATATATATATAAATAAATATCTATATATTTATGTATATATATATAATTATATTTGTTGTATAAATATGTATATATTTTCAAATACAATTTTGGTACTTTATTTTATGTAAAATTGAGCTTTTTGTCTATCTCAAAAATTGTTGGAACACAGTGTACAGTTTGATTTATTTATTGGATAGTTACGACTTACAATGTTTTGTATTATTTTGAGTTATTATAGTATTGGACCTCACCCCACACTAGTGTAAAGGCCCTAGAAAGTTAGTTTGGTTATTGTGTCATCCCACATTGGTCTCCTATGCTAAAGTCACCATTTGGCTAGGTGTCCAGTCAGAAAGTCGTGTCACACAACTAGTGTCTTAGTGTTTAACTTAGTATGAAAAACTAAGTTTATGTATTATTTCTACAGTGACGAGTCACCAGGCATCTATAGCATTTCTATCACTACGTTGCTTTGCTAAAGGCAAGTACCTCTATAAACTTTACATACTGTTACATCAATGAACTGTGATCCAACAATGTTAAATGCTGATCCTTGGGGTTGTAGAAGCATGGAAAATAATAAAGAAAGAGCCATGCGGACCAGGAAAATCCCATACGGTTCGGAAAGCCCATACGGGCTGAGAAGACTCATGCGGCTCGACGCATCTATGCGGCTCTATGATCTCCATGCAGCTCAGAGAGGTGCCACGTTGCATACAAACAACTCTTCCCTTACTGCATTAATTGCCTTGATGGCTGACAGCTCTGAAAAGACGACAGCCCTGAAACAAAGATGTAATTATGACTCTGTCATAATGATAGACCCCTAGGGAAACGAAGGAGATCTCTGACATAATCCTCCAAGATCCAGAAAATGCCACGCAGCCTTGGCACGTGGACAGTCATATGCGGCTCGAACGGAGACCCCCCATGCGGCTCAGGCCGAAGTTGCCCTATGCGGCCCAGATCGAAATAGCCCTATGCGGCTCAAGCGGAGGCTCCCCCTATGCGGCTCAAGCAGACGCTCCCCCATGCGGCTCACGAAGACCATCTCCATGCGGCTCGCGAAGGGGTTACCCGTTATGCGGTCATCTACGTCCATGCGGTCCAGATTATTATGTAACTCGAAGGTTAGGGGGCCACTCCCCAACAGCCTTAACACGTGGCCGGGCTTATGCGGCTCAATCTTCATGCGGCTCAGATCCCCTCAGCGGCTCCCAGGACACGTGTCATAAAGCTAATCAATTTCCCAGATTTACTGCAATCAAAGATTGGGATCAAATCCCAATAATCTGGGACACGTGGCAAAAGAATGAATTAAACTTATTCATTCAGATTCGCAGACATCAGCAGATCATCATAAGGGAGATTTATTCCAATCAGCATTAATTACTGAGAGGATTTGGCACAATCTACATTAATGGCCCAGATTCATTACACTCAAAATTAATGGTCCCAGATTGATCAATCAACAGGCCGCCGCCACTTTAAGGGACAATCATTGTAAACCCTAATGATAGCATTCCCTTCTTATAATAGCAAGGTACCATTCCCTTGCGAAAAGAGAGGACCCTTTTTCGAGATCAGAGAGCACCAGAATACTTAGAGAGAAAAAGCAGAGAGAGAGAGAGCAAAGAGAGCATTTCTTCAACGCCAAGCAATCTTCTGGAGTCAAGGCTGCATACCGATCGTCCAAGGAGTAAGGCAGAGCTGCCGTAGCTTTCCCGAGCCTCTATCGTCACCCCCAGAATCTAAAATAAACAATTGTACTTAGACTGCTGTACCTAGGTTTTTCGTTCCTAGGCTTTCTTTGTACAAGCGAGTTTGTAACGTGAAGTAAAAGTCCAGTCCTCCGATAATTGTTATGCTCTTTTATATTTCATGGCAAACACGATGGCGACTCTGCTGGGGACAAACTTCTCTACGACTGAGGAGTTAGTGACGTAATCGGATGCAGCCAAACTTGTCTCCACGTAACATAAGATGGTCGTTCCGCTTCGACCAACAGGCGTTTGAAGAAATGCTCTCTGAAGGAAGTGCTGGCCCGGTCCAGAAGCGAACCCGCACAAAGAAAGCTCACTGCGAGTGGATGCCAAAATCATTTGCTCCTCCACAAGCTCTGGACGGGATACTCTCTGCTACCCAAGACGGCGAAGGTGACTCTCATACGGCTCCACTTCGAGCCGTAGAACACTCTGTTGTCCCCAAGTCCGGCAGAGGAAAGCACTACGAAGCTGGACTTGCAGGGGCAAAGAGCGACTCTATGCGCCCCAAGAAGAAGCCGAACACTCATGTGGCCAAATCTGCCAACCCCATGCAGGAGGCTCATGCGGGTGAATCTGCCAGCCGCATGAAGAAAGTCTATGCGGCCAGATCATCCAGTCGCATGAAGAAAACTCATGCGGCTGAGACTCCCAGCCGCATGAAGAATAGCCTATGCGGCTACATCTGCCAGCCGCATGACACCCACTCCGCGTGGCTCTTGTCTTCGATCGCCTGTCTTATGGTCCTGATCTCTTGTGCTCCCAAGAAGAAATGTCTGACTCTCTACAGCATCACCTAGACTCTTCCTACTATGTGCCTTTACGCACTAGAGCGAAGAAGTCTAGGGCAGCGCGAGTTCGGCACGCTCGGTCCGCTGATCCTGTCTCTGATCATCTGAGCGTCCCGCATACCGTTATGCGGGCCTTAGATGGGAAGTTGTACAGAACCACTCGAATCTAGCCCCCGGTGGCCATCGGACAGAGAGGTTCGCAAAAGTCTCCCAAAATCCAGGAAGCAAACATGGTCGATCTAGACCCATCTGACTTGCGTGAGGCCATCCTCCACAAACGCAAGGAAAGAGAAGAGGCATCGGGGTGCAAAGAGTCCTCCCTACGGACGTCACTGCACCCAAGTCATCGTCAACTGCTGCTGCAATAACGCGACGATGCGAAAAGACCGACAGTCCGTCTTTCAAAGACTGCAACAGTCATCTTCAGAAGACGAGGTGCTTCCCGTCGTCTCCTGCAACTCTGTCCAGAAAGTCCCCGACGATGGGAGAGGGAAGAAGACAAATGTCTCCAGCCCGAAGATTTCAACTACTCTGACCAAGAAACTGTCGTCTAAACGGGTGCCCACCACCGGAGTTTTCCAAGGCACCCGTTCTAAGACGAAATCTGCTATAACAGGAGATTCGTCGTCCACACCACTGGAGGTTGCTGGGACTGGGGGTAGCACTCCTCCGAACCTCCACGACAACCCGATATTCCAAGAAGACGAGTCAGGGGAGGCAACCCTCCCATCAGATGCAGCAAACCCCGACGTTCCTGAGGACGTCCACAACTCCCAAGACGAGGCGAACTCGGAAACTGGGGGTACCGTTCCTTCTGAATCCGAACCCGAGGAGAACATGCCCACATATCCCGACGACTTCTCACTACATGGGTATGATTCGGAGAGCGCTTCCTGCACCACTCCGTCCATCTCTCCTAATGTGAAGACGGTATTCATGACAGACAACAGCCAAGGTGGTTCCAGCGATCGCCAACGCATCGACACTCTCGAAGCCATATTGCCTGCCTTGGTCAAGTCTGTGGACGAGATCAAAGCGGCCCTTCCAACTCTGCAAGGAGGGACATCTGGCCAAACAAGCGCGAGTCCTGCGGTCAATACGGACTCGAACTCGACGGCACCGAAACCGGGCAACAATCCTCCTGAAACAATGGCCTCCATCACCGTGGACGAAGCCCGCGAAACGAGAAGAGAGGTCCAGGAGCTCCGAGCCATGTTCCATACTCGAAAAAATTCTCAAGACCTCAGAATACGGCAACCATACCCCGCTGCCTGGAGGGATGTTCCATTCCTACCAAGATATAAGCCGTTCAATATCAATCCTTATGGTGGCAAGACCTCAGCAAGTCGGTACATCACTTACTTCAAGGTCACCACCGACCATCTGCCCCATGACGATGCCATTCTCACACGATTATTCATCGGGACATTGGAAGGGGTCGCCTTTGACTGGTACCAGCAATCTGCCGGACAACTGCATCCACTCCTTCGCCGGCTTCAAGCACATGTTCTTGGAGAGATTCTACGAAATAGGGCAGGACATCACAATGTCCACCCTCATGGACGTCGTCCAAGGAGAGAAGGAGCTGACAAGGAACTACATCGAGCGGTTTTGCCAAACCGTAATAAAATTGCCATCTGGAAATCCGGATTCCTCCTTGATTGAAATTTGCCAAAAGAGATTGCTCCCAACAATCAGTCTCTGGATGGGCGAAAGTCAATTCAAGGACTGGAAGACGTTCATCATCAGTGCCACAAGCGCCGAAGAACGATTGAAGAAGGCTCGCCAATTGGGATTGCATATCTCGGACGGAGTAGAACAAGGGCAAGCGTCCTAATACCAACAACGACAATGGGGGTAGCCCCTCCAACAATCGGGACAGCAGGGGTAAGCAGGCTATGGTGGCCGATACAGCACAGAAACCTGAGCCAAAGCCGGCAGACAAACAATGGCCGCAAATCACTTACTCCTTCGAAGACAGTCACGTCATGCCCATCTTGGACATGCTCATACAAGGAGACAAAATTCAACTTCCTCCACCAAGACGGGAACCTCGGCCGACAGACATGGAGAACCCAAAGTACTGCCATTACCACCGCTACGTCCACCATGCCACACACGACCGTTACCAACTAAAACGGTACATCCAAAACCTCATCGATTCGAACGCTCTGGCTATCAATTTCGAAGAGGTAACCGTGGCAGCCAACATGGTATCGGTACAATTCGACAGCTTTCCTCCGACGAAAACTCAAGACGGGGTGGTCCCCATTCCCTCTGACGACAATAGGAGGTTGCTAATCTTCCACCTCCCTGAGATCAGGCTGCTGGTCTAGTGTCTCTTACCACATCACGAAGGGAGGTCATGTGGGATCCATCCAGACTTGGTATCAGAAGTGACTCAGCCTACACCATCTTCCATTTGTAAGAAGAAGAGTAGAAAAGTCAGGTCCTGTCGCACAATCTCGACAAATATCGAAGAAGCTACAGCCGTAGTCACGCAGTCTGGGGCACAATTCCAACCTGTGGCTGACAATCCGACTGAAGATCATCAGCCCGCTACAACTGATGCTCCGGGACCGGCTCAGCCTCCGACGACCGACAAGCCTAGGCCGAGGGAGACTCGCTTTGACAAATCCCTCCGAAAAGAGGCATCATAAGGGCTGGAGAAGCCCTACAACTTCGACATCTTAGCACAATTGGTCAACACGCCGGCCAAGTTGTCATTATACGAGCTTCTGAGACTCTCCAAGGATGTTCGTACGGCGTTGAGCGATGCACTCCAAAATGCCGACGCATATCTGGCGCAAGTCAACCTCACGGGAGAAAACCAGCCTGCAGATCTCCAAGACAGCGCCTGTACGGGAGCGATGTCCAATATTGTCTTCACTCCGCAGGACATGCTCATCAAAACCAACCTGCATGATCGTCCATTATACTACACTGGATACATCGGCGACGTAAAGGTGGATCGGATGCACATTGATCCTGGCTCTTCCATAAGCATTATCTCGAAGGGTCTGATACATCATCTCCGAATCCCAATGCATCATCTGACGCCTACAAGCACCGCCATCAGCGGTTTCAATTCGGGCAGGAGCTACCCAATTGGAAAGATTAGTCTAAAGTGTCAAATTGGCAATCTCCAATCAGAAGTCACCTGCTACGTCATAGATGCAGACACTTCTTACAACATCCTCTTGGGGCGCCCGTGGATACACGATTATATGATCGTGCCTTCCACGCTGCACCAATGCTTCAAATATGTCGACAAGCACGGCTTTGTAAGGACGGAATTTGCTGATATCGATCCCTTCAAAGGGTTGAATCCTACTACTCAGACTCATATCTGTACGAACAGTCGAAGAAGCATCTTGATGAAGGAGATGTGCAAGCTCGTACCGAGACAGCCACAGGATCAGAAGAACCTCTGACGATCCATCTCCAAGCTCGCAAACCTGGAAAGTTCGCACCCCTTACAGCCACTCTACGTAAGGACGCAATCAGCCTCTCGGCACAAGAAGAGCAGATGATAATCCGGCTGCCAAGGTCTGGCCAAGTGCCAAGACCCACAACGGAGCCACTAACAATCAGGCTGCCGAGAGCCGGCCAGCCGCAGACGGAGAAGCTCAATCCCTCCGACAAGCCAATGACGATACGCCTTCCCAAGAAGGGTCGCCACCCCGATGCAAGGTCTGGAACTTTAGCGAACCAACTACTCCCCGCCCAGCATCGAGTACCAAGCTGGGGGTCGCTAGTCTGCCAACAACTCCATGCTCTGCTCCATCAGCTGAACCTCTGACGATCAAGCTGCCCAGGTCGTCCTCTCAGTCTTTATTTACGCAGGGGGTAGCCGAAGAGGAACCGGAGCTAGCCAAGTATGTGGCTGCCCACACTGATGTTCCCTCCACCGATGATGTAATCCCCTAGAAAAGATACCTTACTTCATCAATAAAGGGCTATCTTTGAACTACCTCGAGCTTAATAAGCTTTGTACAATGTATGCTATGGAACACGGTATAGGCACTCACCTACACACACAGGTGACAAATGTGTACACCGCGATCTAGCTTACTCCAGTAGAAGACGCTTACCGCATAATCGAAGGAGGGGACCATCCAATCATCTTCGGCCGGAAGGACGATCCGCATCCCTTCACCATAGAAGAAGTCGACCTTGGATCGGATGCCGGGAGACTGCCTCTGTATCTTTATAGCCCCCAATCCAAATATCTCATGCAGAAACAGGGGTACGATCTGGAGACGACACCAGGCTTGAACAATGGTACTGGACGGCGATTACCTTTGAAGCCACATGTCTCGGCCGGCAAACCACGAGACTACTATAGCAAGACTCGATGTGGAGTAGGGTATGTAACACCCACGACGACCCCTGAAAGTTCAGATGAAGAATGTGACTGGCATTCACGTTCAATCGGGTCACCAACTTCCGACTCAGATACCAATATTGGAGATATATTCAGACAAGTCTTGTCAGTCAACATAGCATTCGCCGACGCTTATAAAGAAGACGAAGACATCCCTGAAATCCTCGAGCTAGAGCCGTGGGCCCAACAGTTGGATGCACAATGGAAAAAGCGGTTCGAACTGAGAGAACCTCCTACTGAAGATGAGGTTATGTAGGTCGACCTCGGCAGCGAATCTTCTCCAAAACCAATCTTCGTTAGTAAAAGCCTAACAGACGAAGAGCGAGAATCGCTGCTGAAACTTGTCAAAGAATACATTGATGTGTTCGCCTAGAGCTATGAAGACATGCCAGGGTTAAATCCCGATATTGCTCTTCACAAGCTCAACATTCGGTCAGATGCAAAGACAGTCAAGCAACAACAGCGACGCTTCCACCCGGGCATCATGGATGCGATCGAAGCCGAAGTCAACAAACTGATAGCCAGCGGCTTCATTCGTGAGGAGCAACATCCTGACTGGGTCGCCAACATAGTACCCGTCCTCAAGAAGAATGGAAAGATTCGAATCTGCATCGACTTCCGCAATCTGAACGAGGCATGCCCCAAAGATGAATTCTCCCTCCCTATCACAGACATCATGATTGACAACACCTGCGGCTTCGAACGTATGTCATTCATGGATGGTTTCTCGGGGTACAACCAAATTAAGATGTCTCCTAACGACGAAAAGCATACATCATTTCGAACACCGATTGGCACATACTGTTACATAGCCATGTCTTTCGGTTTGAAGAATGCCGGCGCCACATATCAAAGAGCCATGAGCATCATCTTCAGAGACCACTTACGCAAGACGGTGGAATGCTATGTTGATGACATCGTCGTCAAGAGTCGTTGCAAGGGAGACCATCTGCAGGATCTGAGGACGGTATTCGACCTGATGCGAGCACACAATTTGAAAATAAACCCCACAAAATCCTTCCTGGGCATATCCAGCGGAAAGTTATTGGGCTTCATCATCACCGCCCAGGGTATCCATGTAGACCCTGAGAAGACAAAGGCAATCATGGAGATGGGTCCCCCGAGAAACCTCCGCGAACTCAGAGGCCTTCAAGGGAGGCTAGCTTACATCAGGAGGTTCATTTCTAACCTCTCCGGACGATGTCGACCATTCACCCACCTCATGAAGAAAGGCGTCTCATTCGTATGGGACGAAGAGTGTCAGCGGGCCATCGACAGCATCAAAGAATATTTATCGAACCCTCTAGTCCTGGTGGCCCCGGTTGCTGGAAAACCATTCCTGCTCTACGTACGAGCAATGGAGCATTCCCTCAGAGCCCTGCTGGCACAAAATAACGATGCAGGCCATGAACAAGCCATATATTACCTCAGTCGAATGATGATTGGGCCAGAGCACCGATACACTGCTGTGGAGAATGAATGTCTTGCCCTGGTGTTCGCCATTCAGAAGACGCGGCACTATGTCACTGGACAAACAATACATGTGATCTCACGAGTCAACCCTCTCAGGGTCCTTATGACTAAACCAGGGGCACTCAGCTCTCGCCTCGCTACATGGGCAATATTGCTGTCCCCTTATCATATGATCTTCGTCCCGCAAAAGGCTGTCAAAGGTCAAGCCCTGGCAGACTTTTTGGCCGCCCACCCAGGCTCGGAGTCCTCCAGAATATATGAAGAGATCCCAGATGAGGTCGCCGACTCGCATGTAACCTCTTACGATGATATATGGCGAATGTTCTTCGACGGTGCTTCAAGAACGGGACCCAAAGGCAACATCGTCGTCGGAGTCGGGGTTGTACTGGTTTCCCCTTTCGGATTGGTAATTAACCGCGCTTATTCTCTCACAGAACCCTGCTCTAACAATGTGGCCGAGTACAATGCTTTGGTCATTCGCCTCCAACTTGCAAGAGAGCTGGGGGTAGAATATCTTGAAGTATACGGCGATTTTCAGTTAATCGTCAACCAGATCCGGGGTTCATACGAGGTCCGCCATGAAGACATGATCCCCTATCACCAGATAGCGATCGACATCATCTCATCGTTTGAGGAGTTCTTCATTGAGCACGTTCCTAGGCTCTAAAATATCGAAGCCGATGCCTTGGCAGGTCTGGCCGCTTCCCTAGCAGTGCCAAATCATGCTCATCAATCGGTAGATGTGATAGGCCACGAACTGGTCTGCCCCAAGAAAAACGTTCAATTCGTGGCGAGTTATTCTGCTCAGACAATCGACGATGTCCCAGATTGGACACAACCATTCATCGACTTCGTAGTCTACGACATCCTGCCCGAGAACCCAAAGGAATCCACCTCCATCAGACGGCGTTCTCTCTGATTCTTCTACGATACAGAGACAAAAATGCTGTATCGGTGATCCTATGAGGGATTATTGCTTCGGTGTTTGTCAAACGTGGAAGCCAAAGAAGCCATACGAGAAGCTCATGACGGTGTTTGTGGGGCCCATCAGCCTGGCCCTAAATTGCAAGACCGTCTCCGCCGAATGGGCTACTACTGGCCCATGATGGTTGCAGATACGATAGACTATGCTAGAAAGTACAAAGCCTGCCAAGTCCACGCGGACTTCATCCACCAACCATCCGAATTTCTACATCCGACAGTGGCGTCCTGGCCGTTCGAAGCATGGGGAATGGATATCATTGGTCCGATTACTCCACCTTCCTCCCGAGGACATCGCTTCATACTCGTAATCACAGACTACTTCTCCAAATGGACGAAAGCTATCCCGCTTGCAGAAGTAAAGACTTCAAACTTGATCAGCTTCCTTAAACATCATGTCATCTATCGCTTTAGACTGCCCCGGAGGATCATCCACGATAATGGTCCGCAGTTTGCAAGCCACGCCTTTTATCGATTCTGCAACAAGCACCGCATCCAGAATATTGCTTCGACGCCATACAACCCAGCAGCGAATGGGTTAGCAGAAGCATTCAACAAAACCATCATCAAGTTACTCAAGAAGTTCGTATCGTCCAACAAACGCGATTGGAACGAGAAGCTTGGTGAATGCTTATGGGCGTACCGTACCACAGTTCGAACAGCCACAGGAAATATACCATTCTCCCTGGTGTACGGGAGTGAGGCAGTTCTCCCATTAGAGACTCAAATACCCTCACTCTGTGTCGCCCTCACTTATCAATTGACGACGGATGATAACTATCGACGCCGACTACAGGAGTTAGAGGCCTTAGACGAAAAGTGCCTCCTGGCTCAGCAAAGAATCGAGCTATACCAAGCACGTATATCTGGAGCCTTCAACAAGAAGGTCAAAATCAGAACATTCCAAGTGGGCGATCTCGTTCTGGCAGTCCGAAGGCCGATGGTCATGACTCACAAGACCGTCGGCAAGTTCCAGCCAAAATGGGAAGGTCCATTTATCATCGAGGCTGTATTCTCCAACGGTGCTTACCGCCTCGCCAAGCAAAACGGAGACTTGCTCATGTTGCCCGTCAACGGCAAGTTCCTGAAGAAATATTATGTCTAAATGACACATTCCAAATTATAGAGTCATGTACCCGCTGGTGCCGTTGAACTCACATCCACAAACATTCCATATTATCGAGTCATGTACCCGCTGGTGCCGCTGAACTCACACATCTCAATATTCCAGATTATCGAGTCACGTAACCGCTGGTGCTGCTGAACTCACACATCTCAACATTCCAGATTATCGAGTCATGTACCCGCTGGTGCCTCTGAACTCACATTCCGGCCACTCTCTCAGATAGTAAGTCATGTATGATCATACCCCTGAACTTTCTTCCTGGAAGAAATCCTCCCTCATGATCCACTACCTGCACTCCCAGTGCACAAAAAAGGTAACCGATCCACAAATTTCCAGAACGGCCATGTCCTCATTACCTCTGAGTCGTTTCACTTCCGCCAAAAAACAAATCACCCCTTTACATAGAACTTCCATGTCCTCATTACCTCTGAGTCGTTCTATGTACCCTCCTTCATTGAGCCCACTCCTGCCATGTCCTCATTACCTCTGATTAAGTATGATGATTCTCTTTCGACTTATTATCTGTACCCACAATCGGAGTACGCCAAGGATAATAGGTCCACAAATATCATCCGTTGAGTCCACTCCTGCCATGTCCTCATCACCTCTGAGTAGGAGGACTCCACGGTAAAACCTCCGTACTTACCATGTCCTTATTACCTCTGAGTAAGTATGTTGGTTTTCTCTCGTCTTATTATCCAGACCCTGAACTAGGGTACGCCAAGGGTAATAGGTACACAGATGTCCTCTGTTGACCACAAATGTCCTCTGTTGACCACCAAAGTCCTCTGTTGACCACAAATATCATCCGTTGGGTCCGCTCCTGCCATGTCCTTATTACCTCTGAGTAGGAAGACTCCACGGCAAAACCCTCATACTTGCCATGTCCTCATAACCTCTGAGTAAGTATGTTGGTTCCCCTTCATCCTATTATCCGTATCCTAAGTCGTGGTACGCCAAGGATAATAGGCCCACAAATGTCCTTTGCTAAGTCTCTTAGTACAGGCCCACTATTCTTCATCATGCCTCGGAAGCCCAGCTGCTCCATGGCATTCTATATCCCGATACTGGGAACGTCCACGACCACCTTGCCGTAGAACTGTTCTAAGTATCCCTAGTCAAACTTGTTACTTGTACCTAAAACCAAGGTATGCCATGGGTAACAGGTCCACAAACAAGTCCCCCATGCGAGGCAAACATCACCACAATATCACAGGTACAACAAGCAATGCAAATGAAGGGTAGAATGGAAAGTACTTTTTATTTGAAAGAAGAAAAAAGCATTACATCTTTTGGGACCACGTCCCTCTCAAAAAAGAAAAGAAAAAAGAAAACAGGAACAAAACAAGAAGAAAAGGCCGACTATAGCTCAGTATTACACAACTCCAGGAGCCGGTTTCTCACCAACGCAGTCCCCCGCTCAAGCCTCTGTTTAGCTCGGCACTCGGCCTCTCAGTACAATTGCTCTGCGTCATTCAAATACATATACGCCTGCCAGTCGTTCTCTATCTTCTTCTGGACAAGTTCTAGATTGGCAGAAGCCCTACTAAACTTGTTAGCCTCTTGGATGGCAATCCCTTTCTCAGTACAAGCAGCCTCCAGCTTGGACTCCAAGAAGGCCAGCTTTCTTTGGAGCTCGAGGATCTGCTCCCGGGTGTCGGTTACCCCGCGGGAGGCAGCCGCTGCTCGAGCCGCGCAATCTTCAGTCCGACGGCTCTACTGATCGTACAACCGAGTCAAATCCCGGCGGTCCTTCAATATAGCCGGCTTGAGCGATTCCCAGGCAACCATCACCTTCTCCACCGCGGTAACGAGGAAATTGTGCTCTTGATTTATTGCCGCGGGTAAATCAGCCTGTTGCAGCATACGAAACTGGGCCACGAGACGATCAGCCTCTAACAGCTTAGGCTCCAGAAGCGCGGCCAATTCCCCTCCACCAGGGAGTGTTCTAAGGATATTGATCTGGCCACCGGCGCATTGACGGGCCAGAGCAAAGGGAGTCCTCCTTTCCACAGCTGCCTCGATCCCCCTCTTCAGGTGGCGGTAGAAACTGTCGACCACGTCCTGGGACACTTCATCCAAAACCTCTGTAGAGGATGGCGTCAAAGGGAGGGTGGCAGGCAGTACCAAAGGAGTAGCCTCAGAACTTGCCGTCCCCGCCACCAAGGAAACAAATTCTGTGCGAAAAGATATATGAATGGCAGCTAGCTCCCCTTCCGCCGCCCGAAGGGCCTGGATGCTGGGCAGGGCGAAAAGGTTAACCCTCGAAACTATATTGGCAGAAGAGGGTGTAGGAGGCATCGTCCCTTGTCCCAGCCGTATTGCCACTTGGGTCCCCGAACTCGACCCGACTGGAGGCCCCTCATTATCGGTTGGAAAAGAAGGAGGCACACGTGCTTCCGTCAGATCCCCTACGATGGAGTCTGCCCCGACAATGACCGTAACCGACAATAAAGGGGTAGGATCTGTACATCCAAAGCAACCATTAATCGACGTAACCCGAAGGATGGGATGATGGAGTAAACAGGCTTCCTCGCAAGTTAAAGTTTGACTTATCTTACCAGGGGAAGAGCATGGAGGCTGCGGCTCGTTCGCAGCTGGCATAGTTTCCCTACCCGCGGCTCCCGAGCCGAAGTCGATCGGTTTCTCTGTCATAGCCTTCTCTGAAAGGGAGCCAGCCAGGACAGTGTTAGCTTGTTGAAGTTCAGATGTCTCAGGGACGGGCGCAGTAGAGCCCCCATCCCCTTGGGTTGAGGTCCCAGCAAGGTGAGACTCCTCGACCGCCTCCGGAAGAACCCCAGCAGAAATAATAGCAGTGCACACATCATTGACCAAATGGGACAAGACCGGATCGACCTCGGCAATCGGGTCCTGAGAAGCAAACTCATCTGACGCCTACAAAGAGCAAAAGAAAATGATTAGGCCATAGTTTGGGAAAAAGAAGTAGAAGGTAGCTGCAATTCAAATCACCTCAGAAACAGTGTCAGCATCATCAATGAACAGCCTGCGGCGTCTTACCGCGGCACGCTTCGTGGAGTGGGATCTGCCATCATCAGTATACGCACGCCTGCTCCGTTTATGCGAAGGAGCGGGCACAGCAGGTGGTTGATCCTCCACCACCTCGTCCGGACCAGTAGGCGGCTGACCCGCCACCCTTTCTTCCGACATAATAGGGGGCTGATTCCCCACTTCCTCATCTGAAGAATGCGACGAGTCATCAGCGTCTTGCTCATCATCCTCTTCGTCCACCGCAGTGGACTCTGAGTCCGGCGTAGGAACCCTGTTCGCCCCTCTCTTCCTCTTCTTGGAGCCCTCTGGCTTCTCGGCCAAGCCAGGACCAGCAATAAAGCTAGTATTCATGTCAAAGTCGACAGGAGGCTTGCTCGCTGCAACGTGATAAAGGGCCGCCATGTACAAAATATCCCATGCCGTCTTGGCATCAGGGACCGAGAAGCTAGCCCGGGTATGGACCGCATTATAATAATGCCAAGCCCGGATGCCATCAAGGACGCTGCCCTCAAAGACCAGGCAAGCGCTAGGGCAATCAAGGAACAGCTGACTATACCCGAATTGACGGAAAAATCTACTAGGCAGATAAGGCTCCAGATATACGTTATTTCGATAACGATATACCAGGTGCGCGGGGTGAATGTTGCGCAGCCAAAGAAGCATCTTCTCAGATAAGAGTTGGGAATGATCAACGCCGTCAACATGTACTCCCCTCACTTCTCTAGTGGTAAACTGAGGGTGAGAGACAAAGAAGTCGGGCCCGTCAACTCTCGCCAACGCCCTCCGACAGGCTGGCATGGTGTCGTGCTCCCAAGGCTGATGACGGTATCGAAAAAGGAAGGCGTCATCAGTAGTAACATCTTCTTCAGTTCCTGGCCTCATCAACGACCAGTAATGCATTAATAACCACCCCATGAGGTAGTGGTATGGTAGTTCTATCCGTTCAAAGTCCAGCGTCGTCTCGCGAGCAATGACTTTGGACGAAAAGGCGCGGAGGCCGTGGTGTATGCTACACACCATAGCCGGAAGAAGGGCCAGTCTGACCTTGAAGACCAGCTTCACAGCCGGGAGAATGAAGTGGCGGCTGATCCTTTCAGTAGAACCCGCCCCTCCCGAGACTACACAATTCCGTAGCCATATCATCAAGAACCCAGCCAAGAGTGCTTTGTCAGACATCTCCCGGGTACCGTAGCAGAAATAACTGAAGGAGTCAGTGCGACTCCCAAATCTGTCGCGGGTGGACCTCGACCTTTTCATCTTCAACTTCAAGTCCTTTACCTCCGCCTGGGTTTGAGGAACCCGAGAAGAAACCCGGTCGGAAGGACGTAATCTGAAAAGATACGCGACCCTGGCCGTGGTATGGGAGGCGTTCCCTTCCGAACTACTATTCTTCTTAATAGCAGTCTGGTGACAGATGCTATGGTGGCACAGTAATTCCCGGTACACAGTGACGAAAATCGGGAATCGTCGATCCAGATCGTCGAATTCCTCGTTCGTCGGGGTATATACTTCAAAAGCCTCGCCTCCCCACGACAGCTTAGAAACAGCGTGCATTTCATGGAGGACAAGCCCCAACTCCCCTCCGGGCGCGAAGAAAGTCCCCGTATGCCGGTTATACAACTCTAAAAGGGCCATGAACAAAGGCTTGTTAATGGGCAATCCGTAACAGGTGCCTCGTATGGCGTAGTAAAGGTCAATCTCCCGAAGGGGCTCTCCGTAGTTCCTCAGGATCCACGAGGTAAGATTGGCCCATGTAGGAATGGGGTTTATCCAATTCAGTAGCGATAACCTGTCCACAGGATAAGACCCCTTGCGAGCGAACTGATTCAGAAAGGTATCAGCTCGAGTAAAAGTGAAGTTGGGACCAGTCACGTTTATAAAAGTACCAGGGAGCAGCCCCATCACACTCCGACTAACTGAATCCTTGCCCGCACATGCTGAACCCGTACGTTTGTTATAGTGGATGTTGCCCACAAACATCCCCGGTTGGGTGGGAGTTAGGGAGCCCACCATTGTCCTGCCCAGCGGTACCATGTTGAACCGCGAGAGGGGAAAATGCCGCTCCATCTCGGGGATATGAATCTCCACCCCGTCTACAGAAAAATCTCAGTTTTCAGAAACGTCCAGCAATCGGGAGTTCTTTATGGAAAAAGCATCTCCAAAGGGAAAAGCCGGTTTCAGATGTTCTCCATCCAGTCTCCCCGAATTCATCATGGTACAAAGGAAGTGGAAAGGCTGGTTGTTGATGACAGCCACCCTCTCTAAAGGTTCATCAGCGGAAAGCTGATCTGATATATGTCGAACTAAGCCGTCGAGCCGTACGCCCACGGCAAACTGAGCTGAACCCACTAGAAGTTCTCCGGCCGGGTTGGTTGGGAGGTTCACTAGAAAAGCACAAAAGAAAAAGGATTAAAAGAATGGTTAAAATGAAGCCACTTAAAAAGTTTCTCAAAAAGAAGTTCCTATGGGCCTATGCGGCTCGGATCGACGAAGCCTTATGCGGCCCAATTCAGCTGGGTTTCATGCGGCACGGCCTTAATAGAGTCTATGCGGTTCGGGTCAACACAGCTTCATGCGGCCCAATTCAGTCGGGAGTTCCGTGTGACACTGATTCGATGGCTTATGTGGTTCAGATTATGACTTATGTGGTTCTATCTCGCAAAGGAGTTTATACGGCGGATTCAGCAAAATTCTATACAGGCCAGTTTATCAGGAACATATGCGGCTCCGGTCAAAGGAGACTTTATGCGGTTCATATCCAGAAGTAGTCTTGTGACTCAAAATCCCTCTCTCATGCAGCTCATACAGGGGGAATGTCCTATGCGGCTCAGATGCGAGAGGGTCATACGGCCCATACAAACGCATGCGGCTCCATCATGATCAGGCTTGAGCCATCCAAACGATGAAGGCTTGTGCATAAATCATGCAACAGAGCCATGGGTTCTTAGGGTTTAAAGTATTCAAAAGAGATCCTTACACTTGAAATTAGGGCGAACATTAGGATGCACTTCGGGCACGGCGGCCGACGAGGAAGCCGCCTTCTTGCCTTTCGCGGCGGCAGAGACGGCCTTGGAAGACTTAGGAGCCATTTGCTTCGACGGTCGGAAAAAAACAAAGATAAGGAAGAAGAGATAGTAGAAAGTTGAATGAAGGAGAGAGTAAAGGAATCCCTCCGACCAAACTCATCCATATTTATAAGCAAAAGCAAGGCGTTTCGATTCCCGTACATACGCGAAGACCGACTCTTCAGTTATCGAGGTGAGCCGCCTAAAATAAAGGCCAAACTCCTGGGATCCCGCACCAAAAAGTAGCCTTTAAAACTGACAGCGGATCAACAGCATTTAATTGCAAAGGATTGCCATACGTGGCAACGGTGACGTGGCATAAAGCCCATACGGCTGACATATCCATGCGGCTAAAACTTTCATGCGGCCAAAGACATCTATGCGGCTAGGACCTCATATGCGAATAGAAAGAGCTTGCACATGGCCATGCTTCTTATTCAAAGTATTTCAATTTTAGAATTTGAAAACTTTGAAGGGGGTCTTGTAGAAGCATGGAAAATAATAAAGAAAGAGCCATGTGGCCAGGAAACCCCATGCGGTTCGGAAAGCCCATGCGACTCAGAAGACTCATGCGGCTCGACGTATCTATGCGGCTCTATGATCTCCATGCAGCTCAGAGAGGTTCCATGTAGCATACAAACAACTCTTCCCTTACTGCATTAATTGCCTTGACGGCCGACAGTTCTGAAAAGACGACAGCCCTGACACAAAGATGTAATTATGACTCTGTCATAATGACAGACCCCTAGGAAAACGAAGGAGATCTCTGACATAATCCCCCAAGATCCAGAAAATTCCATGCAGCCTTGGCACGTGGACAGTCATATGCGGCTCGAGCAGAGACCCCCCATGCGGCTCAGGCCGAAGTTGTCCTATGGGGCCCAGATCGAAACAGCCCTATGCGGCTCAAGCGGAGGCTCCCCCTATGCGGCTCAAGCAGGCGCTCCCCCATGCGGCTCACGAAGACCATCTCCATGCGGCTCACGAAGGGGTTACCCGTTATGCGGCCATCTACGTCCATGCGGTCCAGATTATCATGTAACTCGAAGGTTAGGGGGCCACTCCCCAATAGCCTTAACACGTGGCCGAGCTTATGAGGCTCAATCTTTATGCGGCTCAGATCCCCTCAGCGGCTCCCAGGACATGTGTCATAAAGCTAATCAATTTCCCAAATTTACTGCAAGCAAAGATTGGGTCAAATCCCAATAATCTGGGACACGTGGCAGAAGAATGAATTAAACTTATTCATTCAGATTCGCAGACATCAGCAGATCATCATAAGGGAGATTTATTCCAATCAGCATTAATTACTGAGAGGATTTGGCACAATCTACATTAATGGCCCAGATTCATTACACTCAAAATTAATGGCCCAGATTGATCAATCAACAGGCCGCCGCCACTTTAAGGGACAATCATTGTAAACCCTAATGATAGCATTCCCTTCTTATAAATAGCAAGGTGCCATTCCCTTGCGAAAAGAGAGGACCCTTTTTCGAGATCAGAGAGCACCAGAATACTTAGAGAGAAAAAGCAGAGAGAGAGAGACCAAAGAGAACATTTCTTCAACGCCAAGCAATCTTCTGGAGTCAAGGCTGCATACCGATCGTCCAAGGAGTAAGGCAGAGCTGTCGTAGCTTTCCCGAGTCTCTATCGTCATCCCCAGAATCTAAAATAAACAATTATACTTAGACTGTTGTACCTAGGTTTTCGTCCCTATGCTTTCTTTGTACAAGCGAGTTTGTAACGTGAAGTAAAGTGCAGTCCTCCGATAATTGTTCTGCTCTTTTATATTTCATGGCAAACAGGGGTAGCAAGTTAATTCTTCACATGTTACATTATTTGTAGTACCTACCATGTTTATACTGCTCTCAGTATCCACCATGCTTTATACTATTTTCGTATCACTCACATGTTAGAATACGGGTTATGGGAAAACTGATAGTTGAGTATGTGATCATGCCCCCTTTACAGTAGCGAGCAAAGTTTTATTTTATATGTTACTACGCCGTAGGCCTTTATCTCAAAGCGGATTTGTGCGTATGTACATCTATCGCCGTATCACTTATACAGAAGTACATTTCATTATGTGCCCCTGTACATTGTACACCTATTGATGATCACATACCTGCTACAGTTTTAAACATTATATATACATCTGTCTCTATGACATATGTGTCCTTGCCATGATAGATTATGATATAACATGATTCCTGTTTAGTACACTCCTGTTCAATTCATGTTTCGTATATTTAGTTTGCTAGAATCAATACTTGCTCCCGTCCTGACATGATAACATTGTAGGTATACTTACTAAGGAGGAGTTGCTTTGTGATTCCTATTATAGAGTTGCTGACGAGGACCAAGCTTTATCTTACGAGGATGTACCTGCGGAGAAACTCGTCTAGTTTGCGTAGTTGCTCGGGATTTCCGAGAGTAGTCATATTGTTAGACTACGTATTTTGTGACTGGACCTGTATCCAGCTTTACATTATGGACTTGTACTTGGAACATATTTTTATACGAGACGACTTTTGTGTTTGGAACATTTCTGACTCCTTATTACATATAAAACTGTTAGCACACTTTAGTCTTATCTTGTTATCTTTAGAACAGCTTACTACGTTTTATCCCAAGCGTAGGCTGGACATGACTCGGTCCGGCCTAACAATTTGGGTAGCGGATCGTGACAGGGGGGAGTGCTCTTGCTGTAAAGGAGGGGGGTAAGGGGGGTGTGTGTGTAGGTGTGGAGTGATTTAAGGAGAGAAATATATATATATATATATATATATATATTACATATAATATATATATAATATATATATATATATATATATATATATATATATATATATATATATTATATATAATATATATATATATATATATATATATATATATATATATATATATATATATATATATATATATATATATATATATATATATATATATATATATATATATATATATATATATATATAATATATATAAAGAGATATATATATAAAATATATATATATATATATATATATATATATATATATATATATATATATATATATATATATATATATATATATATATATATAATATATAGAAAAATAAAGAGATATTTTAAATAGGGAAAAAGAGAAAAATTGTGTGAGGTATTTGAGTAGTCATGAGGGGACAACATGGAGCTTGGGTTCGGGTTCGGTCGAGCCGGGTCAGGTCAAAATCGGACATGGTGCAATATTTGAATTTAAATAGGTATTTATGATCATGGATAAATAAGTAACATGTGAGGACTCAAATAAATGGGACACAAGCGTCATGTGGGTAGTAGGCTTCATATGGGCCATGTCCATACTTTGGGTCGACTAGGTTGGATCGATGTCGGGTCCCGAAATTAAATTGGAAGTTAAATCAGGTTTTACGGTAGATAATTAATTGGCCTAAATTGACCCGAAGTTGCACGATACAAAAAGAGCACAAGGGAACAAGTTCGAGTGGGACATGATATATCAAATTGAAGGTAACCTCGTCTACTACAGACTTCAAGAAAAAGTTTTTCAGAGACTGGCATCCCTGATGCTCTAGAAATCAAAGTCACGGTAAAGAGCATTTAATGATAAAAAATAATTAAATAAAAATGAATTATCGATAATAATTCATTTAGAAAATTCAAAAATAAATTCCGAAAATTCAGGGGGCTTACAGGCCGAGCATTTAGGAACCCGCCAAACAGGCGGGCCTAGGTGGGCTGGCCCGCTAGTAGCCCGCCCCGCGGTAGGCTAGCCCGCGGGTCAAGTGGGTTGGCCCGCCATCTATTTTTTTATAAAATTTTTAATTTTTTTATTTAGCACATATATGAGATATGTATTATAAATGATAAAAATTCTCATTTAACGCAAGTAATGACGTATAAAATATTAAATTTGGTTATTTATTTACATGAATGAATGTGTTTTAAAGAAATATCTACTATTATAATATTTCTTGTATTTTACTTGTAATTTGATGCATATGAGAGTGAGTAAAAAATATTATACATATAATTTTTTTCCTTTTAAGAAACTAAACAATAATTAAAAAAATTTCAAAATTAAGCGGGCCGGCCCGCCTAGCCCGCGGCCCACCGGTGAGTTGGGCTGGGTTGAAATTTTTTCAGCCCGCCAAAATGGTGGGTCGGCCCGCCCCGCCGGCCCGTCTTGACAGCTCTATTGATACCTCAACTATTTGTTTTCAACTTGATACCCTAAATTTTTTTGGACAATAATGCCCTTACCCAAAAATTAAAACTACCACTCAACCCCTCTCCCCTCCCCTCCTCCACCCCCCCCTTCCGGCCACCACCTCTGACCCCGCCCCTCTCCCCGCCGCCCCGCCCTCACCCCCTCTCCCGCCCCGCCTGCACTCTCCCCCTCCGCCCCTCCCCCCCTCCTCCCCCGCCTGCACCCCCCCTCCGCCCCCCCCCCCCCCCCCTCCGCTCCCCTCCACCCTCCGACCACCAGCACCCCCCTCCCGCTCCCTCCCCTCCCTCTTCCGCTGCCCTCATTTTTCGACTCCACCATCGCCGGAGAGGAGGGGTCGCCGCCGCGGGAGGGGGGGGAGGGGGTCGCCGCCGCGGGAGGGGGGGGAGGGGGTTGCCGGAGAGGGAAGGGAGGAGGTGGTCGCCGGAGTGGGGGAGGGGGGGAGGGGAGAAGGGGAGAGGGAAGGGATAAGGACATTTTGGAAATTTTTAAAAATTTAGGTATCAAGTTGAAAAAAAAATAATAGTTGAGGCATTAAGTTGTTGAGTAAAAAAGTTTATGGTATCAACTTGGAAAAGCGGAATAGTTGAGGGTATCATAGTGCAATTTAGCCTTTATTTAAAAATAAAAGCGACAATAATTCACGTGCCTGTAATAATTGTAATCAAGTTTAACTCAAGCAACAGTACACATATTAATCACGTGCACGTGTTGTATACCAAAAAAATGTCTAATATTGTTAAAAAATAGTTTAAATTAAATTTATTATAAATATATTTATATTTTAATTAAAATTGGTTATAAATACATTTAAATTTAAATTTAAATTTGTTATAAATTAGTTAGATAGCATCAAATTAATATTCAGCTATTAGTTAGAATTTATTATTTATAATATAGATAGAACTTAGAAAATTTTAATTTGAGCTATTTTCAAGCGCTGAATTTCTGATTTAGTTATTATATATAGTATTAAAAGAAATTAAGAATAAAAATATTTAAATACTCGATATTTGGAAGTTGAAGGGGAGTTAGGAGAGTAGAATATACTATACAACCACGTCACAATATTGACTAAGCGACTGCTTTACTTCCCCTCTCAATCTTTCTTTTTCTTTAATAATTTCTTCATGTTCACATTTAGCACTTGGATAGTGACTGCTAAGGTTGCGTCTTGAATGAGTTACTGGAATATTTCAACATGTGTGTATATCTTGTTGCGTCTCCAATATGCTGTTGCTAGTCATAGTTTAGATCTTATGGGTAATTTTTTTAAAAAAATATCCAAAATTAGTTCCCAATCTAACCAGTTATAGATTACTGGTAAGAGTATTGAGACTCTCAAATACAATTTGGGGCTCAAAATTTTTTTTTAAAAAAAGATAAATATATAATGGATTGTATTTGTATGAAAATAGTAGAAAATGATAAAGTGAGTTCCGGTCCTAAAGATTGTGCGATCAAAAATTAATGTAAGAAAAAATAATAATATAAAGTCTAGAATTTAGATAGTTGGATTCCAAATTGAGACTTACTATTCTACAAAACGAGTGTCTACAATCTAGCTACAAAATGAGCTCCAACATTGTAAATCTAGAATATAGAAAATGGGATGGGCCTTGCTCTAAAAGCACAAGCAATTACTACATGTAAAATAATTTTTTTTTTATATCAAAATATAATTTAAATATTTAAATTCAAATTAAGACTTGTTATATATATATATATATATATATATATATATATATATATATATATATATATATATATAACAAGTCTTAATTTGAATTTAAATTTAAATATTTAAATTATGGATATATGTGAATAGAAGAGGTTATTCGGTTACGAAGAAGAAGAAGAAGAAAGTATTCGGTTATGCGGGAAAGTAAATGTAAAATTATAATTTTTTGTAATTTTTTAAATTAAATAATTAATAATATACATACGCTTTAGACGGTTCATTTTTGAACCATTTGCAAGCCGCATTATGTAAGTAGAAGATGCGCAAAGAAATTCAAATTATGTCATCATCACCCACCATAACCAAATGGAGATAGAAAGTATGATAGAATTATTTTTAGAAAAATTTTGACTTACCTCCCACTTAATTTACCATATTTCAGTGTACACCCCACAGTGTTGTAATAATGTACAACATCCTCCTCTTTGAACGGAATCCGTCAGAAATATATATTTTTTTTACCAAAATGTCCATGTCTTCTTTCTCTTTTCTCTCCCTCTGTCCCCTCCCCATTCTCCCCCTCGCCCCGCGGGCAGGCCGCCGGTGCTCCCCGCCACCGCCTCCGCTCCCCTCCCGCCATCGCCCCTTTCCTCGTCGCTCGCTTCTCCTCCCCCCTCCTTGCTACCCTCCCGTCCCTGCTCTCCCTGCAACAGCAGCAGCAGTCGCGGCAGCAAGCAGCGGCTGCGACGACAGGCACGACGAGGAGTGCGAGGACGGTGGCCGGGAATAACGGCGGCGACGCATGCAACCGGCAGCAAGCGGGGGAGGGGAGCGGGGGCGGTAGCCGGGAGCGACGGCGGAGGCGGGAAGGGGGGGAGCGCACGATGAGAAGAGGGAAGGGGAGTGGGGGCGGTGGCCGGGGGCGATGGCGGCATCCTGCCTGCGCCGGGGGCGGGGGGGGGGGGGGAGGGGGGGGGGGGGGGGGGTGTTGAGAGGAAAGAGGAAGAAGACAATGAGAAGGACATTTTGGTCAAAAATATTAGACCGTCAATTTCTGACGGATTTTGTCTAAAGTGGAGGATGCGGTACATTTTTACAAAACTATAAAGTGCATCCTAAAATATAATAAATCAAGTGAAAAGTAAGTCAATTTCTTTTATTTTTATTTTATTTATAAATTTAAAGAAGATGCCTCCGAGATCTGGTGATCATCGTTATCATATGGTTGCTTGAGTTGACTTAGGAGAGAGGGTGTCCAGATTCCAAGAATCTCTGCTGCTGTGCTGCTAGCCACACTTGGAATAGTAGTCGGAGGTGTTGTAATGACAGCTATTTATACGGAGAATTAGAATTGATTTTGGAAAAAAAATAAGAGGAGGCGAGAGGGGAGAAAGAAAAATCAACAAACATCCTCCTCTGCCCTGCCCTTTCAAATTCCACTTGGAGGTCGATAAGGTAAGCCCTTCTTCTTCTTCTTCTTCTTCATGCAGACACAAATCCTTTTCTTCGATCTTCTAATTCGTTCGTTTTTTTTTCATGCACAGCTATATATATATTAGAATTCTTAAGTTCAACAAATTCATATGTATTCTTTAGATTGATAAATATTGTTACAATTAGTCATAAATTAGTGTCTCATATTATTTGGCTTTTGTAATCATTTTTAAGTAATTAATATAGAAATTATTGTGTAGTTAAGTTTTTTTATATTGAACTGGTATCTTATACATATATATAATTTATTTTTTTGGAAAAGGTAATTGTGGCGAACGCTCGATTTCCTGACCACTAAGTAGGGGTGCAACTCGGGCGGGCTAATCCCGAACCCGATCGAGTAAACCCGTTAATGGGTTGGGTTAAGATTGAAGAAACTTGGGTTCGGACTCGGGTTTGGGTTGAAATATTTGAACCTGATCAAAAATTGGGTTGGGTTTGGGTTCATGTGTCGGATTACCTGAAGAACCCGAAACCCAACATATATATATATATATATATATATATATATATATATATATATATATATATATATATATATTGTTTCATACTTCTTAAATAAAAATTTAAAACCCTAAAATTTTCCAACCAAACTCTTCACTCCTCGTTCTAAGTCTCATTTCAATTTTATTATATAATGATTGAGGCTTGATTGCTATTTGATTATGTATTTAGTATTACTTTTGTTTAAAATTATTTTAAATATCATATTAGAGTCCGATAAACCCGATGGATCCGACCCAACGAGTCCAACCCGATCCTCTGGGCTTGTTCTTGGACTTCATATGTTGAACCCGAGGCCGGGCCAAGCTTGGGCTCGGGCTAGGCTAATGATTCATCGGGTTGGGTCGGGTTTATGGGCTCGGGTTGACCTCAAGCCCGACCCAACCCGTCCGAATTGCACCCCTACCACTAAGGCCGCATGCCTTGCCACTACCACTAGGCTAGACGGTCATTGGCTATATATATATATATATATATATATATATATATATATATATGGGAGTGGATCAAAAGTCCCCCTTAGAAAATCCTCTAAAAACTCTCTCACTCTAATCCGTAATATTAATATTAATGTTAATATTAATTTTTATTTTTATTTTTATATTAATGTTAATGTTAATGTTATTATTAACGTTAATGTTAATGTCAATATTAATTTTAATGTTAAGTTTAATGTTAATTTTAGTATTTAATGTTAATATTAACATTAATATTAACATTAACATTAATATTAACATTAATATTAACATTAAATTACAGATTAGAGTGAGGGATTTTTTACTTTTTAGGGGGTTTTCTAAGGGGGGCTTTTGATCCGCTTCATATATATATATATATATATATATATATATATATATATATATATATATATTATATATAGAAAAAAAAAATATATATATATATATATAGGCTGGCCGGGATCCGGGATGGGCCAGACGAGCCAGAGTTCGTCTCGTCGCGTCCGTTTGGCACATCTGGAAGGAGCGAAACAAACGTATTTTCGAGGGCTTGACTACCCCCCTATTGGAATTCTACATAACATAGAATTCGATGTATCAGTAATGGCCCCATAATATTATAATTTGGGGTATGAGAAGTTGTGATATTTATGTATTGTAATACCTTTTCCGCTATATGCGAGGAATAAAATTCACCATTATTCCAATATATATATATATATATATATATATATATATATATATATATATATATATAGGCTGAGTTCTTAGGGTCTGCTTGGTAACGATGTTTTCACCGGTTTTGGGGTGTTTTTGAACTGACCGTTTATAAAAATCCTTGCTTGTTAATTTTTTTGATGCACCGGTTTTGGTCGGCTCGAAAATCCCCCAAAACCGGTGTCATGTATTTTTGGGTGGCTTTATAAACACCCAAAATCGGTGGGTTTTGAGCGGCTCTATTTTTTTATTCCATTTATATCCTCACAAAAATATATATAATTATAACTATTGATACCCTTTCCTATTTAATTTATTTGTGTAAAAAACTTTCAGAACCGCTCGTTAGTGAATTACCAAGCATGGATTGGACTGGTTTAAAAGCTGCTACTTAAAAACATCCAAAATCGGACCCCTCGTAATCGGTACTCTAAAAATACCTCATAACCGCTACCCCTCATATTGCCAAGCAGACCCTTAGCCATTTATTTTGTTCAAGACCTAATTGAGGAGGGTAAGATCCTACTTGATGAGAATTCTACCCCACTCTCAACATCTACTGCTGCTCCATCGAACCCGAATCTGAACATGGTTTACGAACCCACTTGCTGACCATGTTCAGAGAGAGGGCAAGGCTCCCATGGAGAGCCTCATTTAAGCGCTGGGGTCGTCATTCCAGCGTTTTTGCATCCCCGCCATGAGTGAGATTTTTGTGCGTTTATTCGAAGAGTTTCCAACATTCATTCTCGAGCGGGGAGCGAGTTCAAGACCAAAGAAAGCCAGAGCATCTCTTCCTTTTCGCCTTGCCTCGAGGGCTTACGAGGGCGGATCGGACGGGCGCGCACGGCCCTGCGTGGGCCCCCATCCGATGGTGGAGGAGGGCGGGACTTTGGCGGTGTCACGCCCCACTCCCGTAGGAGCGATCGTCCTCGCTAAGTTGTGGTGCCGCACGAGCCTAGATTGCGCTCGTGCAAGGCGGGTTCCATAACGGCCGATTACAGCGGCTGTGACGGGATCGTCGCAGAGAAGTCCCAAGCAGAGACATTGAATAATAGCAGCGAAAATTTAGAACAAAACACAAGATATTCAAAAGAAGCTCTTTATTGATATTAAAACAAATGTTACAATGGGGCGCAAGGCCAAGATTACAAGTCACTCAAGCTCACTCTTCTCACATTACAAGTCACTCAGCTCTCTCTCATCTCTCAGTACAAGTCTTGAGCCAGCGGATGCTTCAGAAGGCGACGTCCATACATTATGTCCCGTATAAGTCTTAACTCCATGCGTCCGCACGCTTCGAATCGTCAAGGAACTCCGTGACTCGACACATCCAAGCGAGCTCCGCGCCACGAGCTTCTACCTGGGCCTACATATGAAAACTATGTGGGTGTCAGTACTCAACTGTACTGGTGGAATGAGCTCCTTGCCCATCCATACAAAACCGACAAGTTCAGTTACTTTGTGCAACATAACTCTTTTGATTGTCTTTCTACTATTGCCTTAGGATTATTTTAGGACCGACGCCTTGGCCTATTTTGTGTCTCTAGACCATCCCGTGCTTGCAACAACAACATTAATCTATCAAATCGTATTTGCCTTACGGCCCAAAATCAAAGACGCAACTACTCGGTAAGACTCTATTTCCATGTGACCGTGCTACAAGTCCATTGTGCCGTGCCTCATAACTCAGTGAGACTTAACCGCATTTTCGCCTCGCGACCCTTGCTACTTAATCATCAACTGACCCAAATTAAGACTTGTGAACTAAGTGTCACTCGACCAACTCTGCCTTGCGGCAATTTCTGACTTAAACTCGAAATGACCCAATCCAACTTATGCAACTTACATTCCAACACATAAGACTCGATGCCACGTCTCGTGCCAAAGCACGTCGCCTACGTTGCAGCCAATCATTAGGCCCAAACATTTTGTGTTCTAACTATACACACATTCAACTCGACTCAATCCAAAGGCACACACGCGGATTGCCGCCCGTGCCGACCCATCTATATGAGTTAGTCACTAGCATGACAAGCTATCCTGAACTTATAGCTTTGCTATTCGGCGACCCTTTCAACGCAAGTAGCTAGCCCCGATGAAAGTTTCCGAATAACCTGAGCGGTTCGTCCAGCTCGACTATACCGTGTTTCCCTCCAGGACGACGCGGTCCCATGGTGCCCAGGGTTGCCGCTCGTGGAAACATCGCCCTTGTCGACAAGTTGTTCAATGACTATGCAAGACTCGACTCGAACTGACGTCTCATACAGCCATTCTTCTTCCAGTGTTACCATCTCTTTCAGAACCAATATCAAGACTTCTATTATTTGAGACCGTCGAGACCCACGGTCGCGAGCATTCTTCCATGTTACCCTATCATTTTACTCAACTCAGAACGACCATTTGATAGCCCCTTTTCTAAACTCGACTTGAAATCAACCATAGCTCGTGCCTTAAAAACTAAGTCCGTACATCGTGCCTTAAGCCAACCGTGTTCTACGCAACACTACCACCCGAGTCATACTTTATACGACGGGCCTTGGGATCGTGGGACTATTTAACTTGACAATCGCAGAAAGAGCGAGACAACACTTTGAATGACTTTGGTCGACCGGCATAACTTTGCCTAACTTACTCAAGCCTACAACTTAATCCGAGGGACGAGCAAAGGCTATGCCAAGCCTTGTATCATGCAAGCGTGCATGCTTTATGAAACGTTTATGTGGACGACGCCTATGACTTAGGCTAACTCTTAGCATTGCGGCGAATACCAACTTTCCTTCTCCCAAGCCACGGGACGAAGGATCAAGTGTCATTTTAAAGCACGCCGTGTACCAACTCTAAGACGACAGTTTGACCCTTCCATATTCTAACTCAATTCGACCCGTCGGGATTATTCTCTTATCTATGTGGATTCGTCTCTTTTATTATCAAGTCTACTTGTGCAAGTTGAAAACATGCGATTTATTATGTGAAGGCTAAGATGAGGCGAGTTCACCGAAACTACCCCACCTGATTCGAGGAGTCGTCTCGACCGAGCGATGTCTTCGAGCAGCCATTGCGAGGCTAAGTTCGAACGCCGTCGGCGTTCCGATTCCTTCGATTGACTGAGTGGGACGGGGCACTACATCATACACCACTCAGAAAAAGTTTCGTCCTCGAAACTAACTGAGTACACTTATCGACTTATAACTTGATTCAACATCCTATGTTTCTCGCACACATTTCTCCTATACCTTTCTCAATCCGAGCCACGCTCGTGCTTACCACAATCTTTTCTTCAAAACTCACGATCTCAAAATCCTCAACACTTTTCCGTTCCTCAAATCTCACTTGAATTCAACGTATCACTTAGTTGGATCGTGCACATATTCCAGGCGTCCCGAAAATACATACATTTCAGCCAAGCCTCGTGATAGCAAATTCCGCCATTACCACTCGAGCCGGATCGTGTACATATTCAAGCGTCCTTGATATACATGCATGTCAACCGAGCCTCGTGAGCGGTGCCTCCATAATTCCTATCTCTTCGCGCCGGAACGTCTGCCTAACCGCTAGGCTATGTCTTTAGGCTAAGGTCATCCGTCAGTATTGGAATCATAGTTCCCAAACAACAATATCAACACTGACCCTATCCTAAGGTCAAACCAAATTGATAGTACGGGATTTTCTATTTAAGCTCGTATCACTCCGATTTCTAAACTTTGAGCATAGATTTCCTACACACATCCCAACATTCGTCGCACGGGTCTGAGTCATTCAGCAAAACCATCCTACGATGACTCACGTTCAACCAATTCCACGACATATCAATATCGCTCGTTCAATAAACCATTTCGCATAGTCTATCCCTTCAAACACGTTCGATATAGTTCGCCTATCAATCCTTCTCAAATCAAGCACGCTATGGCACAATTCATCGCTAACCAAAATTTCACATTCCATATTCCTTAAGTCATCTATTCTAATTCACGTAATCGATCACAAGGTCGTCTAACTTAACAATATGCCACGCTCCGATCTCACGCGAGTCCGATTATCTACGGCGGGCATGAATCACCATGCAACGCTCCCGCCGAGTAATCATTCTCATCAGGGTGTAACTCTTGTTCGAGTCTAGACTAATTCATTCTTGATGCGCGGATTGGACCTACTCAATCCTCAAGTTTATTTCATTCATCAATCGCAAGTCCAAACATCCTCGAATTTTCCTTCGCATCAAACCAACAAGTCGAGACAATCAAAGTTGTCGCGTCCTGATTTTTCGAGTTCAATCATTCCCGCGGCATGAATCACCATGTCAGTGCTCACGCGGAACGATCGTCCCAAATCCGACGCGACGCATGTGCGAGGCTAGAGTTGCGCTCGCGTACGACAAGATCATCGACGTTGTGGTTATCAACGTAACCATCAAGACACGCTCATTTTCATTCAATATTCATCTCAATCAAAATCCTAAATATAGTATCCGTCAGAACGATAACACTTGCACGACCGTCATTCGTCGAGTCAGAGTATCCCTGAGTTATCACATATCGATCTTTGATACGCCTCAATACCATCGATGACATGCGTAACCTGACGATCTTCCTTTGCAACAAATTTCGAGTCGTGCGAATGATGCTATCGTCCGACTGGATAATCTCCTCGATATTCAAATTCAAGTTCGATCATTATTCCTCGAATCATTCGCAACATCAAATTCCTCAAACCCAAATTCACGTATTGTTCATCTGTCTATCTTAAGTCATCGATCAACGTATTCCCTCAATTCACATCATTCCTTTGCTAACTCAAATCATCGAGCAACTTTCATTCCAATTCTTAGTGTCATTTTTGTAACTTCAAAATCAAACCTTTCATGCACGCTATCTTTCCGTCGTACTAACTTTTTCTTATACGATCCGTAACAATTTTCCTCGATCAACTCATCTATTCGTACATCCTAACTTTTTCCTCCATTCAGTTTTACCTACTCAATCGTTTTCACATTTCATACTCGCATAATCCTCAATCCCGTGCACATTTCGTGTGCGTCAATTTCTAGGTTGTTCGAATCAACTCGTCAAATCTCAAGCCTACAACTTATTCAACGATACTCAATCTACGACTTTGCATACACGCGACGCTTGCTGATAGACTCGTCGACACACCGCATCCTCAATCAATCGATCGACATCCCTGAGGCTATCGCATACACCACTCAGGGATGAAGTCATTCAACAAACCCTCAACTTAGCATTCGATTCACAATCGACTTCTTCAAATTATCCGTTTGAACCATTCCTCTAATTTCAAGCACGCTCATCTATATCGCATCGACGTTATTGTCGCTCGATAGCATCCCTATCGATAGTCATCTCACTTTACTCAATCGAGTTCAACTCATTCTAGCTCGAAACATTATGAATTCTGCACTCAACTTTGCTAAGGTCGACACAATCCTTGGTGTATATGTCCAGTCCGACTTAGCCTACCGTGCTTACGCGAACCATCTTTTGTTTTTGTCAAAAACTGTTCTCCTACGTTTTGCAAATTAGATAGACTTATTGTATGGACATCCTGTGGGACATTTGAGAGAGAGCGCACCAACGATATCAACATGCGGAAGCAACACTTCAGAGTTTGCGGAAACAACGGAGTTAAATAATTCAATCGATAGTCCAAGGACGTAAAGCCGTGCTCTGATACCAATATGTCACGCCCCGCTCCCGTAGGAGCGATCGTCTTCGCTAAGGCGTGGTGCCGCACGAGCCTAGATTGCGCTCGTGCAAGGCGGGTTCCATAACGGTCGATTACAGCGGCTGTGACGGGGTCGTCACAGAGAAGTCCCAAGCAGAGACATTGAATAATAGCAGCGGAAATTTAGAACAAAACACAAGTTATTCAAAAGAAGCTCTTTATTGATATTGAAACAAAGGTTACAATGGAACGCAAGGCCAAGATTACAAGTCACTCAAGCTCACTCTTCTCACATTACAAGTCACTCAGCTCTCTCTCTCATCTCTCAGTACAAGTCTTGAGCCAGCGGATGCTTCAGAAGGCGACGTCCATACATTATGTCCCGTATAAGTCTTGACTCCATGCGGCCGCACGTTTCGAATCGCCAAGGAACTCCGTGCCTCGACGCATCCAAGCGAGCTCCACGCCACGAGCTTCTACCTGTGCTTGCACATGAAAACTATGTGGGTGTCAGTACTCAACTGTATTGGTGGAATGAGCTCCTCATCCATCCATACAAAACCGATACGTTCAGTTACTTTGTGCAACATAACCCTTTTGATTGTCTTTCTACTCTTGCCTTAGGATTATTTTAGGACCGACGCCTTGACCTATTTTGTGTCTCTAGACCATCCCATGCTTGCAACAACAACGTTAACCTATCAAATCGTATTTGCCTTACGGCCCAAAATCAAAGACGCAACTACTCGGTAAGACTCTATTTCCATGTGATCGTGCTACAAGTCCATTGTGCCGTGCCTCATAACTCAGTGAGACTTAACCGCATTTCTGCCTCGCGGCCCTTGCTACTTAATCATCAACTGACCCAAATTAAGACTTGTGAACTAAGTGTCACTCGACCAACTCTGCCTTGCGGCAATTTCTGACTTAAACTCGAAATGACCCAATCCAACTTATGCAACTTATATTCCAACACATAAGACTCGACGTCACGTCTCGTGCCAAAGCACGTCGCCTACGTTGCAGCCAATCATTAGGCCCAAACATTTTGTGTTCTAACTGTACACACATTCAACTCGACTCAATCCAAAGGCACACACGCGGATTGCCGCCCGTGCCGACCCATCTATATGAGTTAGTCACTAGCATGACAAGCTATCCTGAACTTATAGCTTTGCTATTCGGCGACCCTTTCAACGCAAGTAGCTAGCCCCGCTGAAAGTTTCCGAATAACCTGAGCGGTTCGTCCAGCTCGACTATACCGTGTTTCCCCCCAGGACGACGCGGTCCTATGGCGCCCATGGTTGCCGCTCGTGGAAACATCGTCCTTGTCGACAAGTTGTTCAATGACTAAAACTCGACTCGAACTGACGTCTCACACAGTCATTCTTCTTCTAGTGTTACCATCTCTTTCAGAACCAATATCAAGACTTCTATTATTTGAGACCGTCTCGACGACCCACGATCGCGAGCATTCTTCCATGTTACCCTATCATTTTACTCAACTCAGAACGACCATTTGATAGCCCCTTTTCTAAACTCGACTTGAAATCAACCGTAGCTCGTGCCTTAAAAACTAAGTCCGTGCATCGTGACTTAAGCCAACTGTGTTCTACGCAACACTACCGTCCGAGTCATACTTTATACGACGGGCCTTGGGATCGTGGGACTATTTAACTTGACAATCGCAGAAAGAGCGAGACAACACTTGGAATGACTTTGGTCGACCGGCATAACTTTGCCTAACTTACTCAAGCCTACAACTTAACCCCAGGGATGAACAAAGGCTATGCCAAGCCTTGCATCATGCAAACGTGCATGCTTTATGAAGCGTTTATGTGGGCGACGCTTATGACTTAGGCTAACTCTTAGCTTTGCGGCGAATGCCAACTTTCCTTCTTCCAAGCCATGGAACGAAAGATCGAGTGTCATTTTCAAAGCACGTCGTGTACCAACTCTAAGACGACAGTTTGACCCTTCCATATTCTAACTCAATTCGACCCGTCGGGATTATTCTCTTATCTATGTGGATTCGTCTCTTTTATTATCAAGCCTACTTGTGCAAGTTGAAAACATGCGATTTATTATGTGAAGGTTAAGATGAGGCGAGTTCACCGAAACTACCCCACATGATTCGAGGAGTCACCTCGACCGAGCGATGTCTTCGAGCAGCCGTTGCAAGGCTAAGTCCGAACGCCGTCGGCGTTCCGATTCCTCCGATTGACTGAGCGGGACGGGGCACTACAGGCGGGGCTCAGCGGACGGGTCTTTTGATCCGCCCCCTACACTGTCAAGTCCGTTCTAACTTTCTAAAGACCAAATATAAATACTAAAAAATGATTTTTTTTTTTTAAACTATCGTTGACATTCACGATATGCAAGTTCTAGAGCTGACCTAAATCTAAAAATTCGGATTAATTTTTTTTGAGCTTTCATGTACAATCTTATAACTTGCACTTGTTCACAAATGCACTTGCCTACTATATAGATAAAAAATGTAGGAGGAAGGTGAATATGCAGGAAATAATTGATGAATTCGTAATAATGATACATACATTTTTCATCGTGATCCCTAGTCTCTCCTTCCCTCTTTCTTCTTTTCAAAATTTGCAATCTTCAAAAATTTCAGAAATTCCACAAAGCTATATTTAGACACAACTTCAATTTCCAACTTTACTTATGAACATAAATATTTACATGTTATAACTTATAAGCCAAATCTATAGCAAATTTGCTCTCATAAGGCTCTTGAACTAGTGGTCTCCATGTAATTGAACCAACCCAACTATGGAGTTTATTTATAGGTGTTAAGCAAGAATTACCAATGTAAAAAAAAAGGTTTCTTAAAGTCCACTATAGGAATATAATTCATTAAACGAGTAGAAATAACAAGAAAAACCATATGTTTTTTTTTAATATAGATTACTCTCTTTCTTTTTTTTGTCAAAACGAGTAGAAATAAATTTTTTTGCTCTTTCATTTAATTACGTTATGATTACGATTACGATTACATTAGAGTGAACCAAACGAGGTCTCACTCTAATGTAATATTAATCGTAATGTAATAAAATGGGAAAAAAAAATTATTTTTCATTTGATTACATTGCGATTACGATTACATTACATTGTACCAAACGAGGCCATATATTAATAATAATAAAACAACTATTAGTTTATCTGTAAAGGTTTATGACTCTATGCCACCATTTCTACAACATGAGTTTGCTGGTTATGGTGAAATATATGAGACAATCATGATCGTCATCCTAGTGACCTTTTAAAGATGCATTGCATTTTCTTGTATGATTTTGTCAGGAATGCTGTGTTTCATGTGATGCACATTCTGGTGCTTGCCTAAAGTTATTATTTTAATGCAATATACAATTGTATATAGGCATCTTATTCTAGAATTTGAAGGGCCTGCATCCTTTAAGAATTGCTGCAAGCAACAGTACTGTTGTGCCATTAAAGATGGAAGAACACGAGGACAAGTACACAAAAGATGGAACAACGGACATCCATGGGAATCCTGCTGTCAAGAAGAACACTGGAAGATGGAAGGCTTGCCCTTACATTCTAGGTACAGTTGAAGTAGTGTGAAACAAATGCATAATAATCTTTATTCATACAGCTAAGCTTCTTTCTTAACCTTGACAGCCAATGAATGCTGTGAAAGATTGGCATACTACGGGATGAGCACCAATCTGGTAAATTATATGAAGAAGTTTCTCCACCAAGGGAATGCTCAAGCTGCCAACAATGTCACTAACTGGTCAGGAACATGCTATATTACGCCACTCCTGGGAGCTTTTGTAGCAGATGCTTACTTTGGAAGATATTGGACTATTTCCAGTTTCATGATCATCTATATTTTCGTAAGACCCTGATAAAAGACTAGTGCGTTTTACTTTCATATTTGACCTACAGAAATTTACCATTTCAACACTGCTTGCTTAACAGGGTTTGACTCTTCTAACCATGACGGCTTCTGTTAAGGGGTTGAAGCCTTCATGCCATAACGATGTCTGTGATCCAACTTCAGGACAAACTGCACTGGTTTTTGTATCCCTTTATCTGATTGCACTCGGGACAGGAGGAATCAAGCCTTGTGTCTCTTCGTTTGGGGCAGACCAATTCGATGAATCCGATGAGTCTGAGAAGAAGAGCAAGAGCTCCTTCTTCAATTGGTTTTACTTTTCAATTAACATAGGAGCCCTTATTGCTTCCTCTGTTCTGGTGTGGGTACAGACTAATGTGGGATGGGGTTGGGGCTTTGGAATCCCTGCCGTAGTAATGGCTATTGCAGTTGTGAGCTTCTTCGTGGGCACTCCATTATATAGGCATCAAAAACCCGGAGGCAGCCCCCTTACACGGATTGCTCAAGTCGTCGTTGCATCATGTAGGAAAATAGGAGAGAAGGTTCCTGCTGATGAATCGCTCTTGTACGAGGTCCGAGATAAAGAGTCTGCAATACAAGGTAGCCGTAAGCTCGAGCACACAGAGGAGTTGAAGTAAGTTTACCCAACAGTTGTTCTTCCTTAATTTGTTACACACAAGTATTTCTTATTTGTATTAAAATAACTCTCCTTAAAAATTGTTTTCCCCACCCACTCAGATTTCTTGACAAGGCTGCTGTAGAGACTGAAGATGACAAGATGAATAGCCAAGCGAATCCATGGAGGCTCTGCACTGTCACCCAAGTCGAAGAGCTCAAGAGTGTTGTACGTCTTCTTCCTATATGGGCTAGTGGCATCGTCTTCTCCACTGTCTACAGCCAGATGGGCACCATGTTTGTCCTCCAAGGAAACACCCTTGACCCCTCCATGGGCCCTCACTTCAAGATCCCGTCAGCCTCTCTCTCAATCTTTGACACTCTGAGTGTCATTGTCTGGGTCCCAATCTACGACGGCATAATTGTTCCTTTGGTCCGCAAGTACACTGGCCGCGAAAGAGGCTTCACACAGCTTACGAGGATGGGCATTGGCCTTGTGATCTCCGTCTTCGCTATGTTGGCTGCAGGCATTCTGGAGGTTGTCAGGCTCCGCATTGTGGCAAGAGATGACTTATACGACTCCTCAGACTACTTGCGTATGTCCATTTTCTGGCAGGTGCCTCAGTACTTCATCATTGGGGCTGCGGAGGTTTTCACTTTTATTGGACAGTTGGAGTTCTTCTATGACCAGGCGCCCGATGCCATGAGAAGTATGTGCTCGGCGCTCTCACTCACCACGGTTGCGTTGGGGAATTATCTTAGTACATTGCTCGTCACAATTGTTACAGACATTACGACCAAAGATGGGAAGCTGGGGTGGATTCCAGATAATCTCAACAGGGGGCACCTCGATTACTTCTTCTGGCTTCTCGCCATTCTTAGCATCATCAATTTTGTGGTGTACCTTATGATTGCAAAGTGGTACACCTACAAAAAGACGACATAGATCGAACAACATTTGCAATTGAATCATGCATGCTTGGCTAGAATATTCTTTTATCAACTATTATTATATGTATAATAATATACCTTATTTTGCTTGCTTGTAATCAATCCGACAACTTATAAAGCTACTATTTATTGTTTGTGAAAAGATTGCAAATTATGTGTTTCTTCTTTTGCTTAAACATCTTAACGAGTAACAGTTTACCTCTCTTTGTTGGATATGGCCCACTCCCTTGCCATGATATATTATAGTATACATTAAACTATATATATAGAATATCATATACATTATATATATATGCTATGTACTTACATATATATAGCAAGCATATAATAATACATGACTAATAATCGTAATTGATGTCATTTATAAATCAATAAGCTAATTTCAGCCAGCCATATCTCTGCCAAGTAAAAATCTTAGCTAATTAAATGGTAACAGAGTAGGAGAAATTAACCCTTTAACTACTCGTCTTATGAAACCTCCAAACAGTCGAGCAACTTAAGAAATCAACCTTTTGCGTTTCCATATGTGCTGAACCTAGCTAACCCACTCATCGGAAGAAATTAGTTGGCAAAGAGATTGACTACAAATTTTTCATATGAGCGAGCATAACATCACAAGCCAAGTTAAACTGTGAATTTCCTTTTATCCTAGTTCATTCATATTGTTAGAATATAGATATATTACTGTAAAGGCTCACTACAGGCTACAGCTCATGAATTTTGGTAAATTAGCATGAGCCTATATTTATATCATGCAAAATATAAGGGCTCATTACTGTTTAGACCCTGAATTTTATATCAGCTTAGAGTTTGAATCCTAACATTTCCAGTTGGAAAGTTCGGAGTATTTATTTTTTGTTTATTTCTTCCTATTATACCCTCCCTCCCCATGCACGGAAATAAATTATTCCAATATAAGCTAGTGAGGGTATAATTTTAAAGTAAAACAAAATACAAAAACTCAGAATCTAAACTTTTCAATTGGACACGACAAGATGGTCAAAGCATCCTTGCAAGAAGAGAACTATGGTCCTCCCTTCTCAACTTTGATTACTCCAACAAAGAAGACCATGCCGACGACAATAACCATAAAATCCCCTCTCAAATAGAAATCAAACTAGACATAAGAACTTTTGAAAAACATGAAATTTTAAGCTTATATAAAATTTAAGGTATAAACTTTAATTCAATGTTGTAAAAATCGGACCGGACCGACGGTTGGACCGGTTTCGATCGGTTTATACAAAAAGATCGGTCCAGTTTGATCTTTTTGGGTTAGGGTTTTGGTTTTGGGTTTAGTGTTGGGGTTGGAGTTGGGGTTAGGGTTAGCACTTGGAAGTCTAGTGGCTGCTAAGGTTGCGTCTTGAATGAGTTACTGGAATATTTCAACACGTGTGTACATCTGGTTGCGTCTCCAATATGCTGTTGCTAGTCATAGTTTAGGTTTTATGGGGAATTTTTTTTTAAAAATTATCCAAAATTAGTTCTCAATCTAACCAATTATATATTACTAGTAAGAGTATCATTAGTTGTTGGGACTCAAATACAATTTGGGGTCCAAAATTTAAAAATAAAAATAAAGGTAAATATAGAATGTGTTGGATTTGTATGAGAATAGTAGAAAATGACGAGCTCTGGTCCCAAAGATTGTGTGATAAAAAACTGATGTTGAAAAAAAAATATAAAGTATAAAATCTAGAAAGTTGGGTTTTAAATTGGGCCTTACTATTCTACAAACCGAGTTCCTACAATCTAAGTTACAAAATGAGCTCCAACATTCTAAATCTAGAATCTAGAAAATGGGATGTACCTTACTAATGATGCTCTAAAAGCACAAGCACTTGCTACATGTAAAATAAAATTTCTTTTTTTAATCAAAATAAAAGTTAAATATTTAAATTTAAAGAAGATGCCTTCCAGATCCGGTGATCATCGTTATCATATTATTGCTTGAGTTGACTTAGGAGAGAGGGTGTCCAGATTCCAAGAATCTCTGCTGCTGTGCTGCCCATATCTTACACTATATAATGAGGCTTCAAAACGACTCAAAAGTGAGCCGTCTAAGTCGTCATTATATCACGGTCCATTTTATTTAAAAAAAATAAATTTTGTAAAAATTGTTTAAATTTGTCAACATGGAGAATCGAACTCAACCAAACAAGAAAAATATCTCACACCTTAACCACATGAGTTAGAAGAAATATTTAATTATAGTTGGATACTATTCTTATTATCAGTTATTATACGTACAAAGCACGTGCATTTACTAGTATATTTAGTTTGTTTCCTAGCCAAACTTGGAATAGTAATGACAGCTAGCTATTTATAGGGAGAATTAGAATTGATTTTTGGAAATCAAAAAAATTAAGAGGAAGAGAGAGGCGAGAAAGAAAAAAATCATCAGCTACCTGCTGAAGTAGTCGAAGTAATACCTTGTTATTTTAGAAAAATCATCTTCTACTATTTTCTATTTTAGGATCATACCGTTATTTTATAATACCTTGTTGAATTTTTACAGGTACTGGAATATTCGTGCGGACCGGTCAAGTAAGAATGACAAGAAATGTTAACAATCTGAAGAGGAAGGGATGTCTGCTGAAGAAGGCCAGGGAGCTGTCGATCCTCTGCGAGATCCAGGTCCTGCTGGTATGCATCAGCAAAGCCGAAGCGGTCGGACGAACGTCCCCGACCGCCAAGTCCTGGCGGACCTAGCGCAGAAGGTCGCGTCGAAGTTGGAGGCAGTGAGGAAGAGGATCCGAATCCTTACCACCACCAGCAGTAATGTTGATAATAACATGCATCACATGTTAAAAATTTGTTGTGCCCTGTCGATTCATGAGATGAAGAACATAAATTAAATTGATTGCGGAAGCGTACCTGAATCCATTGTCTTTGCTTGACGGATCTTAAAGCAGACGTTTTTCTTTGTGGGATTTGATCTTCCAACCCGCTACGGCCCTTAATAATAAAGATTAAATCTTTATTCCTCTCTTTGTTGATGGGGATACAGAAGAGAATAGAGAAACCCTCTCTTTGGTGGCTGTATGAGTTGGGGACCATAACCCTAATGAATACACATATATATAGATATGTGTGTTGTAATATTTCTAATTTGGCCCCTCATCAAATTAAAATTATCTCCGGTATCTACAAATTAATTCCATGACAATTATACCCTTAAGCCAATTTCCATATAGACCACTTTAATTTGGCTTAATTATTTAGATAGCCCAACACAATTAGTTTTACATGTGTGGCCCCATATTATTGAATAATCCAACAATCTTCCACTGGGCCACATATGTAACCTTATAATTGTGTTAACCTTAGTGAGCTCATAAATTACTATCTTAATCCTTAGGGTATATCCGGACAATCTCGTCCATTAACCATATCAACATAGAATCAAAGCAGCATTCGTCACATATAGCGTAACTAAACCATCAATGGTCACATATACCAATATAGCTAAACGACGTAGATCAATCATGGATGCGTAGCATGAAAATTACACGCAATGTGATCAATACATGTCTATTTCCAACTGGTCCTCCTTAACTTTAGTGAGATCAAATACTTTAACATAATGAAAACAGAATGAACTGAATTTCCATATATCTGATCAGATAATTATCCAAAATACTTTAATACATAAATGTGTCCAAAACCAAATAGCACATAAATACATAAAATACAAACTCCCACTATATTGCCATATTCTTAATTAACACCCATATGAGCAGTATGCTCATGAAAGACCCTGGGTGATAATGCTTTTGTGAGCGGATCCGCTAACATGGAGTTTGTCCTAATGTGCTATATGGACACTATAACCATTCTAAATTCTTTCCTTCACAACTAGAAACTTTATGTCAGTATCCTATGACTTATACAAGTTTCTGTTGTTATTGGAATACAGTACTGCTGATTTATTGTCACACCATAATTTTATGTGGTCTTTTAACACCGTACTGTAGGCGCAACCTTATGACAATTTTGCAACCATATTCCCTGAATAGATATTCCACAGCATGTTATAAACTTTGCTTTCATGGTGGAAGAAATTATGAGTGCATGTTTGACACTCATCCAAAATATACCTCCATTAGTCAGCATAACCTGATGTGGATCTCCTGCTGTGTTGGCATCCAACAAAATCGGAGTCGGAATACCTTATGATCTCCAGAATTATCCGATCTCCTACAAAGAGCATATAATTTCTTGTTCTCTATTAATTACTTAAGTAGTTTGGCTGCTATCCAATGATCCATCCATATTTGCTTAAATATCTGCCTAACATCCTAATATATACGCAATATCCTGACGCGTACATACTTGAGTATACATTAGACTCCCTACAACTCATTATGAAGGAAAAATCTATTGTATTTTCTTAATTTTAAGACTAACCTTAGGATACTTGATTGAGACCGAATTTGTCTCCTTTAACGAGAGATGTCACCTGGTTTGCATTGAATACTTTAATCAATATACAAAACCAGAAAATTATTCCTACTCCTACTGAACTTGTGATACACACAATCTTTAACAGTGTTCATCTCAAAACCAAACGAGATAATCACTTGAAGTATCTTTGACGAGAAGCTTGCTTGAGTTCATAAATAGATTTTGTCAATTTGCAAACCATATTCTTTGGGTCTTTCGACACAAAGTTTTCTGGTTACACCATATAAACTGTTTCATCAATGTTACCATTGAAAAATATCGTTTTGATATCCATTTGATGTAACTTAAGATCAAAATGTGCAACAACTGCTATGATTGTTTTAAAAGAGTCTTTCAAAAATACCGAAGAGAAAGTCTCTTTAAAATCAATCCCTAACTTTTGAGTAAAGTCACTAGCTACAAGACGTATTTTATACCTCTCATATACCCTTCGAATCCTTCTTGGTTCTAAATGTCCATTTGCAACCAATAGACTTCATACCTTTTGGTAATGAGACAAGTTCTTAAACTTTATTGTCTTGCATGGACTTATATATACTCCTTATTTATTGTATCAATCCACTTTGAGAACTGGAACTTTTTATGGCCTGACGGAAGTTGAGTAGATCATATTCCAGTATCCACAGTCTTCTCACGTTCCTAGAGAAATATGACAATATTATCCGAAATTATATTTCTCTTTCCTCTGGTGGACCATCTTAATGTTACCGGTTCTTGAGGTTGTTGAGTTTGTTCCTTATGAATAATTACCTTATCTTGAATGGGGTGCCGCTACGTTGTCATTGTTAAGGTATCTCAACAACGACTTATAGAGGTAATTCTACATTGTCTTATTGAGACTCCGAATTCACTTCTTGATCATGACAGGTATAGAATCCTGCACATCGTCAAAAGTGATAGTAGGAATCGTAATTGATTCTTTCTCAACGACAATGATCCTGACTTTATTTCTCTCCCAAACTCAACATCCTCAAAAACCATTACACTTCTCGTCTCAAAAAAAAATTCTTTGTGTGGGACCGTATAATTATTAACCCCTCGATTTGTCAGCATAGCCAATAAAGTAGCTACTTACAATTGAACTTTGGTCTGTATTTTCTTCACACATTAATATAGACATTAAAGTCTATAAAGTCAATGAAATCCAAATCTCATCAGACACAAGTCGTTCAACTCTATTTCTAGAGATGTGACCTAATCGCTTATGTCATAATGAGGCTAAATTTTTATTATTGTTAATTTTGTGTTTAGTACCACATGACTCTACTTGCAAGATTTCATTTAAGCTGCAATAGTTTCAACTGAATATAGGTTATCATAAACCTTAAGAGAACCGATACCAATAATATTTAAATTTAAAGATAGATTAAACTTATTATTTCCAAATGAACAATGATAACCAGATTTGTCCATTAAGGAAACTGAAACTGAATTTCGTCTAAAAGACGGTACAATAAAAGTGTCTATCAAATCCAAATAATAATCGGTTCCTAAAAATAACCTAAAATGTCCTATTGCTTTCACTTCTATCGAATTGCCGTCACCCACATAGATGTATCTTTCACCATCAATTGACTTTCGGTAACTCAGGCAACCTTGTCTATAAACACTAATGTGGGTAGTAGCACCAGAATCTAACCACCACGTGTTTTTAGGTACTAAATCTAAATTAACCTCAGAACAGACCAAATTTAGAAATATATATTTCTTTATACGCCATGCGTGATATTTTGTATATTTCTTTCTTATGTGTCATGTCTTATCACAAAAGAACAACCCTTAATTTTATATTGTTGTTTCTTTTGACCTAGACCATTAGCAGCTACTGTATTTTTTTTTCGCCCTTAAAGATTATCCCATTAAACATGAAAATTAAATTCTTATTGGCAGATATTGTAGCAACATTAACTGTAAAGAGAACAAAAATAAATAGACAAACATGCTCTAATTAATAACCAAAGAGTAAAATATAGTCAAACAAATTCAAATAATAGTGAACCCCATCTCAAGATACCTAGTACATCATTAATATCAAGTCTTTGGACAGTGATATTAACTGCAAGTGGTATTCTTGGTGTAATGATCAAACGTTGACAATAAGTCATGTCAAATAATAAGCCTATCTTTGGATCGGGTTATTATTCACATGTAAACCGTATAATTGTCACACATTTATCACCACAAGTATGTGTGTAATTCGGCCAAGTATTAACCTTCCTTTGGGCCGGCTAATACTCGCATGAATTTACACACACAAACATCTAACATCCCTCATAGACTATCTACGCAAGAGAGGTCACTTTGGCGACATATTGTTTCAATGGGTCTATTTAGAATATTAGACGACTATTGCTAGTCATAAAAGTCACCAAATTATTTTTGAATGTTGACTAAATTTTACAAAACCGAATCATGTCCAAAACTTTATGTACATGCATAATTAAAATATTACAACTCAAATAAGATAATCATAAGCATGTGAATCTCTTTACATGTTTCAAACAAATATTCTTAATTTGACTAAACTGAGCATTGTCAACATAATTTTTATTGAAGATATGGACCAATAGATTGCTTTAAATAATCCATAAAGATTATATTAAAATAATCTGCTAAAGAAATGTACGTCAATAGATTACATCAAATATATGACTTAGAACATAAATTTATTGGAAACTAAATTTATGCCAAACATAAAATTGTCTATATTTGATTCCAATTTGTCCTCCAATGATCAACTTAGATTGGAAAACACTCTAAATTGAGTAACACCAAATATCTATCAGAATAAGTAATTGGAATCTAACCGATATTCCATATTATTACATGCGTCCATATCTAATATTTAATCATTAACCAGAGATTATTACTGTACATAAATAATGAATTAGCTTGTGAAGACGTAGCAGTTGCAATTTGGCAAGCTGTGTGTAACATATGTAAGCATGAACTTCATAGCTAGTAACAAAGAAAAGCACAGACCAAACCATGTCTTTTGATAGACAAATAAATTTCCTCAAGCAATAAAGAAATTTCCTCAAGCAACAAAGAAAAGCACAGATCTAGTCTCTGCTCCGCTCAATCAAGTAGGCTAAGTAACCCCCTCAAGCAAGCAAATAAATTTCCTGCGTGTACTATAATTTCGATTGGAGTTTTGAAGAATCTAACAAGATCTAATGGTTGCCGAGAATTCATGTCTCGGATTCGGGTCATCAACGGATCCATACGGAACAAAACAGACTTCCAAATTTTCATGGCCACATTATTATTATTATTTATCACGGAACAAAATTAAACTTCGAAAACCAATTAAACTTCCGTGTAAGATACATCATCTAAAAAGTTTTATCATGACAATTTATCTAAATCAAATACCATGAACCAATTATCAATAAAAATTGGAATTAACAGACCTAATTTGTTCTTCCTTTATGGATCCTTAAAAAAAATTATTGAGTAATCGAAACCCAAAATTACATTAGATATAATGTTCTAGGGTTCCTGAACAATAAAAAAAAATAGATTCTGAAACTTCAAACTCATGAATCAAACAAGGTGGCTCTGATACCACTTGTTAGAAATTTGTTGTGCCCTGTCGATTCATGAGATGAAGAACATAAATTAAATTGATTGCGGAAGCGTACCTGAATCCATTGTCTTTGCTTGACGGATCTTAAAGCAGACGTTTTTCTTTGTGGGATTTGATCTTCCAATCCGCTACGGCCCTTAATATTAAAGATTAAATCTTTATTCCTCTCTTTGTTGATGGAGATACAGAAGAGAATAGAGAAATCCTCTCTTTGGTGGCTGTATGAGTTGGGGATCATAACCCTAATGAATACACATATATATAGATATGTGTGTTGTGATATTTCTAATTTGGCCCCTCATCAAATTACAATTATCTCCGGTATCTACACATTAATTCCATGACAATTATACCCTTAAGCCAATTTCCATATAGACCACTTTAATTTGGCTTAATTATTTAGATAGCCCAACACAATTAGTTTTACATGTGTGGCCCCATATTATTGAATAATCCAACATCACAAATCCAAATCCGCCACAGAGTAGTGAGCGTGATGATAGTACTGTGGAGTTGCCACCACCACCACCACCACCACCACCACCACCAGCAGCAGCAGCAGCAACAACAGCAGTAGTAGAGAACATCACAAATCCACCGCAAAATAGTGAACGTGATGATAGTGTTGTTAATTCTCTGCAGGCTGATCAATCTCCTAAAGCATCTCCAACCCTATTGTCTTGTTTTGTGTTGTGAATCCTATGTGACATGAGACACAAGACAATGTCTTTCTTATGTGGCAAGATGATATTCACACAAGACAATGAGATAAAAATGTGTTCTCCAATGCAAAAGTTTGAGAAGACAATAAAATTACTTTTTTTTCTACTTCCAAGATAACTTTTTCACTTCTTCTTCTTTTTATATATATATTTTTATTCATAATTGATGATGTGGATATAAAGTCATTGTGAAGTGCATTGTCTAGATCTAGACAACTAACTTTACATTCTCCTTGCCATGTCAACTTCACAATTTATTTCACATTTGCATTGGAGAAGTACTTTTGAAAAAAATGCTTGTCATTCCTATGTGGCAACCATTTTTTCCAAACTCACAATAGGGTTGGAGATGCTCTAATAATAATGTTCAACATCAACAATAATACCAATATTCCTACCCATATCTTGCTCATGCTGGTCCTTTTTCTAGTATCGATCCCAAGATGGTAAATGCAGCACTGTTGGCGCTCCAGCCGCAAGCATTCCCGTGCCCGCCGTCGGTACTGCTGGCCTTTTCGTCGCCGCCGACGATACAAGATGGGTTCTGGCCACAAGCACCAGCTGCGGCTGCTGCTGTTGTTGCTGCTGTGACGAGTGCTTCACGCTCCTCTCCGGAGAGGACCATGACACCTGAGGACTGTTGGAACTCTTATTAGTTCCACATTGAGTATTTCAAATACACCATAGACAAAAGGAAAGACTTTTGTTTAGTCCCACATCGCTTAGAACCAACACTTGTGAATGAGTTTATATATGTTCATACCTTCTACATGGTTGTGATGAGTGGGTAGTAAGAGGGGTGTTCGCGCGCCCGGGGGTATTGGGCTAGAATGCAATCGGTTTGGTGGAAAGCTCCAGAAAACCTTAATGCGCATGTGCAGGCACGTCGCACGCACAGGGGGGGTGCAAATCCGGGCCGTTAAGCATAGTGAGCCCACGATTTATGCGGCCCATTAACTAACCTTCACTACTCATTCAACACGTCGTTCCTGATCCTACTCCTGATTTGATGACTTTTCAGAAAGCTGATCTCGCTGCTGGATCGATTCAATCTCGTTCGAGGCTTCCTGACGTTTCGAAGATTGAAGCTTTCAATGGTACCCACTTCAAATGCTGGAGGGAGAGGATCTATGTCAGCCTATACGTGCTAAACTATGCAAAGTACCTTCCTGAACCGACAAATCCTGTGGCTATGTAAAAACGTGTCTGTCTCCTATAGAACAGTATAAGTCACTATGGGTCTAAAAATGATAATAAGATGCATTACAATGTATTCTAAATGAATCTAGGTCAATCTAGGTCAACTGAGTCATACTAGGTCATACTGGTTCATACTAGGTCGTATTGAGCCAAACTGGGTCACACTAGGACAACCAAGGTCAAACAAGGTCACAGGAAATCAATCCAAGTCAAACTAGGTCAATTTGGGTCAAGGGTTGACTTATAGTTGACTTTTGGTCAAAAAGTCAACTCTGGTCAACACGGAGTCAACCCTGGGTCAAACTAGTCTAATATTGACCAACTGTTGACTTTCGTTAATTTTTAGTCAAAATGGTCAATCGAAGTCAAAACTAGTCTACGAGCACTATATTTGATCATTACCAACCAAGAGAACCAAGTTCTAATCATATCTTAGACTCTAGACTCAAATACCCTAGTTCTAGGTAAAACTTACATTACCTTACCAAGGTAGATCCCGATACCTTGCCCAATACAAGGGAAACCCCGCTAATACTCAAGTAACTAGCCTAGGCTCCTTAGGGTAGCTAGATACTATCCTATCTAAGGTTTACCTACCAAGAAATATGGGTATCCTTGGTATCTAGCCTATCTTAGAGCATAGGTTGGTTTATCTACCCTTACCTTATCCTATACCTTCTTACCATTCTCACATCATCCTAACACTCACACACACCAACTCACTATCTCTCTCACTCACTAAGCTCACTCACACATATACACACATGATACCACACTCATAGGCTCTCACCTAGGCTTAGATATAGGCTAACCTATAGGCTATTAGCTATATATATATATATATATATATATATATATATATATATATATATATATATATATATATATATATATATATATATATATATATATATATAGGCTCACTTATATACCCATATCTAGACTCATACACCCATATATAAACACATATAGGTTCTCCTATATAAACTCACACACATACTCAAATACAAGGCTCACAAACACACACACACACACACACACATATACGAGGCTCACAAACACACACACTAACTCTCATAAACACACACACACACATGGGCATATATTGGACTGTTTTGGGATTGGTTTTGGACAGGGTTTAGGCTGTGCTAATGGACAGGTTTAGGGGGCTATCAAGGGTGAAACATGGGCTGATTTCAGGGCTAATAGGGCTATCAATGGGATGGTTTAAGGGGCTGGATTCGGGGGGGGGGGGGTTTAAGGACTGTTTTGGACATCACCTAGGCTTATTTTGGACTGAAAAAAATAGGACTGAAATGGGCATGCTAATGACAGGTTTGGGACAGCTACATGTGGGCTGCTATGGGGACTATAAGGACTGGGTTTTGGACTGCTATATGGGTGTTAACAAACTGGTTGTAGGGACTGGTTTTAGGACAACAAATGGTTGATACATAGGCTAGGTTTAGGGGCTGCTTAATGTTGATTTTGGGAGGCCCATCAAGGCTGGTAATAGGCTGAATATAGGATTGTTTAGGAACTGCTTGTAGGCTGATTATAGGAGGCCTGAAATGGGCTACATGGCTGTCCTTTTTGGACTGTGTTTAGGGGTGTTTAGGGGGCATTTTAGGGACTGATATTGGGTGGTTTAAGGGGCTTCCATGGCTGTGTTTAGGGCAGGTTTGGCACTGATTTGGGGTTGGTTTTAGGGACTGTTTTGGGAACTATGGCTGTCCAATTTATGGACTGGTTTTGGACTGTTTGGGAGGGCTACTACATGGCTGTTTAGGACAGGTTTTGGGCCTTCTATGTGGTGGTTTAGGGGACATGTTAGGTTGACTTGTAGGCTGTCTTTGGGACAGCTTAAATGCTGATATGGGGACAGGTTTTGAGGGGCTGAAACATGCTGGATTGGGGCTGCTAATGGGTTGAATGCTGCTGCCTATGGCAGCAACTTCCTCTCCCGCTAACTCTCAAACTCTCTCTCTCTCAATCACTCTCTAATCCCTCTCACTCTCTCTAATATCAAGTCTCTACTCCCCACACACTCATACATATATATATACACATATGCACACACACATGACCAATTCTTCTCCCCCTTGGCCGAACCACATTACCATACCCACAACACAAGAAACACACACATATATGCCATAGTATATATACATGTATATATAAGCCACAATATATATATATATAATATATATATATATATATATATATATATATATATATATATATATATATATATAGAATAACATATATATATATATATAGAATAACATATATATATATATATAATATATATATATATATATATATATATATATATATATATATATATATATATATATATATATGTAAAAAAAATAAAATAAATATATATATATATATATATATATATATATATATATATATATATATATATATATATATATATATATATATATATATGTGTATATATATATATATATATATATATATATATATATATATATATATATATATATATATATATATATATATATATATATATATATATATAAAATAGAATAATATATATATATATATATACATATATATATATATATATATATATATATATATATATATATATATATATATATATAGAGAGAGAGATTAAAATAATATGATACAATATGATACATAGAAAATACACCTCTAAACTATATAAAATCTGAGATTAAATATCTAGATAAATCATTCTACAATATATATAATATACAAGTGTCCAAAATTGGGGGTTTTCCACATGGACACGAAGCACAATACAAAGGACACTCCTATGACCTCCAAATGGACACGAAACGGACACAAATGGAGACACAACTATGGGGGTCATTCCTATGGGTTCAAAATAGACCAATATGCATGAGGAAATGAAAAGGAGAAGGGATTTATACCTCCCAGTAGATCGAATCGAAGAAAAGCCTTCCCGAAACGACACCAACACGTAGAGATTCCAAAAGGACACGAACGAGCTCCGAATCCTCCCAAACTTGGCTAGCACCCTCTAACTATGGAGTAGAGGAGAAAAGAAGAAGATTTGGTGGAAGAAATAGTGGATTTGGAGATGAAATCAATAGAGTTTGCTCTCTAAAATTTGGGGAAGAACAAGAGAGAGAAAATAAAAGAGATAATGACAAGTGAGCTCATGCCTATCCCTCTCCTTCACTTGGCCGGCCTACATAGCTAGGTGTCCCATTTATGAAATGTCTAAAATACCCTCCCACTAATCTATTTGATAAATATTAGGAAAGGGTTTAAGTCGGGGGCTAGTTTGGTCATTCTAACACACTAATCTAATTAATCCTAACCAAAATAAATTAGCCTAACTAAAATAAATGTCATGTGGGCCATGGCTAACTAGTGTGTGGGCCCACTAGAGTCAAACCCCGGGTCCCCGTTTCAAGTTGGATTGAGCTGAAATTCGAATCCGACTCAAATAACCCCAAAACAATATCATAAATAATAAAATAAATTTCAAAAATATTTCGAAAATATAAAATGACAAAAATACCCCTGTTCCTAAAAATTGGGGGTGACAAATTCCTCGAAATTAAAACCAAATAATAGTAAAATGTCAAAATCATAAGTCATAATTTAAATAGTTTAAAAATGATTAAAAATTACCAAAATCATAATATAAAATAATTATCAATAAATAATAATTATAATTACAAAAATTTAAAATTACCCTCATCTAGAAAACTGGGTGTTACAATCCTACCCACCTTATAAAAATTTCGTCATCGAATTAAGATGATCGCACCCCCCTTTTAGGTCAAACATAGTCAAGGGTCAACCACTAGTCAATTTCTCAACATCCAAGTACTTGGTCATCAACTGGTCAACTTCTAGGGTTTTACCTATGATAGCTATCTAGGTGTTGGCAACTAGAATTTAGCAAAAGAGAAACTCTATAATAGACTAACTCTTAACCTTCCAAATCCTATCAAGTCATCCATAACTAAATACCCACAAGCTAAGCACACCAATCCCAAATACCACGTATATATGCTCAAGAACAACAACCCATCACATATATCCTAAGTATATCATCTATATATATAGACCTCTTAGTCTTAGGTGAAACTATAGCTATACTCAAGGACAGGCTCTGGTCATGGGTGCCTCACTGGAAAAAGGTAAGGAAAATAATAACAATCATCAAGGCTGTAAGGCATACTAACATCCTATATGTAAACTGGTTGGTATTATAATAACAGGGAAATCATCTACAATGGGTTACTATTCTAACACCAATGCTAACTATAACCTCTAGGGTACAGACACTCTACAAGTCATCATATCATTATACTATGAAGGAACTACCTATGAATAAGCTCTACAAAACTAAATATCCCTACTCCTAAGTTAAATAATGAGAAGCAAAACAAAACAAAACACACAATAATTCTTTTTTTTTGAGAAAGACTGAAACAAAAGTAGAGAAAACATGTTCAAAAATATTTAAGGTACAATCTGATAATCATATGCGTCTATCCAAAATCATGGTGCTTCAAATCCTCGTCATACTAGTAAGCAAGGCTACGATAATCACAGAGTCCTTAACTAAGGTACATACCTCTAGGTTCATGGTATTTAAAATATCTGCATTGCCGCGTACGACGGCAAAAACCTTAAATTCTCATACCCGAGAAATACGTCCAAAATCTGACTATATGTCCTCACTATGCCAGCTAACACGACTATCGAAGATTTTAGATCCCATGATTGAGGTGACCTAGCCCATATGATTTTCTCAGAAAAAAATAAAAAACAAACATAACACAAGAGCAACAGAACAAATTGATCAGTCAACAAGGAGCAGATGAAATCGAATTTCAAGATAGTTAAAAGAGGCAATTGTGGAAATGAAATCGAGAAGATCGGAACCTACAGCAAGATCTCCAAATGGCTTGTGCATCCTCGACTGTCCTGGCGAAAGCTCGCCCTTGCTGGTTTCCTTTGGCCTGTTGCTGGTGCTGCAGGTACCTCTGCTGCTGAGAGAAATCGGAAATGATGGGAAAAGTCTCTGTACAGACGGAGGTGCACCTCCAAAGTAGCAAAAATGCCAACCTGAGTCAGCACAACAGGAGCTGCAGTCTCGAGGCCCTGATGAACAGGACGAGAGGTGGCCAGCCTCTCGATAGTATCCCCCGGACCGGAGCGATAAGATCGTGTCTTCATAACCATCATGAAGACAGATCAAAACAAGAAGCAATTTCTGAGAATGAAACAAAAATTCAAAGGAGGACAGTTTATATTCAAGGGAAATCAATAAGCAGCAATTTGGATAAAAGGAATCTGATTAAGAGTTCTCCTAGTGTGATTGAGTACCTTCAAAAATATCCTAATCCTACTGCAGGCTGTAGTGATACTCTAGTTTGAATACCACTACATAAACTTGACCTGCATGGGCCACCACTAAAAATATGTCTGTCTCCTATAGAACAGTACAAGTCACTATGAGTCTAAAAATGATAATAAGATACATTACAATGTATTCTAAATGAATCTAGGTCAATCTCGGTCAACTGAGTCATACTAGGTCATACTAGGTCGTACTGAGCCAAACTGGGTCACACTTGGACAACCAAGGTCAAACAAGGTCACATGAAATCAATCCAAGTCAAACTAGGTCAATTTGGGTCAAGGGTTGACTTACAGTTGACTTTTGGTCAAAAAGTTAACTCTGGTCAACTCTGGTCAACACGGAGTCAACCCTGGGTCAAACCAGTCTAATGTTGACCAACTGTTGACTTTCAGTCAACTGGTCAACTCTGGTTTGGTTTCGGTCAAATCTAGTCGCTTAAAGGCTAAGTTTGACTCTCGGTTGACTTTTGTTGATTTTTGGTCAAAATGGTCAACCGAAGTCAAAACTAGTCTAGGAGCACTATATTTGATCATTACCAACCAAGGAAACCAAGTTCTAACCATATCTTAGACTCTAGACTCAAATACCCTAGTTCTAGGTAAAACTTACATTACCTTACCAAGGTAAATCCCGATACCTTGCCCAATACAAGGGAAACCCCGCTAATACTCAAGTAACTAGCCTAGGCTCCTTAGGGTAGCTAGATACTATCCTATCTAAGGTTTACCTACCAAAAAATATGGGTATCCTAGGTATCTAGCCTATCTTAGAGCATAGGTTGGTTTATCTACCCTTACCTTATACTATACCTTCTTACCATTCTCACATCATCCTAACACTCACACACACCAACTCACTCACTCTCTCACTCACTAAGCTCACTCACACATATACACACATGATACCACACTCATAGGCTCTCACCTAGGCTTAGATATAGGCTAACCTATAGACTATTATATATATATATATATATATATATATATATATATATATATATATATATATATATATATATATATATATAGGCTCACTTATATACCCATATCTAGACTCATACACCCATATATAAACACATATAGGTTCTCCTATATAAACTCACACACATACTCAAATACAAGGCTCACAAACACACACACACACATATACAAGGCTCACAAACACACACACTAACTCTTACAAACATACACACACACATGGGCATATATTGGACTGTTTTGGGATTGGTTTTGGACATGGTTTAGGCTGTGCTAATGGACAGGTTTAGGGGGGGCTATCAAGGGTGAAACATGGGCTGATTTCAGGGCTAATAGGGCTATCAATGGGATTGTTTAAGGGGCTGGATTTAGGGGGGTTTAAGGACTGTTTTGGACATCACCTAGGCTTATTTTGGACTGAAAAAAATGGGACTGAAATGGGCATGCTAATGACAGGTTTGGGACAGCTACATGTGGGCTGCTATGGGGACTATAAGGACTGGGTTTTGGACTGCTATATGGGTGTTAACAAACTGGTTGTAGGGACTAGTTTTAGGACAACAATTGGTTGATACATAGGCTAGGTTTAGGGGCTGCTTAATGTTGATTTTGGGAGGCCCATCAAGGCTGGTAATAGGCTGAATATAGGACTGTTTAGGAACTGCTTGTAGGCTGATTATAGGAGGCCTGAAATGGGCTACATGGCTGTCCATTTTGGACTGTGTTTAGGGGTGTTTAGGGGGCATGTTAGGGACTGATATTGGGTGGTTTAAGGGGCTTCCATAGCTGTGTTTAGGACATGTTTGGCACTGATTTGGGGTTGGTTTTAGGGACTGTTTTGGGAACTATGGCTGTCCAATTTATGGACTGGTTTTGGACTGTTTGGGAGGGCTACTATATGGCTGTTTAGGACAGGTTTTGGGCCTTCTATGTGGTGGTTTAGGGGACATATTAGGTTGATTTGTAGGCTGTCTTTGGGACAGCTTAAATGCTGATATGGGGACAGGTTTTGAGGGGCTGAAACATGGTGGATTGGGGCTGCTAATGGGTTGAATGCTGCTGCCTATGGCAGCAGCTTCCTCTCCCTCTAACTCTCAAACTCTCTCTCTCAATCACTCTCTAATCCCTCTCACTCTCTCTAATATCAAGTCTCTACTCCCCACACACTCATACATATATATACACATATGCACACACACATGACCAATTCTTCTCCCCCTTGGCCGAACCACATTACCATACCCACAACACAAGAAACACACACATATATACCATAGTATATATACATGTATATATAAGCCACAATATATATACATATATATATAGAGAGAGAATAACATATATATATATACATATATATATATAGAGATTAAAATAATATGATACAATATGATACATAGAAAATACACCTCTAAACTATATAAAATCTGAGATTAAATATCTAAATAAATCATTCTACAATATATATAATATACAAGTGTCTAAAATTGGGGGTTTCCCACATGGACACGAAGTACAACACAAAGGACACTCCTATGACCTCCAAATGGACACGAAACGGATACAAATGGAGACACAACCATGGGGGTCATTCCTATGGGTTCAAAATAGACCTATATGCATGAGGAAATGAAAAGAAGAAGGGATTTATACCTCCCGGTAGATCGAATCGAATAAAAGCCTTCCCGAAGCGACACCGACACGTAGAGATTCCAAAAGGACACGAACGAGCTCCGAATCCTCCCAAACTTGGATAGCACCCTCTAACTATGGAGTAAAGGAGAAAAGAAGAAGATTTGGTGGAAGAAATGGTGGATTTGGAGATGAAATCAATAGAGTTTGCTCTCTAAAATTTGGGGAAGAACAAGAGAGAGAAAATAAAAGAGATAATGACAAGTGAGCTCATGCCTATCCCTCCCCTTCACTTGGCCGGCCTACATAGCTAGGTGTCCCATTTATGAAATGTCTAAAATACCCTTCCACTAATCTATTTGATAAATATTAGGAAAGGGTTTAAGTCGGGGGCTAGTTTGGTCATTCTAACACACTAATCTAATTAATCACCAAAATAAATTAGCCTAGTCACTAACTAAAATAAATGTCATGTGGGCCATGGCTAACTAGTGTGTGGATCCACTAGAGTCAAAACTACCCCGGGTCCCCGTTTCAAGTCGGATTGAGTTGAAATTCGAACCCGACTCAAATAACCCCAAAACAATATCATAAATAATAAAATAAATTTCAAAAATATAAAATAACAAAAATATCCTTGTTCCTGAAAACTGGGGGTGACAAATTCCTCGAAATTAAAACCAAACAATAGTAAAATGTCAAAATCACAAGTCATAATTTAAATAGTTTAAAAATGATTAAAAATCACCAAAATCATAATATGAAATAATTATCAATAAATAATAATTATAATTACAAAAATTTAAAATTACCCTCATATGCAAAACTGGGTGTTACACTATGGAGTTCGATTCAACTAACATAGAAGATGCTGCGAACGCTTATGATGATTTCGAAAAGTTGCACACTGAATGGCTGCAAGGAAACAAGGTATATCGTTACACTATTCTGAATACCCTATCGAATGAGATCTTCGATATATACTATTCATATAAATCGGCTTACGATATCTGGGAAAATATGAATAAGAAGTATATAATCGAAGATGCTGGAACTCAAAAGTATGCGATTGAGAATTTTCTGAAATTCTAGTTTGTTGACTCTAGAGATATCTCTTCTCAAATCCTTGAATTTCAAGTTCTTCTAAATGATTTGAAAACTGAGTATATTGAACTCCCTGACGCTTTTGTCTCTGGTTGTTTGGTTGAGAAATTACCTAAATCATGGAAAGACTACAAAGACAAAGTCAAGCACAAAAGGAGGCAGATGAGTCTGGAAGACGTGATTATTCATGTCCGGATTGAAGAGAAAAATTGGAAACTTGACGTAAAATTAGCTACGGAGTTTAACTCTAAGGCTAATATTGTGGAAGGTAATCCCAGTTCTAGTTCTAGTCGGTTCAGGAGAAATCCTAAGAAAATCGATAAGAAATTTTCTACCCCGAAGACTAACAATTCCCGTCCTTTTAAGAAGAATAATGGAAATTGTTATGTTTGTGGAAAACCTGGACATCATGCTTTTCAGTGCAGACACAAGAAGGATGGAGATAATAAAGATGTCACTCCGAAAGCTAATATAGTGAAGGATGATGTCTTTGCGACAGTTATCTCTGTTGTGAATATGGTGGCTGAGAAAAAAGACTGGGTTATTGATTCTGGAGCAACCCGTCACATATGTGGTGACTTAAAGTCTTTCTCAGAGTACATCCAAGTGAAAGATAGAAAAGAACGAGTCTATATGGGTGACTTTAGGCCTGTACCCGTCCTGGAAAAAGGCACAGTTCTTCTCAACTTGACTTCTGGAAAACCCTTTCACTGGGTAATGTACTGCATGTTTCTGACATTCGCTGCAATATGATCTCTGTGTCACTTTTGGTTCAAGCTGGAATCAAAGTGAACATGGAATGCAACAAGGTAGTATTTTCTAAGAATGAGACGTTCATAGGGAAAGGGTATTGTTAGCAGGGTTTATTTCTTTTGAATGTACTCAAAACTGTTATTAATGAAAATTCTGCTTCTTCTGCTTATATGGTTGACTCTTTTGATTTGTGGTATGGTAGACTAGGACATGTTTTTGTACCTTATATTAAGGAAATGAGAAAAACTGGTTTATTGCCTAACATCACTAAACCAACGAATGATAAGTGCAAAGTATGTGCTGAAGTTAAAGCCATCAAAAAAAGTTGTTTACCTGTTGTTTCTAGAAATAGTACTGATTTGCATACCTTAGTTCATACCGATCTTGCTGAATTTAGGAGCTTAATGTCTAGAGGAGGAAAATATTATTATATTACCTTTATAGATGATTACTCTAGATACACGAAGGTATATCTCCTTAGAAACAAGTATGAAACATGTGAGATGTTTCTAAAATATAAAGCTGAAGTTGAAAATCAACTAGATAGGAAAATTAAAAGACTTAGGTCGGATAGGGGAGATGAATATGAGTCTAATCCCTTTGCTGACTATTGTGAACAACTTGGCATAATTCATGAGACTACCCCTCTATATTCACCTGAATCGAATGTGGTAGCTGAAAGAAAGAATAGAACCTTGAAAGAGATGATGAATGCTATGCTGGTTAATTCAGGTGCACCCCTGAACTTATTGGGGGAAGCCGTCCTATCTGCTCGTTTTGTTCAGGATCGAATACCTTATAAAGTAACTGGCAAGACACCCTATGAGTTATGGAAAGGCTATACGCCTAACCTAAAATATTTCAGAATGTGGGGGTGCCTCACCAAAGTTCTGTTAGTAGGACCTAAAAAGACAAAATTAGGTTCTAGAACTGTTGATTGTGCGTTCATTGGTTATGCTAATAATAGTGCTGCTTATAGATTTTTGGTTGTTAAAAGTGACTCTGACCAGGTTACTGTCAATACCACTTTGGAAACTAAAAATGCTGATTTCTTTGAAACAATTTTTCTTTGGAAGACTAGTCTCGAAAGAACTGTTAACCATACTGAACGTATCTCTGAGACTCCTGAAAATTCAGAATTTGAATTGAGATGGAGTAAAAGAGCGAAGATATCCACCAATTTTGGTGATGATTTTCACATGTTTCTTATGGATGATGATCTGGTAACCTATGACAATGCTATGCATTCTAGAGATGCACCTTTGTAATGTTCCGCTCCGCATGATGCATTATGCTGAGTCGTTGACTTGAAGAGTTGCGTTGAACCGATTACGTATCGATGCGAATAGAAACAAAGAGTTACATTTTCCCAAGAGGATGCATCAAGTCGGATAGTTACATTGACCCGAGGAACACATCGAGTAAGATCGATACAAGTGTTAAGTTGGGCCGAGGGAAAGCAGTGAGTCAGTTCGAAGATTCTAAGAAATCGAATCGACGCAAGACAATTGACCGATTCGAATAAGTATTAATTTTAGTTGATTTCGTGTGCAGGCTATACGTTTACGCTGAAATATTAGACGTCGACATTTTGCCTTATTCAGAAAGGGGTCCGCGAAACCAATCGTCGCCTTACGACGGACTGAGGCGCTGGCACGGTAAGCCAAATCGGACGTATAATTCAATAAAGCACGAAGTGCTCGAATGACTAATTCAGGAGAGTTGGCCGTGCAACGAATTATGAAATCGAGCCGCATTGGCTCGACAAAACGACAAGACGTATCGGCTCAAGGTGGGAGGACATTGACTTCTCTTTCCTACTCCTTCATGCATAAGTAAAATATATCATTGTATGCCGAATTGACCTATCGAGACACCGGGCGTGGCTTGATAGAGAGATAAACATACTGTGTGTCGAACACTAGATAGAACAATTGAAATGAATCGTGCATCAAATGTATGAGTCGCTGTAGAAGCATTGAAAAGAACATGAACATCCATGCGGCTCAACCAAGAGGGAGTCTCATGCGGTTCAGAACTTCATGCGGCTCGAGAGGTTCATGCGGCTCAAATAGCCCCCAACATAGCTATGCGGCTTGGGTAAAAGCCACGTGGCCTTATGCAATTCGTCCCCATAGCTAGAGGCCTCATTCAATGCTCTGACACAACAAGGCAATCTTGACATAAACATGAAATTGACAGCTCTGACAGGAGGCTGTAATGATGACTCTGACACAAAGGCGCGATCTTCCTGGAGAAACAAAGAAAATCTCTACAGCTGGCACTGTCTACCAACTCCAAGAACTCTCTATGCGGCTATGATTCTTCATGCGGTCCGGGCATGCCGACTCTTCATGCGGCTTGGTCATGATGACTCTTCATGCGGCTCGAGTATGAAGACTTTCATGCGGCTCGAGTATGGAGACGCTCATGCGGCTCGGTCATGACGACTCTTCATGCGGCTTGGTCATGACGACGCTCATGCAGCTCGAGTATGAAGACTCTCAGGCGGTTCGAGTATGGAGACTCTCATACGGTTCGGGCACGATGACTCTCATGCGTTTTGAGTGTGATGACACTCATGCGGCTCATGAGCATAACAGTTGGGACACGTGGCAGGACACGTGTCAAAAGCCGATCATATCTCAATAATTCAGATCTACTGCAATCAAAGTAATCTCTAGATTGGGTCAAATACCAATAATCATAACAAATAGTGGGGACACATGGCAGAGAATGATTCAGATTTATTCGTTCAGATTTGCAGACGTCAACAAATCATCATGATGCAGATTTGTTGCAATCAGCATTAATTACTCATAGGATTCGGCACAATCCACATTAATTGCCCAGATTCATTACATTCAGAATTAATGGTCCAGATTAATTGATCCTTAATCGCCGACTTCTCAAGGAGGCAATCATTTGCAAACCCTAATGATTACACCCCACTCCTATAAATAGCAAGGTGCCATTCCCTTACAAAGGGCTGGCTGACAAAAAAAAGAGAGAGCACTACAGAGACATCCAGAGATCTAGCAACAGAAGGTGCAAGGGAGTCTCCCTACACGTCCAAGAGCATTTCTTCACGAGAGCCAAGGCTACGTCTGATCGTCCAAGGAGTAAGGCAGAGCGGCCGTCGTTTTTCCGAGCCTCTATCGTCACCCCCCCAGAATCAAAAATAAACAATCGTACCAAGGTACTCAGGAGGAGTTTACCAAGGTACTCACTCAAAGATGAAATCTGCCACACTTGGGGATTTGTCGTCCACACTTGGAGACACTGGAGCTGGGGGTAGCACTCCTCCAAATATCTACGACAATCCGGTGTTCCAAGAGGATAATCCAGACGCAGCAGATCCCGACGTCTCCGAGGACGTCCACAACTCTCAAGATGAGACAAGCTCTGAAGCTGGGGGTACCGTTCTTTCTGAGTTCGAACCAGAGGAGAACATTCCCACATATCCTGACGACTTCTCTGTACAAGGATATGACTCAGAGGGCACGTCCTCCACCGTTCCTTCTATCTCTCATCATATAAGGACGGTATTTATGACGGACAGCAACCAAGATGGTCCAAGTGATCGCCAACGCATCGACACTCTGGAGGCCATACTGTATGCCTTGGTCAAGTCCGTGGACGAGATCAAAGCGGCCCTTCCCACTCTGCAAGAAAGGACGCCTGGCCAAACGAGCTTGGGTCCCGCGGTCAATGCGGACTCAAACTCAGCTACACCAAACCCGGGCGATAATCCTCCTAAAATATCGGCCCCTACTGCTGCAGACGAGGCCAGGGAGGCAAGAAAAGAGGTCCAAGAGCTCCGAGCCATGTTTCAAGCCCGAAAAACTTGCCAGGACCTCAGGGTACGACAACCGTATCATGATACGTGGAGAGATGTTCCCTTCCCACCAAAATATAAACTATTCTACATTAATCCATATGACGGAAAGACATCTGCAAGCAGGTACATCATCTACTTCGAAGTCACAACTGACTATCTGTCTCATGACGATGCCATCCTTACGCGGTTGTTCATCGGAGCATTGGAAGGGGTCGCCTTCGACTGGTATCGCAACTTGTCAGACAACTGCATCCACTCCTTCACGGCTTCAAACGTATGTTCCTAGAGAGGTTCTACGAAGTAGGACAAGACGTGACGATGTCCACCATTATGGACGTTGTTCAGGAAGAAAAGGAGCTGATAAGAAACTACATCGAGCGGTTTCGCCAAACTGCGATGAAGCTGCCTTCCGGCAACCCTGATTCCTCCTTGATTGAAATTTGCCAAAAGAGACTGCTTCCCACAATCAGCCTCTGGATGGGCGAAAGTCAATTTAAGGATTGGAAGACGTTCATCATCAGTACTACTAGCTCAGAAGACAAGGTGAAGAAAGCCTGCCAACTGGGATTGCACATCTCGGAAGGAGAGGACAAGGGCAAACGCCCTAACGTCAATAACAACAATGGTGGCAATTCCTCTAGCAACCGTGACAACAAGGGCAAGCAGGCTATGGTGGCCGACACAGCCCTAAAGCCCGAATCAAAGCCGGCAGAAAAGCAGTAGCCTTAGATGACCTATTCCTTCGAGGACGGCCATGTCAAGCCCATCTTAGACATGCTCATCCAAGGAGGACGAATTTAGCTTCCTCCTTCCAGGCGTGAGCCTCGTCCTGCAGATATGGAGAGTCCCAAGTACTGCCATTACCATCGCTATGTTCACCATGCTACTCAAGACTGCTATCAGCTGAAGCGATACATCCAATATCTTATCGATTCTAATGCCCTGGCCATCGATTTCTAATAGGTGACTGTGGCAGCCAACATGGTGTCAATACAATTTGGCAGCTTCCCTCCGATGAAGACTCAAGATGGAGTAGTACCCATCCCCAGAGCAAAGAAGGAGGTCTTGTAACACCCAGTTTTCTAGATGAGGGTATTTTTGAATTTTTTTATTTATAATTATTATTTATTGATATTTATTTTATATTATAATTTTTGGTGATTTTTAATTATTTTTAAACTATTTAAAAATGGTTTAAGTGATGACTTATGATTTTGGTGTGCAGCTAGTGAAACCGTAGAGACTGCATGACCTAGAGCCTAACTGTGTCATTAGGATGATTTAATTATCATTTTTAGTCTAGGGGTAATTTGGTTATTTTGACTTATTTGAATTATTTGGTGATTTATTGAATTGGTGAATTCTAGGTTGACCTTGACTTGTTGAGACCTAGTGGACTAGCCTAGAAGCTAACCCTAGTTATGACCACTTGGTTAGATTATGAAACCCTAGTTAACCTAAGTTAATGATACTCTAGTCATTAGGATTAAATTGGGGAAATAGAGATAATGAATAGGTTGGTTAATGACTTGTGATTTCATAAACCATGACTTATGGCTTAAGGCCCATAGAGGCCCATAACCCAATTAGTGAAACCAAAACCCTAACCCTAGCATTTATGGCCAGCCACCTAGGGTTCCACACCCCTATTTAATGTTTCTACCACTTAGGGCTAGCCTCCTTTAGGAAATAGCAAAGTTTGGAAATAGAGGTAAAACCTTTTCTTTCCCAATCCATAGCTTCTCCATTTCAACTCCTTTTTCCTTCTAATTTCTTGCAATAGATCCTAATCTCTATGTATTTCCTGACTATGGTAAGAAATTTCAGTGGAGGAGCAATTTGGAGGAGTTTGGGTGGCAAGAGAAACACCCCTCTTTAAAACTTTTTGGGCTTTTTCACACACCTAGGTAATTCCTAATCCTCTCCATAAAATAGTGATTTAATTGCATGAATAGGAAGCCCTAGGAATACCCTAACTACTGGTATAGGTATTGCTAGGTTTTGTGTCCAATACGTGTCCGTATCGGACACGTATCAGTGGACATACTAGGTGTTCGACGAAATGCCACAAAGGATTTATTTTTCGTATTTTTGAATTCTAATTTCATGGATCTCTAGATCTAGTTATGAGTAGCAATGTTTGTGAAGACTGAGTTTATTTTCGTGTCTTTTTGTGTCGGTTTTGGACACGCACACGCACGCAGCAGGCTACGCTCAGTGCCCTGCTGCTCGGGCACTGTAGCGGACACGACACGGCACGTATGGACACGAAACTTTGTGGACACCTAGGCCACGTGTCTGACACGGCACTGACAAAATTTCAGGCCATATGGTTGAGCGGTTTGGGAGAAATTCCTACCGCACCGTCTCGACCACACACACACACGCGCGCACAAGTGCCACTGATACGCACTTCGTACGGGGACACGAGGACACTTGGATTCGTGTCAGGCTACCCTAAATCTAGCCCTAGACCTAGGCTACCCATTCGACACCACCACTTGGTGTCTTGGTGGACACACGTGTCCCTAATGGGTTCGACATGCGTGCACGAGACAGTGCACTGCACTGTCTCTGGCACCAAATTCGACCAGGTTCGTGGCACTTTGGACACGATGTTTTGACACTTTGTGGACACACACATCACCACCATATCGACACAAAATACCCCCACCTGACACGAGGGTCTGGGTTGGTTTTGAAATGGTTTTTGGGTTCATATCAGTAAGTGACTGATACACAGTGTTAATTAGTTTTTCCTAAAACTTGAATCCATTTCAATCCTATTCTTAAACGAATGTTTTCAATTGTCAATGATCCCACAAGTTTGATTATGCCTGACTAGTTCAATGTTTCTTTTAGATTAGGCTTTTGATATGGAAATGGGATTTTGGACAATGTATTGGCTTTCGAATGGCTATATTGAACTGTTTTCTTTTGATACAACCTGAGAGTCACACTGATTTTCTTGTTATTTCCCTCGCTGCACACAGGTTCCTCTTAGTACTGTTGACACTTATTTCTTGTATGTACACAAGTTTACTGCTACACACTTTTCCTCACTGTTTCCCTGTCACACATATATTTTTCCTGTGTATTCATCAACACACACACAAATATTCATGCACAGTCCCCACACAAATATCCCTACACATAATCACTTTTCCCCCACACATGTTTACACACACTGCCATGTTCCTGAGAACACCATTCCTGTCACCATTATACACTGCACATATAGGATTAGTTGGGTTTCAGGTATGTTAGAGTTGAGTTAGGCTGTGGCATTGCAGTGGTAGCTTGGTAGAGCTTTGTTTGCAATAACATCAGCAGGGAATAGCCCCTAGGTGTACTGCAGTATGGCCCTTCTTGGCCATGATCCCTGCAGAGGATTGGATCCTGATGACCCAGTGAAGACCCTCCCAGTTCAGTCCTCATTAGGGTCAGCCCACAATGTTAGCACCAATCCAGTTTTCCTTGTTGATTCAGTCCTTAACAGATCAGTCTTGAGCATGGGATACATTTTATAATAATTTTCATATTTATTTCCTTAGGTTATTGACACTTGAACTTGTTTCCTGAGAATATGTTTTGCATAACCTGAGTTGAATGTTAATAGGGTTGAGTTGAGGGTTGTAATTACTAATAATGGCATGGCCTTGAACATGTTCATTGGGATGCCTAGTGTATAGACACATTGGGTTGATTCATGGGGATTTAGCCATTTTCCTTATTTTCCTGAGAATTACCCACATGACAGACCCACATACCCTGAAATTGACACCCATGTCATTAACCTGTATACTCCAAATAACCCTGTATGCATCATTGCCTGCATTGGCCTATCAGCATACCCCTTTACCTGTCATGATACTTACTAGGTATGCAGATACCATGTGGTATCAAAGAGAGGGTAGGGAGATTAGTTTACTGTCTTTGTCCCAGAATTATACACAAAACTGAGTTTTTGGGTTCAATGAATGAAATGGCTTGGAAATGAATAGACTGAAACCTGAGAATGTATAAACCTGATTTTGGGTTTGATTTTATAATGATAAACTGAGAATTGGTTTGTTCAACTGAAATATGCCTATGTTTATATCCTGAGAGCTCTCACACGCACACCCTCCTTTTTCCCTCACTCTCTTTCACTACACACTTCTAAATTTCCTTTTTCCTCCCCTATATATATATATATATAGCTATCTATATATATTGGTGTATTGTATATTAGAGTTTAGGGAAGGGAACTTGAGAGTCTTAATGTATTTATATATGTGTTAGTTATATAGATGTGTATTCTATATATATAAGTTATTCACATGGGTGCAATATATATTACTTGTAGACAAGGTTATAAGTAAGGTTATCATGGGAGATAGTGTAAATTAGATAGGCATATGATATATATAGGTTAGGCCTATATATGGGTATGTATGTGAGGATATATATGATACATATATATAGTTAGTTTTGTATATATGACATATATGTATATCCTTGACTTGATATCATAGCCTATAGCCTAGAATTGACTAAAAGTTGACCAGAGTTGACTTGACCTAGATTAGACTTGATTGGACCAAGTGTGACCTAGTTTGACCTAGACAGTTGACCAAGTTGACTTAGAGTTGACTTTGACCTAGATTTGACTTAGAATCATGTAGATTGCATCATAAACTTCATTTGTCTTATTTTAAGCATATTATAACCTGTACTGCTCTATTTAGGACATTGTGACTCCGGTGCAGACATATGATATTTCACTACTCTTTTCAGAGTAGCAGGCGAGTACATTCTCTGATAGTTCTCTCATTTATTTGTCAATTACTGTACTTCAGTTCTAGTTAGCTGTATGTGATTCTCTGTTACAAACACGTATTTCTATTTCTGAATCCATGTATGCGACACACATACTTACTCGTCTTACCTTTATTATTCGAATCACCATACGAATCACCATACGAATCACTATTCGAACCACCTATTCGTATCTTCATATGTTGGTTGGACTTTTATTCGAATGATGTGTCAGATTTTGGATTCATTTGTATTAGATGGGCGGGGAAATACTTGATTAGACATGTGAACATTCCCACTATTCGAACCACCCCCTGTGAATAATATTCGAACGATAGCCATTCCACACCCGGCCAGGTGTGTGATGTGCCGTATTTACCCTTAGCCGTTTACATGTCTAACTAAGTATTTTAAAACACACTTGGAGAATTTATTCGAATCATTATTGGAACATCATGTGAATCACTACTCGTATCACCTTATTCGTATCACCTTATTCGATTCACCTTATTAGAATAATGATTAGAATTACATTCGACTCATCTTATATTAGATTCATATTGGGATTACACTCGACTTATATTGTACCATCTGAACTCATTATGTTATTCTAGTTCAGCTAGATCTTATTTTACAGTCTTCTTTGCTATGTTTCTCTTCTTGTTTAGTTACTTACTTTTTTGTACTTTATCTGTCTCTCTACACCATCACCTGAAAATTAAACTGCCATATTCATCAATACAACTGCCTATAACTGCTTTATAGTTCTCTGTCATTTACTTGGGTTTTCTAGATGAGATTGTGCTCGTTCCTGTCCTGACTGGACCTGTTGAAAATTTTACAGATGATTGCCCCGAGGACACATGCCCTACATTTTACTGAGGAGATGGCTTAGCTACCTATGGCCCCGACACTCAGGAGTGATCGGGAGTTTAGTTAGTCTGTCTTGTTTTAGTTTTCCTGATTAGAACTGGAGTTGTATATAGAGATTTGAGACTTGAGATGTATTTGAGATTGTTGAGTTTGTTATTATTATATCAGTAGTTTTGTTGTCTTTAAATTCTTAGTTACATTTCTGTGTTATCTTATCGTGCTTAGACTGTGATTGAGTTACACCATATCTTATACTTGTCCTCCGTTCGGAGTTGATCATGATGAGTACATTATATACTGTATGAGTTGATGGTTAGTTATAGACTTAGAACAACGTTCTACCGCCGACACTGCGGCGTAGGCTGGGCGCTGTTACGTACTCGTACCCTCACAGTGGGTGCGGGTTGTGACACGTTTTTAGTGGTGGCCCATACAGGTCGAGAGTCGCATTAGTGCGATATCGTGGTAGTACGATGACTTAGTTGTACTGCTGCGAGCCTACGTTAGGACTGAGAGATAGGCTTTACCGGAGAGGCACTCAATCACAGTTAGGAAAATTCTGCTTAAAATCATGCCATCTACATATCGTACTGATTTGCCTTCTTTGAAATAAACTGTCCTCCTTTGATATATCGATTCCTGCTCAGTATTGACTTCCTTGTTCGATCTGTCTTCAGGATGGTAGAGACACGATCACATCGCTCTGGTGCAGCAGTTGCTGTAGAGGGGGCTGCCACCTCTCAGCCAGATCAGCAGGGTCAGGAGGCTGCAGCTCCTGCCACCTCTGCTCATATTGGGACTTCAGTAGCAGCAGCAGGGGGTATGCCTCCATCAGCTCGAAGGCAGGACCCAGTCATTCCAGAGATACAGTTCCAACAGCCGTCGCCTACAGGACACGTAGATGCGGCACAGATGTTCGCTTACTTCCAGCAATTTATGGACCGACAGCAGGCCCGAGAAGACAGGAGCATGGAGTTGGCCCTTACGACAGTCGCAGCTCGACCAGTGATCCAGCAGCCGAGGACACCGAGGATAGAGCAGTTCCAGAAGATGAGCCCCAGAGACTTCCTGGGGACGGAGGGGATTCTATATGCTGATGAGTGGATCGAGCATATAGAGGAGATCTTCCGCCTGGCTCGGATACCGGCAGATCTCCAGATAGAGGCAGCAGCTAGCCGGATGCGAGATCTTGCTCGCACCTGGTATCAGTCAGACCCCAGGATGGGGGTAGCTAGACAGACCTGGGAGGAGTTCAAGGGCTTCTTCAAGAAGAAGTTCTTTCCAGATTCAGCGCTTCGGGCCTTGGAGTCGCAGTTCGAGAGCTTAGTTCAGGGGAGCCTGTAAGTAGAGGAGTACGCTGGGGAGTTCGGCCGCCTCGGCAGATTCGTAGAGGGTTTGAGCAAGACGGCGATGGCCCAAAGGTTTCGAAAGGGTCTGGTCAAGGAAGTCAAGTCCTTGACAAAGGGCAACAGGGATGCCACTTTTGAGGAGATTTTGACGTGAGCCTTATTAGCTGAGGATGATCTTGAGCTTAGGCTCAAGAGGGGGCGAGACCCAGTTTGGGGCAGCAGCAGCGGAGGCCAGGCCAAGAGGCCTCATGTACAGATTCAGCAGATGCAGGCACCGGTGAGAGTGCAGCAGGCACAGCATCAGTCTAGAGGACAGGACCGCAAGGTGCAGACTTGTGCTTACTGTAAGAGGGCAGGGGGAGACTTGTTATAGGAGGTGAAAGGTTTGTCTGTTCTGTGGATCCGCTGCTCATCAGGTCAGGGATTGCCCTACTGCACCCGTATATGACGGAGCACCGGGTCAGAGAGAGGGAGCTACGCCACCTGTAGCTCAGCACCAGAGGGGTGGAGCTTTTCCGATGGCAGCCGAGGATGCTCAGGCTATTGAAGATCTAGTTGCAGGTTCCGTTTTTGATTCAAATTCTGCAATTACTGCCTTGAAATTCGATTCTCTTTGTTCCTTGTTGGTTGATCAATTCTGTCATGTTGCTCTTGTGTTATGTTTGATTTTTCTTCTGAGATGAATCATATGGGCTAGGTCACCCAGTTATGGAATCTAAAATCTTCGATAGTCGTGTTAGCTGGCATAGTGAGGACATATAGTCAGATTTAGGACGTATTTCTTGGGTGTGGGAATTTAAGGTTTTCGCTGCCAAGCATGCGGCAATTCAAAAATTTTAAATACCATGATTCTAGAGGTATGTGCCTTAGTCGAGAACTCTGTGATTATCGTAGCCTTGCTCACTAACACGACGAAGATTCTGAGTATCATGATTTTGGACAGATGCATATGATTATCTGACGGTATGTTTGAGACTTTGATTGTGGGGGTGGTTGACCTAGAAGGACTACTACCATTTTAATTTCGAGGACGAAATTTTTCTAAGGTGGGTAGATTTGTAACACCCAATTTTCCAGATGAGGGTATTTTTGAATTTTTGTATTTATAATTATTATTTATTGATATTTATTTTATATTATGATTTTTGGTGATTTTTAAACTATTTAAAAATAGTTTAAGTCATGACTTGTGATTTTGGTGTGCAGCTAGTGAAACCGTAGAGACTGCATGACCTAGAGCCTAACCGTGTCATTAGGATGATTTAATTATCATTTTTAGTTTAGGGGTAATTTGGTTATTTTGACTTATTTGAATTATTTGGTGATTTATTGAATTGGTGAATTCTAGGTTGACCTTGACTTGTTGAGACCTAGTGGACTAGCCTAGAAGCTAACCCTAGTTATGACCACTTGGTTAGATTATGAAACCCTAGTTAACCTAAGTTAATGATACTCTAGTCATTAGGATTAAATTGGGGAAATAGAGATAATGAATAGGTTGGTTAATGACTTGTGATTTCATAAACCATGACTTATGGCTTAAGGCCCATAGAGGCCCATAACCCAATTAGTGAAACCAAAACCCTAACCCTAGCATTTATGGCCAGCCACCTAGGGTTCCACACCCCTATGTAATGTTTCTACCACTTAGGGCTAGCCTCCTTTAGGAAATAGCAAAGTTTGGAAATAGAGGTAAAACCCTTTTTTTCCCAATCCATAGCTTCTCCATTTCAACTCCTTTTTCCTTCTAATTTCTTGCAATAGATCCTAATCTCTGTATATTTCCTGACTATGGTGAGAAATTTCAGTGGAGGAGCAATTTGGAGGAGTTTGGGTGGCAAGAGAAACACCCCTCTTTGAAGCTTTTTGGGCTTTTTCACACACCTAGGTAATTCCTAATCCTCTCCATAAAATAGTGATTTAATTGCATGAATAGGAAGCCCTAGGAATACCCTAACTACTGGTATAGGTATTGCTAGGTTTCGTGTCCAATACGTGTCCGTATCGGACACGTATCAGTGGGCATACTAGGTGTTCGACGAAATGCCACAAAGGATTTATTTCTCGTATTTTTGAATTCTAATTTCATGGATCTCTAGATCTAGGTATGAGTAGCAATGTTTGTGAAGACTGAGTTTATTTTTGTGTCTTTTGTGTCGGTTTTGGACACGCACACGTACGCAGCAGGCTACGCACAGTGCCCTGCTGCTCGGGCACTGTAGCGGACACAACACGGCACGTATGGACACGAAACTTTATGGACACCTAGGCCACGTGTCTGACACGGCACTGACAAAATTTTAGGCCATATGGTTGAGCGGTTTGGAAGAAATTCCGACCGTACCGTCTCGACCACACGCACACACGCGCGCACAGGTGCCACTGATACGCACTTCGTGTGGGGACATGAGGACACTTGGACTCGTGTCAGGCTACCATAACTCTAGCCCTAGACCTAGGCTACCCATTCGACACCACCACTTGGTGTCTTGGTGGACACACGTGTCCCTAATGGGTTCGACACGCGTGCACGAGACAGTGCACTGCACTGTCTCTGACACCAAATTCGACCAGGTTCATGGCACTTTGGACACGATGTTTTGACACTTTGTGGACACACACATCACCACCATGTTGACACGAAATACCCCCACCTGACACGAGGGTCTGGGTTGGTTTTGAAATGGTTTTTGGGTTCATATCAGTAAGTGACTGATACACAGTGTTAATTAGTTTTTTTTAAAACTTGAATCCATTTCAATCCTATTCTTAAACTAATGTTTTCAATTGTCAATGATCCCACAAGTTTGATTATGCCTGACTAGTTCAATGTTTCTTTTAGATTAGGCTTTTGATATGGAAATGGGATTTTGGACAATGTATTGGCTTTCGAATGGCTATATTGAACTGTTTTCTTTTGATACAACCTGAGAGTCACACTGATTTTCCTATTATTTCCCTCGCTGCACACAGGTTCCTCTTAGTACTGTTGACACTTATTTCTTGCATGTACACAAGTTTACCGCTACACACTTTTCCTCACTGTTTCCCTGTCACACATATTTTTCCTGTGTATTCATCAACACACACAAATATTCATGCACAGTCCCCACACAAATATCCCTACACATAATCACTTTTCCCTCACACATGTTTACACACACTGCCATGTTCCTGAGAACACCATTCCTGTCACCATTATACACTGCACATATAGGATTAGTTGGGTTTCAGGTATGTTAGAGTTGAGTTAGGCTGTGGCATTGCAGTGGTAGCTTGGTAGAGCTTTGTTTGCAATAACATCAGCAAGGAATAGCCCCTAGGTGTACTGCAGTATGGCCCTTCTTGGCCATGATCCCTGCAGAGGATTGGATCCTGATGACCCAGTGAAGACCCTCCCAGTTCAGTCCTCATTAGGGTCAGCCCATAATGTTAGCACCAATCCAGTTTTCCTTGTTGATTCAGTCCTTAACAGATCAGTCTTGAGCATGGGATACATTGTATAATAATTTTCATATTTATTTCCTTAGGTTATTGACACTTGAACTTGTTTCCTGAGAATATGTTTTGCATAACCTGAGTCGAATGTTAACAGGGTTGAGTTGAGGGTTGTAATTACTAATGATGGCATGGCCTTGAACATGTTCATTGGGATGCCTAGTGTATAGACACATTGGGTTGATTCATGGGGATTTAGCCATTTTCCTTATTTTCCTGAGAATTACCCATATGACAGACCCACATACCCTAAAATTGACACCCATGTCATTAACCTGTATACTCCAAATAACCCTGTATGCATCATTGCCTGCATTGGCCTATCAGCAGACCCCTTTACTTGTCCTTATACTTACTAGGTATGCAGATACCATGTGGTATCAGAGAGAGGGTAGGGAGATTAGTTTACTGTCTTTGTCCCAGAATTATACACAAAACTGAGTTTTTGGGTTCAATGAATGAAATGGCTTGGAAATGAATAGACTGAAACCTGAGAATGTATAAACCTGATTTTGGGTTTGATTTTACAATGATAAACTGAGAATTGGTTTGTTCAACTGAAATATGCCTATGTTTATATCCTGAGAGCTCTCACACACACACACCCTCCTTTTTCCCTCACTCTCTTTCACTACACACTTCTAAATTTCCTTTTTCCTCCCCTCTATATATATATATATAGCTATCTATATATATTGGTGTATTATATATTAGAGTTTAGGGAAGGGAACTTGAGAGTCTTAATGTATTTATATATGTGTTAGTTATATAGATGTGTATTCTATATATATAAGTTATTCACATGGGTGCAATATATATTACTTGTAGACAAGGTTATAGGTAAGGTTATCATGGGAGATAGTGTAAATTAGATAGGCATATGATATATATATATGTTAGGCCTATATATGGGTATGTATGTGAGGATATATATGATACATATATATAGTTGGTTTTGTATATATGACATATATGTATATCCTTGACTTGATATCATAGCCTATAGCCTAGAATTGACTAAAAGTTGACCAGAGTTGACTTGACCTAGATTAGACTTGATTGGACCAAGTGTGACCTAGTTTGACCTAGACAGTTGACCAAGTTGACCTAGAGTTGACTTTGACCTAGATTTGACTTAGAATCATGTAGATTGCATCATAAACTTCATTTGTCTTATTTTAAGCATATTATAACCTGTACTGCTCTATTTAGGACATTGTGACTCCGGTGCAGACATATGATATTTTACTACTCTTTTCAGAGTAGCAGGCGAGTACATTCTCTGATAGTTCTCTCATTTATTTGTCAATTACTGTACTTCAGTTCTAGTTAGCTGTATGTGATTCTCTGTTACAAACACGTATTTCTATTTCTGAATCCATGTATGCGACACACATACTTACTCGTCTTACCTCTATTATTCGAATTACCATACGAATCACCATACAAATCACTATTCGAACCACCTATTCGTATCTTCATATGTTGGTTGGACTTTTATTCGAATGATGTGTCGGATTTTGGATTCATTTGTATTAGATGGGCGGGGAAATACTTGATTAGACATGTGAACATTCCCACTATTCGAACTACCCCCTGTGAATAATATTCGAACGATAGCCATTCCACACCCGGCCAGGTGTGTGATGTGCCGTATTTACCCTTAGTCGTTTACATGTCTAACTAAGTATTTTAAAACACACTTGGAGAATTTATTCGAATCATTATTGGAACATCATGTGAATCACTACTCGTATCACCTTATTCGTATCACCTTATTCGATTCACCTTATTAGAATAATGATTAGAATTACATTTGACTCATCTTATATTAGATTCACATTGGGATTATACTCGACTTATATTGTACCATCTGAACTCATTATGTTATTCTAGTTCAGCTAGATCTTATTTTACAGTCTTCTTTGCTATGCTTCTCTTCTTGTTTAGTTACTTACTTTCTTTGTACTTTATCTGTCTCTCTATACCATCACCTGAAAATTAAACTGCCATATTCATCAATACAACTGCCTATAACTGCTTTATAGTTCTCTGTCATTTACTTGGGTTTTCTAGATGAGATTGTGCTCGTTCCTGTCCTGACTGGACCTGTTGAAAATTTTACAGATGATTGCCCCGAGGACACATGCCCTACATTTTACTGACGAGATGGCTTAGCTACCTATGGCCCCGACACTCAGGAGTGATCGGAAGTTTAGTTAGTCTGTCTTGTTTTAGTTTTCCTGATTAGAACTGGAGTTGTATATAGAGATTTGAGACTTGAGATGTATTTGAGATTGTTGAGTTTGTTATTATTATATCAGTAGTTTTGTTGTCTTCAAATTCTTAGTTACATTTCTGTGTTATCTTATCGTGCTTAGACTGTGATTGAGTTACACCATATCTTATACTTGTCCTCCGTTCGGAGTTGATCATGATGAGTACATTATATACTACATGAGTTGATGGTTAGTTAGAGACTTAGAACAGCGTTCTACCGCCGACACTGCGGCGTAGGCTGGGCGCTGTTACGTACTCGTACCCTCACAGTGGGTGCGGGTCGTGACAGGTCTCGAACCTTCCACCTCTCCGAGACCAAGCTGCTGGTCTAGTGCCCCTTACTACATCACGGGGGGAGATCATGTAGGTCCATCCGGACTTTGTACTTGAGGTGACTCAGTTCGTACCTCCCTCCACCAGCAAGAAGAAGAATGGAAAAGTCAAATCATGCCGCACGATCTCGACAGAGGTCGAAGAAGCTACCGCTGTTGTTACCCGCTCCGACGCACAAACCCAACCTCCACCGGGTAACCCGGCTGAAGACCATCAGCTGACAGCTCCTGACGCTCCAGGACCATCGCAGCCTTCGACGACCGACAAGCCTAGGCCGAAGGAGACTCGCTTCGACAAACCACTCCGAAAAGAGAAACCTCACGGGCTGGAGAAGCCCTACAACTTTGACATCTTGGCCAATTGGCCAACACACCGGCCAAATTGTCGCTATATGAGCTCTTGAGACTCTCCAAGGATGTCCGCATCGCACTGAGCGAAGCACTCCAGAATGCCGACGCATATCTGGCTCAGTCCAATCTCACTGGGGAGGACTCGTCGAACATCGCTTGCACAGGGTCAATGCCAAACATTGTCTTCACTCCGCAGGATATGCTTATCAAGACCAACCTGCACGATCGCCCTCTATATTATACTGGGTACATTGGCGATATTAAGGTCGATCGGATGCATATTGACCCCGGATCCTCCATAAGCATTATCCCGAAGAGCCTACTACACCATCTGCGCATCCCAATGCATCGCCTGACGCCGACAATCACCGCCATCAGCGGTTTCAATTCGGGCATGAGCTATCCGATCGGGAAAATTCGCCTGAAGTGCCAAATCGGCGACCTTCAGTCAGAAGTGACCTGTTATGTCATAGATGCGGACACTTCCTACAATATTCTCCTGGGGCGTCCTTGGATACATGATTACATGATCGTACCTTCCACGATGCACCAGTGCTTCACAGTTTCGTGAGGACAGAATTTGTCGACATCGATCCCTTCAAAGGGGTCGAGTCTTATTACTCAGACTCATGTTTGTATGAGAAGTCAAAGAGGCATCTTATCGAAGGAGATATGCAAGCTCAAACTGAGACAGCAACCGGATCAGAAGAACCTCTGACGATCCACCTTCAAGCTCGTAAATCTGGCGAGACCGTACCCCTTATAGCCGCTCTGCGTAAGGACGCAATTAGCCTCTCTACACAGGAGAAACAGATGATAATCCGGCTGCCGAGGTCTGGCCAAGCGCCAAGACCCACGACACAGCCACTGACAATCATGCTGCCAAAAGCTAGCCAGCAACAAACAGGGGAGCTCAATCCCTCTGGCAAGCCGATGATAATTCGTCTTTCTAGAATGAATCGGCAACCAAACACCAAGACAGGGACTGCTAGCCAGCCAACAACTCCCCAATCAGCACCGAGCACCAAGCTGGGGGTGGCTAGTACGCCAACAACTCCACGTTCTGCTCCACCCATGGAGCCCCTGATAATTAAGTTGCCCAAATCATCCTTCCAGTCAGCATTTACGCAGGGGGTGGCTGAAGAAGAATCAGAGCTGGCCAAGTATGTGGCTGCTTACACTGATGTTCCATTTGCAGATGATGTAATCCTACTGGAAAAGATACCTTACTTCATCAATAAAGGGCTATCTTTGAATTATCTCGAGCTTAATAAGCTCTGTACAATGTATGCTATGGAACACGGTATAGGCACTCACCTGCACACACAAGTGACAAATGTCTACACCGCCAACCAACTTACTCCAGTGGAGGACGCTTACCGCATAATCGAGGGAGAGGATCACCCAATCATCTTCGGCCGGAAGAATGATCCACAACCCTTCAGGATAGAAGAAGTTGATCCCGAACCCGACACCGGGAGATTTCCCCTTTATCTGTATAGTTCCCGATCTAAGTACCTCATGCAAAAACAGGGATATGATCTGGAAACTACACCAGGCTTAAAATATAGCACCGGACGGCGGTTACCCTTACAATCGTCGGCCCCGGCTAGGAAACCACGAGATTACTACAACAAAAACAGACGTGGGCTAGGTTATGTCACACCTGCGACGACACCTGAAAGCTCAGACGAGGAATGCGACTGGCATTCACACTCAACCGGATCACCCACTTCCGATTCAGACACTAGCATCGGGGACATGCTCAGGAAAGTATGGTCCGTCAATATGGCATTTGCCAACGCCTACGAAGAAGATGAAGACATTCCTGAACTTCTTAAGTTAGAACCGTGGGCACAACAACTAGATGCGTAATGGAAAAAGCGGTTCGAACAAAGAGAGCCTCCAACCGAAGATGAGGTTGTGCAAGTCGATCTCGGTGATGAGTCCTCTCTAAAGCCCATCTTTGTCAGCAAGAATCTGACCGACGAAGAGCGAGAATCACTACTACAACTCGTCAGAGAATACATCGACGTGTTCGCCTGGAGCTACGAAGATATGCCAGGGCTGAACCCCAAGGTTGCACTTCACAAGCTCAACATCCGTTCGGACGCAAAACCGGTCAAGCAATAGCAACGTCGGTTCCGTCCTAACATCATGAATGCCATTGAATCTGAGGTAAACAAACTAATAGCCAGCGGCTTCATCCGCGAGGAACAGCATCCTGATTGGGTCGCCAACATAGTACCAGTCCTCAGGAAGAGTGGAAAGATTCGAATCTGCATCGACTGTCGTAATCTGAATGAGGCATGTCCTAAGGATGAGTTCCCTCTCCCTATCACAGATATTATGATCGACAACACATGCGGCTTCGAGCGTATGTCATTCATGGACGGTTTCTCGGGGTACAACCAAATCAAGATGTTCCCTGACGACAAGAAGTATACATCATTCCGAACACCAATTGGCACATACTGCTACACAGTCATGCCTTTCGGTTTAAAGAATGCAGGCGCCACCTATTAAAGAGCTATGAGCATCATCTTTAGAGACCACTTGCGCAAGACAGTGGAATGCTACATCGACGACATCGCCGTCAAGAGCCGCTCTAAAGAAGATCATCTGCATGATCTGAGGACAGTGTTCGACCTGATGCGAGCGCACAATTTGAAAATGAATCCCACAAAATCCTTCTTGGGCGTATCCAGCGGAAAGTTCTTGGGTTTTATCATTACCTCCCAGGGTATCCACGTAGACTGTAACGCTTCAGTCCCAAAGTACGTAGGACTAGGAACGTAGACATGCCAGCTGTATTCATACGAAGTACATAGGCCTCGTATGGATACATAAGCTGTAGAATGCAGTAGAACCATAACTAATCTCATCCACACAAATAAATGAATAAAAGATATCATATAATCATCTATGGAAATGTATTTGTACAATATGTTGGGCGGAGACAAATCCACTACCAACAAGCAAGGAAAGAAATACATGAAAAGAAATGATTTTTTGGCGAGCGAAGCGAAGATGATCCAAGCGCAATCATCCTCGAAGAAATAGTGATGGTCACGACTAGAGCTAGAGCACCTGCGAAAGACAATAGCACACACCTGGAGAGATAACCAGGTCCTCAGAGGGACGTAACAAGACACATAATATCATGCCATATAAACTGAATAAATATTGCTCAAATAAATAGTCAATTGAATTATAACATGGTCCAATACACACCTATTGAACGAGCGTACCATCCCCCCAACCAAACAAGGACATGAGATGGTAAACTAATTCACGGTGACGTATCTTTCCATGCTATGAATCCAATATAGTATCCGGACCCCAATAAGATTCAATACCTTCTCAACGAAGTAGTAAGCCACACCTACAACCAAACAAGGACAAGATGTGACGAACTAATCTGCGACAAGTTATTGTTCCAAGCCACGGTCAGATACAAGTAACCAAACCAAAAGTACTCGTACCTAACGGATAAAGGTACCTAACCGTTCTAAGTGAAATATAGTTAAGAACAATCCTTCCTACGCATGGACCCTGGCTGAATAGGATCGACATAGTCCCCCCTTGGGCACCAGAGGCCCCATCAGTAAGAGCATGACGTTCCGCAGAATCGTCAGTGGCCGTCAGTAATCATGGGTCATCAACCCCGTGTCTCCAGCGGAGAGTCCGGGTCACAAGGGAAGTGCATCGAAGCCCATACGCTAAGGAATTGTCCTCCCCGCCTAATGCCTACTGTGTTGTATCCACAACACAAACCACTATAACCGCTAAGTCAAACTAGCATACAATCTCTATTAGCGGTTATTCCTATCGCACGGCTTGTACGTACTGGTGGCCAGCCAATCACATACGTCCGTATTTTACATGCGACATACAACTTCGTGTTACAACGTGTCAAGGCCAATGAATGCAACACACAAGGTGGTCCCTTAAATCTAGGTTTAATGTGTAAGAAAAATAATACATAGCAGAAAATATAAATGAACAGTAAGTTCTAACAGGTTATGCCATGTATCACAGTTTATTTTGCATAAAAAAAATAAATAATGCATAAAATATGAGCTAAAATAAATAAACAGCAAATGGCAAGGTGTTTTGCCTGGTAGTACGCCTAGTGTGCTATGATAATCACGGTGGCACGAACTGCGACTTCGGTGCAACAACTATGCAAGGTGACCTCTGATGGTGGCACAGACAGTTCCATTGGGTCCAGAAGGGTCAAGTTAGTTAGGGTAGGCATAAGGTAGTCTCGAAATGGGCGAAGGAATAAGAATAATAGGACTGGATACGGACAGGAGAAAAATCAAAGAAATAATGGATAAATATTATATATATATGGGTTTTAGAAAATATTTATAATTCCTAAAACTAGTTTTCATAAGTCAAAATAAGTATAAGAAAAAATACTCACAGTCAAGAAAAATTATTTTTGGCTAAAAACTCTAAGTTTGTCAAAATACAATTTTAGGTAGAGAACTATATTTTATAATTCAAAAATACTTTAGATAAATATTGAAGAGAAAATACCAAGAATTTATTTCATAATTTGTAACTACATTTTATGGGTCAACATATTTCTAGGTAATATAAAAATCTAGAAAATTTATTTAGGGTTTTTAAAAATAACATTTAAGTTAAAGCTATTTTAGAAATACCGTAATAATATATATATTAGATTTACAAATCTCTAACCAAAATATGGCAAAAATTAATAATACTTATTTCCAAAGCTCAACCTAAATATATGTTTATGTAGGATTTATAAAAGAATGATATGAAAATAATTACCTCTATATGATATAAAAATGTACTAAATAAAACAACAGAATAATAATAACAACAGAATAATAATAATAATAATAATAATATAACCCAAATGAACTATCATCTAATACTTATAATAATAATAATAATATAATAACAATAATACTAATAAATGTTAACACATCTCAGCTGTTCTCCACAGCAAAAGAAAAAGCAAAAGGAATTCATTGAGGAAAGGAGAGAGAGAGAGAGATGGGGAATATGGGAGGAGAGGAGTCGGAGCGGGTCGGAGTTGCGCCGGCGGCAAGGGGCGGCACGCGGCGCTGGGACTGCGGTGGCGGAGAGATCGGGGTTCGTCAGAGGGGGTTTCGGCCGGGCTGGGGGTCGATTGGTCCGGCGGAGGAGCAGAGGTACGGGGAGAGGCCGGCGGGCGGAGAGGGGCTGAGGAAGAAGGAGAGGGGCGGTCTTGGCGGACAGGGGCGGTCTCGGCGGACAGGGGCGGAGGCGTGCGGCGCGGGCTGGACGGATTTGCGAGTGGTGCGAGAGTCCACCGGCGGCGGCGCGGCACGGCGCGCGGAGGTCGGAAGAGGAGCGGAGGTTTAGGAACTCGACGGAGGGGGAGGGAGCGAAGGAGTTCCTTAGTGGAGATGGGCGGCCGTTGCTACTCTTGCGGTCGAGCGGAGGCGCAGACGGGCAGACATGGTGGAGGCACGTCGGCGTCGGAGTAGGGCGGTGCTCCGATCGCGGAGGCCGGCACGGGGAAGAGTGGTTCGATGGCGACGGAGGGCGCGGCCAAGCGAGCGAGGATGGGGTCCTTGTCGACGACGAGGCGGCAACGGACAGGGGACAGAGGGTGTACGCCTGTGGTCTGCGACGGATCAAGTCGAAAAAAGAGATGGAGCAACTCATCTGCAAGGTGCAACATGCTTGCCGACAACGTCATTGGGGTTGCTGCTCCGACGTGTTTAGGGCTTTGGGAGCCGACGAGACTGTGTTTTGGTCTAGTGGACGGATCTAGGTTGGTATTTTTGCCTTTCTTTCGTTCTGTTATGGTTGCGATGTTGTGATGGCCGGAGAGTTGTGTATGGTTTGCCGGTGATGGTGGTGGTTAGCGGTGGTGGCGATATTATGTCGTAGAGGGGATGACGATGATGATGACGAGGGAAAAACGGTGGTAGTTGGCGAATGGGGGGGAATAGGGCTAGGTTTGGTCTGAACATAAGGAGGCTGGTGGTGGCGCTTGGCCAAGGTGGCCGGGTGGCAGTGTCGGTCTCGGGTTCGGGTGAAGTTGGTTGCGGCGAGGATGCCAAAATGGTGGTTGTTGGGAGACTGCAAGGGGATGGCCGGGAGTACCGTCGGAAGGCTGTAGAGATGGGGGCGGACACGGGGATGATGGTGGTTTTTGGTCTCTCGATGGTCGTCAAGTTGGCAGGAACGAACGAGGGTCGCACGGTGGCTGGCGAGGAAGCTGTAGGCTAGGTGTAGAACGCCGTGTCGTGATTGTCGACACGAAGAAGAAAGATGCAATATAGTTGTAAACTATGGAATAAGATGTTGGTCACGGACACGATGCACTCATATTATGGTAGAATTTATGAATGATAGAATTTATGGAGGAGTACCTGCCTATTTATAGGATGTGGGAATTTCCAGTTGGACAAGGATTATGAGAAATTAAACCCAATTAGATAATTTACAACTTAAATTTAAAATCAATTAAATCCAAATCCAAATCCAATTTAAATCTAATTAAATTATTTTAGTTTAAAATCAAATCAATTTCAAATATAGATATTAGTTTACTATTTAAATGTATCCATAGAATCAAATCAAAATTTAAATTGTCACAAATATTTCGGAAATATGTTTTCCAAAAATGCTAATAATAATAATTTCGAAAATTATACTATTTATTTAAAAATAAGGTAATAAATAATTATGATATATGTATGCACAAATAATATTTACATAAATATATTTTTCTAGTATACAATAAAAATATTATTTATTATTAGTAGTTGAAGGACTTTAAAATGAAAAGAACAAACTTAGCAATTCTTGTATGATAGCAAAGTATTTATTATATAAATTATTATGAACTATAAAAATTAAAATTAAAATATTTTTCTTAAAATATGTACGCTCGTCCATATTCGTACTCGACGAGCAATTTCGAAATACGTCGTTTGCGTACAACGTACAATACGACTACGCGACGTACAATACAAAAATTTTAAATCAGTACCAAAATCGATAAAAATATAGTAGAAATTTAGGGATTTTACATCCTACCCAACTTAAAAGAAATTCGTCCTCGAAATTAAGAATTCGTAGGGGGGTGAGAAGACACAAGGGGGTATCGATGGGAAACAATCGATAACAAATCATGCCGTAAGAAATCACGATCTAGATCATAGAAAAATAATACGGTATGGTCACGGGTAATGAATGAGGGTCACGATTAAGAGAACGAAATAGATTCACTTGAATTAAGCGATTAGAGGGTCTTGACAGGGCCGAGTAGTTTGTGATGAAGATATAGCAACATCGAGTGAGAATGGTCATAGCCGATGGGAAGGTTAGAGGAAGTTCTAGTATGATGCTTTCGTCCTCCTAAAATAGGTGAGGGCGAAGCAATATAGAGTTCGAAGGAGGCGTTATCGAATACGAATACGTGATTCAAGGACGACCGAAATTTTTTCAAAAGGAGTTGCCAAGGCAGTCGCGGATGGGACTCTAGAGGACAAGTTTAGCTATGTTCCCATCCACGTAGAACGATAGATAAAAATAAACCAAAGTGCACTTGGTTGATCAGACCATCATGCACCGGTTCTGATAGACAATATGTTAGTGGGGTACCTCCATTAACATATATGTCACGAACAAGCTTGGTAAAAGGCTAAGCTTGCAAAAACTAGGCTACATTAGCATCATTAGTCTAGATAGTAAAAAAATAGGCACGATGGTAGATGGATAAAAACAAATATGAATGATCTAAGAGTCATAAGGATCTAAGTCTTGTTTATTCCTATACCATCATTCTTCGGTTTTATTGACCAAGGCTTGGTTGACCAAATGGGTTAACTTCCTCTAGTCTCTATGGTATAGATAATACCATTTGTATTCCCTTAATGGTCAAGGGTGTGTGGGGTATTCTACCCAACTTAAAGAATTAAGCTAAGGGTGTTTGGGACATCTAACTAGTAGGGTCAATCTCTAGCAGGCACGAAGGAAAGATAAGAATTTTATTAGAAAGAATCAAGCAAGATGCAGTCGATGAGTCAAACAGTAGATAAAATCTAGGAAAGAGTCAAGTATGTGGATGAGACCCTAAACTTCTAATCCTATACGCAGGCTTGCTTCGTACGGTAAAGTAACCAAATAATTTATGTTGACCTGCATGGGCCACCACATAGACCCTGAGAAGATGAAAGAATCATGGAGATGGCCCCCCCTCCGAGAAATCTTCGCAAACTCAGAGGCCTTCAAGGGAGGCTGGCCTACATCAGGAGGTTTATCTCTAACCTCTCTGGACGATGTCAGCCATTCACCCACCTCATAAAGAAGGGCATTTTATTCGTATGGGATGAAGAATGTCAGCGCGCCTTTGACAGCATCAAAGAATATCTGACGAACCATCCAGTCCTAGTGGCCCCGGTTGCTGGAAAACCATTCCTGCTCTATATACGAGCAATGGAGCATTCTCTCGGTGCTTTACTAGCGCAAAATAATGATGCAGGCCACGAGAAGGCTATATATTATCTCAGCCGAATGATGATGGGGCCGAAACACCGATACACTACCATGGAGAAGGAATGCCTCGCCCTGGTGTTCGCCATTCAGAAGATGTGACACTACGTCACGGGACAGACCATTCATGTCATATCAAGAGTTAATCCCCTCAGGGTCCTCATGACCAAGCCGGGTGCGTTCAGCTCTCGCCTTGCTACCTGGGCAATATTACTGTCCCCCTACCACATGATCTTCGTCCCACAGAAGGCTGTTAAAGGTCAAGCTCTGGCAGATTTTTTAGCAGCTCATCCAGGTTCGGAGTCAACCAAAATAGACGAAGAAATTCCATACGAGGTTGCTAATTCAAATATGGCCTCCCATGATACCATATGGCGAATGTTCTTCGACGGCGCTTCTAGAACTGGGCCCAAAGGAAACATCGTCGCTGGAGTCGGAGTAGTGCTGATTTCTCCCTCTGGGCTAGTGATCAATCGGGCTTACTCCCTCACAGAGCCCTGTTCAAACAATGTGGCCGAGTACAACGCCTTGGTCATCGGCCTTCGACTTGCAAAAGAGCTGGGGGTAGAACACCTGAAGCATACGGCGATTCACAGTTAATCGTCAATCAGATTCGGGGTTCATATGAGGTTCGCCATGAGGATATGATCCCCTACCACCAAATAGCGATCGACATCATTTCGTCGTTCGAAGGGTTCTTCATCGAACACGTCCTCAGACTCCAAAATATCGAAGCCGTTGCCCTAGCAGGCCTTGCCGCTTCCCTAGCAGTTCCGAATCATGCTCATCATCTGGTCGACATAATAGGCCGTGAATTGGTCTGTCCCAAGGATAACGTTCAATGCATTGAGAGTTACTCCGCCCTGACAGTCGACGAAGCACCAGACTGGAGACAACCATTCATCGACTTCGTAGTCTACGATATCCTGCCAGAGAATCCGAAGGAAGCTACTTCTATCAGAAGACGTTCCCTCAGATTCTTTTACATACAGAGACAAAAATGCTTATCGACGATCATACGATGGATTATTGCTTCGGTGTCTATCAAATACATAAGCTAAGGAAGCTGTACGCGAAGCTCACGACGACGTCTGTAGAGCCCATCAGCCTGGCCCGAAACTACAAGATCACCTTCTTCGAATGGGCTACTACTGGCCCACGATGGTTGCAGACGCAATAGACTATGCACGAAAATGCAAAGCCTGTCAAGTCCACACAGATTTCATCCATCAACCATCCGAGTTCTTACATCCGACAGTGGCATCCTGGCCATTCGAAGCATGGGGAATGGACATCATTGGTCCAATCACTCCGCCTTTGTCCCGAGGACATCGCTTCATACTCGCGATCACAGATTACTTCTCCAAATGGGCGGAGGCTATTCCGCTAGCAGAAGTGAAGACTTCAAACGTGATCAGCTTCCTCAAGCACCACGTTATCTATCGCTTTGGATTACCCCAAAGGATCATCCATGATAATGGCCCACAGTTCGCAAGCCTCGTATTCTATCGGTTTTACGACAAACACCGAATCCAGAATATTGCTTCAATACCATACAACCCCGCGGCTAATGGTCTGGCTGAAGCATTCAACAAAACAATCATCAAACTTTTTAAGAAGTTCGTGTCATCAAACAAACGCGACTGGAATGAAAAGCTCGGTGAATGCTTATGGACGTACCGCACTACAGTACGGTCTGCCACTGGGAACACACCATTTTCTCTGGTATACGAGAGTGAGGCAGTTCTCCCACTGGAGACTCAAATCCATTCACTACGTGTCGCTCTCACCTATCGATTGACGACAGATGATAATCACCGTCGCCGATTACAAGAGTTGGAGGCCCTAGATGAGAAGCGCCTGTTAGCTCAAAAACGAATCGAGCTGTACCAAGCCTGTATCTCCGGAGCCTTCAACAAGAAAATTAAAATCAGAACATTCCAAATGGGCGATCTCGTTCTGGCAGTTTGGAGGTCGATGGTTATGACACACAAAACCGCCGGCAAGTTCCAGCCAAAGTGGGAAGGCCCGTTCATCATCGACGCTATATTCTCCAATGGAGCTTACCGTCTTACAAAACAAAATGGAGACTTGCTCATGTTGTCCATCAACGGCAAGTTCCTAAAGAAGTATTACGTCTGAAACGACGTCCCCCAGGGTGATCAGTTACGTACCCGCTGGTACTGCTGAACTCACATCCCACCTTCAAATCTGCCACAATGATGAGTTATGTACCCCGTGGTACCGCTGAACTCACGTCCCACCTTCAAATCTGCCAAATTGATGAGTTACGTACCCGCTGGTACCGCTGAACTCACATTCCAACTACAAATCTGCCAGGGTGTTGAGTTACGTACCCGCTAGTACCGCTGAACTCACATCCCAACTACAAATCTGCCAAATTGATGAGTCACGTACCCGCTGGTACCGCTGAACTCACATCCCAACTACAAATCTTCCAAAGTGATGAGTTACGTACCCGCTGGTACCGCTGAACCCACATTCCAACTATAAATCTACCAAAGTGATGAGTTACGTACCCGCTAGTACCGCTGAACTCACATCCCGACTACAAATCTTTCACAAATGACGAGTCATGTACCCTCTCGTACCTCTGAACTCACATGCCGACTCCAAATCTCCTAGCTTGTCGAGTTATGTACCCGCAGGTACCGCTGAACTTACATCCTGGACACTACAGATAAATCTATATCGCATCTTTTAGGTAGTAAGTCATGTATGATTATACCTCTGAACTTTTTTTCCAAAAGGAGCTCCCTCCTTATGATCCAATACCCGCACTTTCAGTGCACAAAAAGGGTAACCGATCCACAAATTCTCCAAAACAACCAAGTCGATGTTACCTCTGAGTTGTTTTCACTTCCACCAAAAATAAACTGTCCCCTTACATAGAACTTCCACGTCCTCATTACCTCTGAGTTGTTCTATATTCCCTTCATGGAGCCCCCTCCTACCATGTCCTCCTTACCTCTGAGTGGGAAGGCTCCATCGAAGAAACCCTCATATTTACCATGTCCTTATTACCTCTGAGTAAGTATGTTGGTTCTCTCTCGACTTATTATCCGTACCAAAAAAAAAACTAGGGTACACCAAGGATAATAGGCCCACAAATGTCCTCTGCTGACCACAAATGTCCTCAATTGACCACAAATGTCCCATACGGACCACAAATGCTGTACTAGGTTTCTGGTACATGCCACTCTTTTTCTTATCATATCTTGGGAGCCCAGTTGCTTCCTGGCATTCTCTCAATACCAAGAACTTCCACAGCCATCTCATCGCAAAGTTGTTCTAGGTATCTCTCTCAAAGCTTGTTATTCGTACCTAAAACCAAGGTATGCCTAGGGTAACAGGTCCACAAATAGCTCCCCAGCAGGACAAATGCCACAAACACCACAAGTACAAGAAATGAAGGATTAGTCGAAATATGCTCATTTAGTCAATATCCAAGGTACTACATTATCCAGGACTATGTCCCGGCTACAGAATGGAAAAAGAACTCAAACAAAAGAAGAAAAAAGCCGACTATTATTCGGCAATACATAATACCATGAGACGATCCCTCAACAAGGCAGTCGACCGCTCAAATCGCTGTTTGGCCCGACGCTCGGCCTCCTGAGTCAGTAGTGCCGCATCCTCCAAGGGCGCATGAGCCCGCCAGCCCTCCTCAAACTTATTCAGAGCGTGTTCCAGGTTAGCAGAAGCTCTGGAAACCCTTTCGGCATCCTGAACAATCAGCTCTTTGTCCGCACGGGAAGCTTCAAGCTTAGACTCCAAGAAGGCCAGCTTCTTCTGAAGCTCGAGAATCTGCTCCCTTGTATCGATTACTCCCTGGGAGGCGGCTGCCTCTCGAGCCCTGCAAGCCTCACTCCGGTGGCTCAGCTGGTCGTACAATAGAGACAGGTCGCCGAGGTCCTTTGTTATAACTGGCTTAGATGTATCTCGTGCGAGCCTTATCTTCTCCAGGGCGGTGATGAGGAACCCCCACTCTCGATCAATTGCTGCAGACAAATCAGCTTGTCGTAGTACTTGAAACTGGGTCACAAGCTGAGCAGCCTCCAACATCTTGGGCTCCAGCAGCGCAGCTATTCCCTCCCCGCCAGGAAGGTTTTTGAGAATGTCAATTTGGCCTTGGGCCCATTGTCGGGCCAAGGTGAAAGGGGTCCCCCGCTCCACAGCAGCTTCTACTCCTCTCTTCAAATGGCGGTAGAAGCTATCAACCACATCCTGCGACACCTCATCCAGAACTTCCGTAGAGGACGGTGTCAAAAAAAGTGTGGCTGGCAGTGTCGAAGAAGACGCAACAGAACTTGCCGCCCCTGCCACAAGAAAAATAAATTCTGAGCGAAAGGACGCTTAAACAGCGGCCAATTCCTCCTCCGCGGCCCGAACAATCTAGATACTCGGTAAGACTGAGAGGTTAACCCCCAAAGTCGTACGAGCAAAAGAAGATGCAGGGACCATTGCTCCCTGTCTGGGCGGTGCCGCCATATGACCTTCCGAACTCGATCCGATGGGAGGCCCCTCAAGACGAGCCGGAAGAGGAGGGGGCACGCTTCCCTCCACCAGATCCCCTCTGGCAGAGCCTATCTTAACAATGTCCATCATCGGTACTGAAAGAGCAGGACCTGCATGCCCAGAGTAACCATCAATCGACGTAACCCGAAGGATGTGATGATAGAGCGAATGGGCCTCCTCACTAGTCAAAATTTGGCTTATCTTACCAGGGGAGGGTTGTGGAGGCTGAGGCTCGTTCACAACCGCCATAGTCCCCTCACATGCGACCCCCAAGCCAAGTTCAGCTGGCTCTTCTGCCCAGCCGCCCCGAAAAGAGATACGACTGGATCAGCGCCACCTTGATGAAATTCGGCAATTTCGGGGACAGGTTCATCGGAGCCCCTGTCATCTTGGGTCGAGACCTCAGCAACGTGAGATCCCTCAGCACCGCCGAGAGAGCCCCGGCAAAAATAATCCCGGCACACATGTCATCGATCAAAGTGTTCAGGGCCGGATTGACTTCAGAAATAGTGACTGGTTCCTGAGATTCCTCTTCTTCTGACGCCTACAAGAGGAATGGAAAATGATTAAAATCAAAGCTAGGAGAAAGGAAGAACTAAATAAAGATGGTAGTAACTCGTTTTACCTCTGAAGTGGGGTCGACCTCCTCGCTTCTCTCCCTTATAGTTAGCTGGCGACGTCTGGTCGCAGCCCATTTTCGGGAGTGAGGAATACCACCAACAGGGAAGATTTGCCTGCTACGCTTCCGTACAGGACCAAGTGCAACAGGTGGCTGATCAGCCACCATCTCATCTGATATAACAGGCGGCTGATCCGCCCCAACATCTTCTATCGGAAGGGAAGAGTTATCTGCATCATGCTCGTCGTCCTCATCATCCGCATCGGTGGAGTCCGAGTCTGGCACTTCGACTATATTCTTCTTCTTCTTCTTCGTCCTGGCCCCCTGGGGCTTCTCGTCCAGGCCAGTACCAACAATAATGCTGGAACCCGGGTTAAAATCGACGGAAAGCTTGTTTGCCATAACATGGTTTAGGGCCGCCATATACAAAATCTTCACCGACGCCTCAACACCAGGAACCGAGAAAGTGGCACGGGTATGGAACGTATCATAGTAGTCCCAGGCCCTGATACCGTCAAGGAGGCTACCTTCAAAACCCAGACAAGAGCTGGGACTGTCCAGAAAAAGCTGGCTGTACCCAAACTGTCGGGCAAACCTGTTGGGCAGGTAAGGCTCCAGGAAGACAGCATTACGGTTGCGATATACCAGGTGAGCGGGGCAGATGTTGCACAACCACAGAAGCATCTGGCTCTCTAGAAGCTGAGGAGGCCCAATACCGTCGAGATGTACGTCCGCTATTTCCTCAGCAGTAAAATGAGGGATGGATACGAAAGCGTCGTACCTATCTGCTCTCGCCAGCGCCATCCGACAGGCACGCATGGTCTCGTACTCCCAAGGCTTATTGCGATAGCGGAAGATAAAAGTGTCATCAACAATCACACCATCTTCGGAGCCCGACCTCATCAAAGACGGACAGTGCATCAACAGCCACCCCATCAGATAGTAATAGGGCAGCTCAGTCCATTCAAAGTCTTTTGTCACATTGCGGGCGATGACCTTGGACGCAAAAGTACGGAGGCCACGGTGTATGCTGCACACCATGGCCAGGAGAAGAGCTAGTTTGACTCCAAAAACTAGCGTATCACGACCCGCACCCACTGTTTGGGTACGAGAACGTAACAACGCCCAGCCTACGCTGCAGTGTCGGCGGTAGAACGCTGTCCTAGGTCACATCATCTAACAATATAATGCTAAGCAGATACAGTCTCAATCACATCTAAGGTAGAGCATGATAAGGATAAATAAACATAAAATCCAAAGAGATACGGAGATAGAAGTCTAAGTGTCTAAGATACAAAAACCTAAAAATACACCTCAACTCAAATACAATAATCCATAAAGTAAATACAACTCCCGACAAATGAAATAACTATCTAAACAACCTCTACTGTGTCTCCTCTAGGGTAGCAGGCAACCTCCAAGCTATCTGTAAAATTTATCAACAGGTCCAGTCAGGACAGGAACGAACACATCTCATCTAGAAAACCCAAGTAAATGACAGAGAACTATAAAGCAGTTATAGGCAGTTGTATTGATGAAAATGGCAGTTTATATTCAGGTGACGGTAAGAAAGACAGATAAGGTGCAAGGAAAGTAAATAACTAACAAGAGAAGAATCATAGCAATAAAGTCTGTAAAAATAGAACTAGCTGAACCAGAGTAATATGATATAAAGTCCAGACAACAATGTAGACCAGTGTAACTCTAATGTAAGTCCAGTACAAGATGAATCTAATACAAGATAAATCCAGTAAGAGATGATTCCAGTCATCGTGATCAATGATTCCAGGGTGAGTCCAGCCTATACTCTAGCAGTGTGTTTTAAAATACCGAGATCGACATGTAAACGGCTGTGGATAATCCGGCACACCTCTTACAGATCAGGCGAAAGATGGCTATCATTCCAGTAGATTCCAGTAGGGGTGATTCCAGTAATGGGGTATGTCTACATGTCTTACTCTAGTATTTCCCCTTCCAGCAAGTGAATCCAGAATTCTGACATAATGATTCAAGATGAGTCCAGCCAAAATATAATGATACCAGTAAATGATTCCAGTAAATGATTCCAGTAGGTGATTCCAGTAATAGAGATGATACCAGTAATAGAGGCCAGAAAATAAAGGTATGTCGTATACATGAATCCAGAAATATCTACACGTGTTGTAACAGAGAATCGCATACAACTAACTAGAACTGAAGTACAGTAATTGACAAGTAAATGAGAGAACTATCAGAGAATGTACTCGCCTGATATCTGAATGTCCAAGCTAAAGATACTGTCCGAGGAGAGGTATCTGGCTCCTAATTAGAACAGCACAAGTCACAACATGTCCAGAAGGGTAATATAAAACACTACAATGCATTCTACATGAATCTAGGTCAAACTAAGCTAAAGTCAACCCTTGGTCAACTCTGGTCAACTGCACTAGTCAAACTAGGTCAAACTAGGTCATGTCCTAACCCAGTAAGTCTTACTAGGCCTAACCAAGACTATCCTAGCAAGCACACATCAATACAAGGCTATACAAGCCAACATACACCCAACTCTATATAGCATACAATTATTTAATACTCAAATAGGCAAGAATTCACATTGGATATACACTAGGTAATCTATTACTTTAAGCTATATATGTCTACACATATATACACATGCATATATTGGTATTCAACATTAGGTCTATAATCATGGCATTTCAAATGGTTACATAAATTTATATATTATAACACAATATGCTAACATATATATAATATACATACATAACTAAGTTAACTATATTCATAAATACTTATTTAAGAGGCTATATGTGTGTATGTGAACATGGCAAAGGGGCAAGTGAGGGTTAAATGGGCATACATAGTGTATACATATCAAAGAGTGTCAAAGTGTAAGTGAACAATGTATCAAGTGTGATAGTGTCAACATAGTGTAAGGGGGTACATGAGGTAATATAGGATTTATGTTAACATAGAACATTACATCTCATTAACTTGTATATTGCATACATTACATCTATTATTATATTACATTCATGCTTGCATTCATTCATCATTCATTTATTCTCTTGCACCACTATATGCACCATACATTACATACTATGGAACCTACATATTCATTACAAGCCATACTTATACATGCTTACATTAGATAGGATACTTACACCTCATACATCATTTATTTAACTATTTATTCATGCTTGCATTCTCTATTTAATTACATAATGTATATACATTAACATGGGTTAAAATCAAATAGAACATTATATTACACACGAGGGTGCACAAAATATATATGCCGAATAGTAACTCCTACTAATAATTAATACTGTACCATCTCAGTATGAATTAAAATTTAGGATTAAAGTATGTTATAGATCTATGTGTTAGCTTTCCGAAACTTCAAACGGATCGCATTTTCGTTTTCGGAAACTCCCGGAATCGCGAAAACACCGAGAATGTGTTTGTCTTTTGTACAGCTGACACTCAAATAATTCTCCAGAAAGTTACAGAAAGAATTAGGCCTAATAATATATGTTTTTGGAAAGCTAACTTCAATATGCTTCTTTTAAAAAAATGGGAGATTAAACCGAGCTTTGAGCTAGAAGTTATGACATTTCTAAGTTAGGGCTGAAATTAAAAACGTAGATAAAAATCATGACGGATTTAGGTAGTTTGAGACAAAAGAACACAAGTATATAACATAATAGATCAAGAACTCACTCTCTACACTAATATATATATATGAGACACTATAGAACACATCTCCAATACAAAAATATGAGATTAAACATGTAATAATTCATTCATACATAACAACAACACATAGTGTGTCCAAATTTGGGATTTTTCCATATGGACACAACCACAACACAAAGGACACTCCTATGACCTCCAAATGGACACGAAATGGACACAAATGGAGATACAACCATGGGGGTCATTCCTATGGGTTCAAAATAGACCTATATGCATGAGGAAATGAAAAGGAGAAGGGATTTATACCTTCCAGTAGATCGAATCGAAGAAAAGCCTTCCCGAAGCGAAACCGACACGTAGAGATTCCAAAAGGACACGAACGAGCTCCGAATCCTTCCAAACTTGGATAGCTTCCTCCTTGGCTAGAATGGAGAAGGAAAGAAGAAGATTTGGTGGTAAAATGGAAGGATTTGGTAGAGAAATTGCTAGGGATTGCTCTCTAGGAATTTGGGAAAGAACAAGAGAGAGAGTGTGGATGAGAATAATGAAATGAACTTGAGCCTATCCTCTCCCAAAGTGGCTGGTCATATGGGGCTATTTGTCCTATTATGGTAAGGTCCAAAATGCCCCCACTAATCTATTCTATGAGTATTATGAAAGGGCTAATTGGTTGGGGCTAAATTAGTCATTCTAAAGTCTCTAATCACACTAATCTTATCCATAATAATTAGTCTAACCTCTAACTAAAATATTTCTATCATGTGGACTAAAATTAATATCATGTGGGCCATGCCTAACTAGTGTGTGGGTTCCACTAGAGTCAAACTACCCCCGGGTTCCCGTTTCAAGTCGGATTGAGTTGAAATTCGAACCCGACTCAAATAACCCCAAAATAATATCATAAATAATAAAATAATATCAAAATAATTCAGAGAGGTCAAATGCAAAAATATCCTTAGGCCAAAAATGACATTAAAATATCATAATCACATGGTTAGGCTTTAGGTCAAACAGTCTCTAGGGTTTCACTAGCAAAACGTCAAAAACACAAGTCATTGATTTAAATAATTTTAAAATGATTTAAAATCACCAAAAATTATATCATGAATTAAATATCATTATTAAAATAATTATAAACACAAAATTTCAAAATTACCCTCATTTAGGAAACTGGGTGCTACAACTCTACCCACCTTAGAAAAATTTCGTCCTCGAAATTTAAGATCGATAGTACTCCTTCTAGAGCCTCTAACCTACCCAATATCTAAGGTAACACTTCCTAACACTGGAATAATAAACGGACATCTAAAAAGTGTCAATCTAGGAATACCTCCAATACTGCTCTACTGTACTGCGGTAATGGAACTTCAATAGAATATGGACTGGAACCTATATCCAAGGGACTGGACCTATTTTAAAGTGGTCTTAACTAAGGATGAAAAGGAACTGATCATAGGCTATAGGTATGCTCAAACTATTATCTTCCTGTTAACCATCTATTAATACATTCTATTATCATAGGAAAGATGCATTACTAAGACATATAGGCCCCTATCTCTCATAACACATTTATACTCACCAAAAGACTAGTACATCCTATCAAGGCTGATACTATAATCTCTCCTAAATCTCCTAAGCTACATATTTATAGACACACATCCCCACATCAAGGACTAACCCATATATATCTACAACTGATACTAATGGAGTGACGTCCCTATTTTCCAACAATCAAGGTCTAATTTTTTTTTATCTAAATCATGCAATTTGAAGGAATAGTATACAAGGTCAGGGCATACCGTAGCAGTTGGAAGTCTCACCTAGGTACACTAATCATTCTAGGTCAAAACAGTACTATGGTATCAACACACAAACAATCTAGGGTGTCCTAATTGGGAAGGTAAGGGAACAACAATCATCAAGGTTGTAGGGCTGTCTACCATCCTATATGAAAACTGGTACTTGTCAAAAAATAAGAAAGGTATCTATCAATCATCTATAAAGGGTGCAGAAAAATCAAATTCAAAAGTTAGAATTGAAAGTCACTTGCATTGAAATCCAATCACAATATATATATAGAGAGAGAGCGTTAGAGAGGAAAAACTAGCATTTAAACCAGTGTATTATTAACATAATGCAGTCTCAGATTTGACAATTTCAACACAAAACTCAACCAATTTTTTTTTAATTGAAACCCTACGTATAGCATACATGTGCAGTGATGTAAACATAACTAATAACATGAAATCTGTATTTGAATTACGAATTTAAACTAGAAAAGTAGAAAACCAAAAATATTGGGGTTTGGAAATTAACATCAACAACATATTACAGATAGGTGGAAATCAAAGTGTAGCATGCATATGTGTCAGGAAAGTGTCCACTACATATATTCATATATATATTCTCATGTCCCAATATAAAAATTTAATTCTACGTTAAGACCAACATTTAGATTCCTACCAAGATCGCAAAATAGGTGATTGACGAAATCAAGGCAGTTTTATTATTATTATTCAATACTAGAATAATAGCAAGAAGGAAATAACGATAAAAGCTGTTTGCTTATTTGTCTAAAAGAAGGAACCATTTTGAAACCAGAGCTGAATATCAAATCCAAGATAAAGTCTAGCAAAATCATCGATTCATTGTATTAAGAAGAAATTCATGGTAAAAAGTTACACAAGCTACTCCTAAGTAAACAATGAGAAACAAAACAAAACAACAGTAATTCTTTTTTTTTGAATGCCTGAAACAAAAGTAGAGAAAACATGTTCGAAAATATTTAAGGTACAATCTGATAATCATATGCGTCTATCCAAAATCATGGTACTCTAAATCCTCGTCATACTAGTGAGCAAGGCTACGATAATCACAGAGCCCTTGACTTATGCACATACCTCTAGAATCATGGTATTTAACATTTTTGCGGTGCCGCTAGCTTGGCTGCAAAAACCTTAAACTCCCACACCCGAGAAATATATCCAAAGTCAGACTATATGTCCTCACCATGCTGGCTAATGTGACTATAGAAGACTAGATTCCAAAACTCAGATGACCTAGCCCATATAATTTCATCTTGTCAAAAATTAAATTAAATCAACAATGAATACCCAAAATCAAATCAAATTTATCAACAAACTTTAAAATTCAAAAATGAACAAAAAATCCATCAAAATACAAACTCGGATGCAACAACTATCATCAAGATTCAAAATTCGACAATCATCCATCAAAATCAATGAATATAAACTCAAATTCAACCATAATCCATCAAAATCAAATTTAACAACAGAAAGTAAAAATAAATCAAATCAAGGGAAAAAGAGTTTTCAAATCGAAGTTAAAATAAGATTCTCAAGGGTCGTCCTAGGAATCTCTCAAGGGTTCCTAACTGTGATTGAGTACCTTCAAAATATATCATATTCCTACTTCAGGCTGTAGTGGTACTCAAGTTCGAATACCACTACATAAACTCGACCTGCATAGGCCACCACTAAAAACGTGTCACGACCCGCACCCACTGTTTGGGTACGAGAACGTAACAACGCCCAGCCTACGCCGCAGTGTCGGCGGTAGAACGCTGTCCTAGGTCACATCATCTAACAATATAATGCTAAGCAGATACAGTCTCAATCACATCTAAGGTAGAGCATGATAAGGATAAATAAACATAAAATCCAAAGAGATACGGAGATAGAAGTCTAAGTGTCTAAGATACAAAAATCCAGAAATACACCTCAACTCAAATACAATAATCCATAAAGTAAATACAACTCCCGACTAATGAAATAACTATCTAAACAACCTCTACTGTGTCTCCTCTAGGCTAGCAGGCAACCTCCAAGCTATCTGTAAAATTTATCAACAGGTCCAGTCAGGACAGGAACGAGCACATCTCATCTAGAAAACCCAAGTAAATGACAGAGAACTATAAAGCAGTTATAGGCAGTTGTATTGATGAAAATGGCAGTTTATATTCAGGTGATGGTAAGAAAGACAGATAAGGTGCAAGGAAAGTAAATAACTAACAAGAGAAGAATCATAGCAATAAAGTCTGTAAAAATAGAACTAGCTGAACCACGGTAATATGATATAAAGTCCAGACAACAATGTAGACCAGTGTAACTCCAATGTAAGTCCAGTACAAGATGAATCTAATACAAGATGAATCCAGTAAGGGACGTTTCCAGTCATAGTGATCAATGATTCCAGGGTGAGTCCAGCCTATACTCTAGCAGTGTGTTTTAAAATACCGAGACCGACATGTAAACGGCTGTAGGTAATCCGGCACACCTCTCAATGATCAGGTGAAAGATGGCTATCATTCCAGTAGATTCCAGTAGGGGTGATTTCAGTAATAGGGTATGTCTACATGTCTTACTCTAGTATTTCTCCTCCCAGCAAGTGAATCCAGAATTCTGACATAATGATTCAAGATGAGTCCAGCCAAAATATAATGATACCAGTAAATGATTCCAGTAAATGATTCCAGTAGGTGATTCCAGTAATAGAGATGATACCAGTAATAGAGGCCAGAAAATAAAGGTGTGTCGTATACATGAATCCAGAAATATCCACACGTGTTGTAACAGAGAATCGCATACAACTAACTAGAACCGAAGTACAGTAATTGACAAGTAAATGAGAGAACTATCAGAGAATGTACTCGCCTGATATCTGAATGTCCAAGGTAAAGATACTGTCCGAGGAGAGGTGTCTGGCTCCTAATTAGAACAGCACAAGTCATAACATGTCCAGAAGGGTAATATAAAGCACTACAATGCATTCTACATGAATCTAGGTCAAACTAGGCCAAAGTCAACCCTTGGTCAACTCTGGTCAACTGTACTAGTCAAACTAGGTCAAACTAGGTCATGTCCTAACCCAGTAAGTCTTACTAGGCCTAACCAAGACTATCCTAGCAAGCACACATCAATACAAGGCTATACAAGCCAACATACACCCAACTCTATATAGCATGCAATTATTTAATACTCAAATAGGCAAGAATTCACATTGGATATACACTAGGTAATCTATTACTTTAAGCTATATATGTCTACACATATATACACATGCATATATTGGTATTCAACACTAGGTCTATAATCATGGCATTTCAAATGGTTATATAAACTTATATATTACAACACAATATGCTAACATATATATAATATACATACATAACTAAGTTAACTATATTCATAAATACTTATTTAAGAGGCTATGTGTGTATGTGTGAACATAGCAAAGGGGCAAGTGAGGGTTAAATGGGCATACATAGTGTATACATATCAAAGAGTGTCAAAGTGTAAGTGAACAATGTGTCAAGTGTGATAGTGTCAACATAGTGTAAGGGGGTACATGAGGTAATATAGGATTTGTATTAACATAGAATATTACATCTCATTAACTTGTATATTGCATACATTACATCTATAATTACATTACATTCATGCTTGCATTCATTCATCATTCATTTATTCTCTTGCACCACTATATGCACCATACATTACATACTATGGAACCTACATATTCATTACAAGCCATACTTATACATGCTTACATTAGATAGGATACTTACACCTCATACATCATTTATTTAACTATTTACTCATGCTTGCATTCTCTATTTAATTACATAATGTATATACATTAACATGGGTTAAAATCAAATAGAACATTATATTACACACAAGGGTGCACAAAATGTATATGCCGAATAGTAACTCCTATTAATAATCAATACTGTACCATCTCAGCATGAATTAAAATTTAGGATTAAAGTATGTTATATATCTATGTGTTAGCTTTCCGAAACTTCAAACGGATCATATTTTTGTTTCCGAAAACTCCCGGAATCGCGAAAACACCGAGAACGCATTTGTCTTTCGTACAGCTGACACTCAAATAATTCTCCAGAAAGTTACAGAAAGAATTAGGCCTATTAATATATGTTTTTGGAAAGCTAACTTCAATACACTTCTTTTAAAAAAAAGGGAGATTAAACCAAGCTTTGAGCTAGAAGTTATGATATTTCTAAGTTAGGGCTGAAATTAAAAACGTGGATAAAAATCATGACGGATTTAGGTAGTTTGAGACAAAAGAACACAAGTATATAACATAATATATCAAGAACTCACTCTCTACACACATATATATATGAGACACTATAGAACACATCTCCAATACAAAAATATGAGATTAAACATGTAATAATTCATTCATACATAACAACAACACAGTGTGTGTCCAAATTTGGGATTTTTCCACATGGACACAACCACAACACAAAGGACACTCCTATGACCTCCAAATGGACACGAAATGGACACAAATGGAGATACAACCATGGGGGTCACTCCTATGGGTTCAAAATAGACCTATATGCATGAGGAAATGAAAAGGAGAAGGGATTTATACCTCCCGATAGATCGAATCGAAGAAAAGCCTTCCCGGAGCGACACCGACACGTAGAGATTCCAAAAGGACACGAACGAGCTCCGAATCCTCCCAAACTTGGGTAGCTTCCTCCTTGGCTAGAATGGAGAAGGAAAGAAGAAGATTTGGTGGTGAAATGGAAGGATTTGGTAGAGAAATTGCTAGGGATTGCTCTCTAGGAATTTGGGGAAGAACAAGAGAGAGAGTGTGGATGAGAATAATGAAATAAACTTGAGCCTATCCTCTCCCAAAGTGGCTGGCCATATGGGGCTATTTGTCCTATTATGGTAAGGTCTAAAATGCCCCCACTAACCTATTCTATGAGTATTAGGAAAGGGCTAATTGGTTGGAGCTAAATTAGTCATTCTAAAGTCTCTAATCACACTAATCTTATCCATAATAATTAGTCTAACCTCTAACTAAAATATTTCTATCATGTGGACTAAAATTAATATCATGTGGGCCATGCCTAACTAGTGTGTGGGTCCCACTAGAGTCAAACTATCCCCGGGTCCCCGTTTTAAGTCGGATTGAGTTGAAATTCGAACCCGACTCAAATAACCCCAAAACAATATCATAAATAATAAAATAATATCAAAATAATTCAGAGAGGTCAAATACAAAAATATCCTTAGGCCAAAAATGATATTAAAATATCATAATCACATGGTTAGGCTTTAGGTCAAACAGTCTCTAGGATTTCACTAGCAAAACGTCAAAACCACAAGTCATTGATTTAAATAATTTTAAAATGATTTAAAATCACCAAAAATTATATCATGAATTAAATATCATTATTAAAATAATTATAAACACGAAATTTCAAAATTACCCTCATTTGGGAAACTGGGTGCTACATAGCTTCACAGCAGGAAGGATAAAATTACGGCTGATCCTCTCAATAGAACCAGCTCCTCCCGAGACTACGCAATTCCGCAGCCATACCATTAAGAATCCTGCCAGGAGCGCCTTCTCTGACAGCTCTTGGGTATCCTGATAAAAATAACCAAGAGAGTCGGTTTGACTCCAAAATCTGTCACTGGTGGTGGCCACCCTTTTGGCCGACGATACCAAGGCTTGAACCGCCTCCCGGGATTGAGGACTTCGGAAAGTAACCCGGCCTGAGGCACCCGTCGAGAAGAGATAGCTTACCCAGTCCTTAGTATGGGGAGTATTCCCTTCCGAGCTGTTATCCTTTTTCTTGGCTATCTGCTGGCACGTGCTATGGTGGCACAATATCTCCTGATAAATAGCCACGAAGCCCGGATACCGTTCTTCCAGCTCCTCGAACTCCTCATTCGTAGGAGTGTACACCTCAAAAGCTTTATCCCCCAAGGAAGCTTGGAAACCACATGCATCTCATGGAGTGCAAGCCCCATTTCCCCTACAGGTGTATAGAAGGTCCCCGTACGGCGGTTGTACATCTCCAACAGAGCCATGAATAATTTCTTGTTTATGGGCATGCCGTGGCTAGTGTCCCGAATAGCGTGATAAAGACCAATCTCACACAGAAAAGTCTCATACTTTCGCGAGATCCACATAGACAGATTGATCCATGAGGGAATGAGATGTATCCAACTCGGGAGCGTCAACCGACCAATGGGATATGAGCCTTTCCGAGCAAGCTGGTTCAGGAAAGTGTCGGCTGCAGAAAATGTGAAATTGGGACCCGGCGCATTCAAGAAAGTGCCCGGGACCAATCCCATTACATAGCGGCTGGCATGCACCTTGCCCGCACACACTGACTTCATGCTATTGTTGTAATGGATGTCGCCCACAAACATCCCATTCCGGGTCGGGGTCAAAGACTCTTCCATTTTTCTGTCCAGCGGGAGCATATTAAACCAAGATAGTAGAAAGTGACACTACATTTGAGGGATGAGGATCGCCATCCCGTTAGAAATAAAGCTCCAATTCTCTGACACGTCCAGAACTTGACCGTTCTTCACAGTCAAGGCGTCTCCGAAGAAGAACGCAGACTTCAGGTATTCCCCTTCTAATTTCCCCGAGTTCATCATAGCGCAGAGAAAGTAGAAGGGCTGGTTCTTGAGGGCATTTAACCTCGCCAGAGGCTCGTCACTAGGTAACTGGTCTGCCACATATCGAACTATCTGGTTGTACCTATAGCCCATAGCGGCTTGGGCACGACCCACCAGAGGTTCTCCAGCAGCGTTGACTGGCAGATTTACTGAGAAGAGGACAAAAAAAATAAGTTAAAAAGATGGCCAAGGAGAACTGACTGGTGCTCTCGAGCCTATGCGGCTCGGATTTAATGGAGCCTCATGCGCCCCAACTCAGAAAAAGCTTATGCGGCTCCGATTAGTGGAGGCTCATGCGGCAGTGAATAAATAAATTTATGCGGCTCTGTTTAACGCAAGTCTCAGGCGACAGAGTTCGAATAAGTTTAAGAGGCTTATGCGACAAAGCGAGTTCATGCGAGCCTATGCGATCCGGTTCAGATGAGCTTATGCGGTCCAGATCAAATGAGCTTATGCGGCTCAATGCAGATAAGTTCATGCGGCCCAGCTCGAATATGTTTATGCGTTCCAATTCAAATAAGCTTATGCGGTCCAGATCAAGTGAGCTTATGTTGAGCTTATGCTTCCCCATTAGCGAAGTGCTTATACGGCCACAATAACAATTCTCATGCGGCTCGAACATGGAACATATCCCATGCGGCTCGGACATGAGACGTACATGCGGCACACGTGAAGAGGAAGGCTCGCGCATAGAGCATGCGACGTAGCCACAACAATTAGGGTTTCAAGCTCACGCAATGCCCTTACCAGCAATGGTGGGGTGGACATCGGGGTGAACGTCGGGCACGTCTGCTGGTGGAGGAGCTGCCACATTATCATTCGTCGCCGCAGTCGAAGTAGAAGCAGCTTTCTTACCCTTCGCCGTCGCAGCCGACGAAGATGCCGCCTTTTTACCCTTCGCCGCAACAGTCTTCTTGGGAGCCATCGGTGATCAAAGAAGAAGAAGAGGATGACGGTTAGGACAGGAAAGCTCGAATTGATGGAGAGAGTAAAGAATTTTCTTCTCCTAAATTCTCCTATTTATAGGCGAACAAAGGAGGGGGGCACGTGGACCGATAGAAATGCTTCGGGTCGTGTGTTGAACCGACTCCTAGGATTTCGCCCCCCTCATAAAGGAGATTCATTCAAGAAAAGAAGATCCAAATATTTAATGAGCTGACTCTTGGGACTCCCCCCAAAGACAGGTCAAAAAAAATCAAAAGCAATTAATGACGCCCACGTGGCAGAGAGGAGCCTATGCGGCCAGACAGTCCATGCGGCCCGAACGTCCATGCGGCTAGGAAGTCCATGCGGAAAGAACAAACCTATGCAACCATGCTTCTTATTCAAAGTATTTCAATTTTGTAAATTGAAAACTTTGAAGGGGGTCTTGTAGAAGCATGGAAAAGAACAGGAACATCCATTCGGCTCAACCAAGAGGGAGTCTCATGCGGTTCAGAACTTCATGCAGCTCAAGAGGTTCATGCGGCTCAAATAGCCCCCAACATAGCTATGCGGCTTGGGTAAAAGCAACGTGGCCTTATGCAACTCGTCCCCATAGCTAGAGGCCTCATTCAATGCTCTGACACAACAAGGCAATCCTGACATAAAGATGAAATTGACAGCTCTGACAGGAGGCTATAATGATGACTCTGACACAAAGGCACGATCTTCCTGGAGAAACAAAGAAAATCTCTACAGCTGGCACTGTCCACCAACACAAGAACTCTCTATGCGGCTACGATTCTTCATGCGGTCCGGGCATGACGACTCTTCATGCGACTCGGTCATGATGACTCTTCATGCGGCTCTAGTATGAAGACTTTCATGCGGCTCGAGTATGGAGACGCTCATGCGGCTCGGTCATGACGACTCTTCATGCGGCTCGGTCATGACGACGCTCATGCGGCTCGAGTATGAAGACTCTCAGGCGGTTCGAGTATGGAGACTCTCATACGGTTCGGGCACGACGACTCTCATGCGGTTTGAGTGTGATGACTCTCATGCGGCTCATAAGCATAACAGTTGGGACACGTGGCAGGACACGTGTCAAAAGCCGATCATATCTCAATAATTCAGATCTACTGCAATCAAAGTAATCTCTGGATTGGGTCAAATCCCAATAATCATAACAAACAGTGGGGACACATGGCAGAGAATGATTCAGATTTATTCATTCAGATTTGCAGACGTCAACAAATCATCATGATGCAGATTTGTTGCAATCAGCATTAATTACTCATAGGATTCGGCACAATCCACATTAATTGTCCAGATTCATTACATTCAGATTAATGGTCCAGATTAATTGATCCTTAACCATCGACTTCTCAAGGAGGCAATCATTTGCAAACCCTAATGATTACACCCCACTCCTATAAATAGCAAGGTGCCATTCCCTAGCAAAGGGCTGGCTGGCAAAAAAAGAGAGGGAGCACTACAGAGACATCCAGAGATCTAGCAACCGAAGGTACAAGGGAGTCTTCCCACACGTCCAAGAGCATTTCTTCACCATAGCCAAGGCTACGTCTGATCGTCCAAGGAGTAAGGCAGAGCGGCCGTCGCTTTTCCGAGCCTCTTTCGTCACCCCCCAGAATCAAAAATAAACAATCGTACTTAGACTGCTGTACCTAGGTTTTCGTCCCTAGGCTTTCTTCGTACGAGCGAGTTTGTATTGTGAGTCTAAGTTCAGTCCTCCTATATAATTGTTCTATACTTTTACATTCAATGGCAAACAGTCGCTATGGAATATTGAATAATGCAAAGGCGAGCGCCTCGATGCGCAAGCCATAAAAACATGGGATAACTGTATCGACGAGTGCCTCAATACACAAGTCATTCGTGCCCCGTGCACGAGTTAGCATCGTAGAACATTGAAAGACTATATCGGCACGAGTGCCTCAGTTGTACGAGCTATAGAACATTGAATACCCTTCCGAGGCGTGCCTCAGTTGCACGAGTCAGAAGGATGGAACATAAATATAACGCATTGAACACTAAGGCGTAGAACATTGAAATACGGCTTTGAGGCATGCATCGAACATACGATATAAGTAAAGGTTGAATAACTATATCAACGGGTGCGCAGTTGAATGAGACTACAAAAGATGGCTTCGTTGAGAAGAGAATAGTTGTGGCATGGATGTGACATAACTGTCGATGCGGCATGGTGCCTTTGAAATATTCATGGCCTTCGGGGCGTTCGTTGAGAACATTGGGGCGTTATGCCCAATTGAAATAGAGATAGGCAAACTTGCTTGGTTGTATGAAAAATAAGATGCATTGCATGGTCAAATGGACTTAAAGATATAAAGAAACCTGTGCATGGGCATCCCTCGAACGTGGCGCGCCAGAGCGCTGGGACCGTTCGGCCTAGGAGGGATTGCGGTTATCGATATATTGGTGCACTTCATCTAGACGGTTAGCGACCTTCTAGTGAATATGATAAGCCATTTATTCGAGTATTTTGGAGGTCCTCTGATTGTTTGGGTTAGCAACCGCATATAGTGATCATTGTCTTACATTCGATTTTGAGAAATATAAGTCCATTCTAGCCCGGAAACTAGTGACCTTCATATAGTTAAGGACGATGTATTGGAAGTGCAAGGTATACATATATCCTGTATGGACGGATTATGGGTCGAAAGTGCAAGGTACACTCATATCGTGCACATATAGATCCGTATAGAGAGCACTTATAACATGACAGGGAAAGCTGATAGGCGTATTCACCTTGCGTCGGTACAAGGACGAGTGTGTCGATATTGGTAAGTCGTGCCACGAAACAAATACGAGATTGCTTGCCTGTTTACTTATGTGAATTGAATAACATGCTTTCCATGATAACATGCTTTACAGTCTTCGAATATTCCATGAACTGATCCTAAGGAGAACATAGAAAGAGAACTAAATTGTATGTTTGCATGAATCAATACAATACTAAATGTCGGTTTGTTAAGTGGGTCTTTGATCAGTACAGCGAGGACGAAAGTACTAATCCCTACTAGTTTGCTAGCAGGTTCAGGAAACATTCTACTCGCAACGGAGTTTTGCTTGAACGCGTTGAGGCATGGAATGCCGAAGCGTATTGAGGCATGCGACCGCATTACGCTCGAACATGCAACATGATTGATACGGCCGAGATATAGAAGGCATGATGTATGGAATGGTAAAATCCTTTGTGGGCAAGAGAGAACCTGAGTGTTGTAGCCAATCTGGCATATATTGTTGGGCTATCGAAAGCCTTTGTAATCTCATTTTGAATATCAATAAAGAGAATTGTTTTGTATACTCTGTTTTTCTTTTATTGTTAATATCAAATCAAAGATAACCATTTGAGAACTTGTCATCTTGTCTTGTACGAGTGCAACTCCAGACTCGTACGACATCATACCCCAGTGAGGACGATAATTCGGATAAATCGATGCGAGGACGAGCAATTTTCTGGGTCGGGCGTGACAAATTGGTATCAGAGCTCTAGGCTCAATTTTCTCAGGACGCTTGTTTTGTTTCAATTCAAGAGAGTTGGCCACCACCAATCAAAACACTCTTGACTCTATTTGATGCCGCACTAGATATTCTATACAATAAGTCTAATACAAATCATGTAATTTTGTCGCGTGTTGTTTTGGAAATTACATGATGTTTGCTGAAAAAGTCGTGAAAGGTTTGTTGCTGCAAGTACAATAAGTTGCGAGATGTGAATTCAAGGAATTGTTGCCGCGAATGCAACACATCGTGAATTGTAATTTAAGATGTTCGTTGTTTGCAATGATCGATATGAGAAATGTTGGTTGCATCGATACAATAAAAGTCGTGGAATATTGCTGTAGCAATTGCCACACGTTGATTGTAAATGATGCATTAAAAGAAAATAAAAGTTGATATCGAATGTGTTGAACAGATTCACATATTGACTTTGAATATCGGAAATGAATCGTTGCACAAGGTGCAACGGATGTCGGGAATAAATTATTGCACGAGGTACAACAGATATCAAAAATAAATCGTTGTACGAGGTACAACAAATGTCGAAAATAAGTCATTGTACGATGTGCAATGCATGTCGGAAGTAAATTATTGCACGTGGTGAAATGCATGTCAAAGTAAAATTGCTGCACGGAGTGCAACGGATATCAAGAATGAATTGTTGCACGAGATGCAATGGAAGGAAACAAAAGTTATAAATCAAGAAACGAATCGTTTGGTAGCACACCGAACTTGAACTTACATTGGCGAATGTACACATTAGCCAAATTGTGTCAAATTTTGATTAATCAAAGTTACGGTTATGGTCAAGCACGATCTCTGCGAAAATTGTGAGTTGGAAGAGATTGTTGATCCATACATGTATGCGAGAAAAATGACTTAATTTTTGAGTGGTATATGGCATACCACCGGTGCGATGAATGGCTCGATTCCGAGTGGTATATACAATACCACTTGTGCGATGGGTTGCATCGACGCGTTGTGAGAATTACGGAAGATTCGTCCGTAACGGACGGGATAGCACCGAGACTCGATTGAGAATTTGTATGACGGCATGTTGATGCAAGTGTTCTTCGATGATCGGTTAGAACGGTAAGGCAGAACTTGTATCATTGAATGATACGTCGATTGAAAATTTATATGTCGATCGAATGACGGAAACTAGCGAAACGATTATGCCTTGAGGCAACAATCGGATCGACAGTATAGGAAACTTGAAACGTTGTAATTGAACCGCCCGACTTGCGAGCTCGATAAAAATGTTGGACGATACAAATTATAATCGAATCGCACGACTTGCGATCTCGACAAAAATGTTAGAATATATGAACGTTAATCGAATCACACGACTTGCGATCTCGATAGAAATATTGGGCAAGACGAAATATAATCGGATCGCACGATGTGTGACTACGGTGAAGAGTTGGTTGATACGGATAAATAGTGCCCAAGAGATAGTTGGTTACGTTACGGCAAAACTCATTTGAGTACGACTGAAAAACACGCAAAACATAGAGGGCGAGATCGTATGACTTGAGGGTTCGATGTTGGATAATCGGTAACTCAGTTACGCGATCAAAGTATAGCGGGATGCGACGAATCGAAAAACGAGTTGATACGTTGAAAAAGTTTGTTGCGAACTTGGATGTATGCGATGCGAGTTAAGTTAACGTTGAAACAGATTCGAAGGCGACCCTCTTGCTATCGAAATTGATATGAACTATCAAAATCGATACGCCAAGAAATGTTAGCACGATATGAGAACGCACAACGGGGGTAGGCCTACGATATTGAGATTTTTGGAAACAACAATACGAAGGTGTCAACTTGATTGATTGTAAACTTTGTGATTGATCAGGACGAGACTATAAGGTCATCGACGATTGTCCTGATGCGTATAGCATCTCGGATGTCGACCATGGGTGGAAAGACTCAAACTCGATACGAGTAGATGTTTCGTAAGTTGTAAAATTTTCGACGATAGTGCATGAGTTAGTTGGAGGCTAGTTGCGCATCAGTTGCGCCGATAGAATGGTTATGTACGAATTTGGGTAGTTGTATAGAAAGTCGTCGGAACGTGATTTGGCTCCGAAATAAGATATAGAATGGTTCGTAGTAAACTGTCCTTCGGTGATAATCTATAATTATCGAGCGTAGCTTCGGGACAGCTGACCCTAGAAGACTTGACCGTCAAATCAAATTGAATGTTACAGACCATAAGATGACCTATGCGTTGTTGCATACAAAATTGTATCGATAACAAATATTATGTGGTGCATGTTGATGATAAGTCTAGGTGATCAAAAATTGTTGGAACAACTTTCGATTGAAAATGATATAGTTATATTTTGAGTATTCGTCTGATGAATGCTTGAATGGTTATGTCGGTCGACGATCGAACTAGAAATTCACCAACGAAGTTGGTGATTCGGATAGGCGATTGTGAGAATCATGCTATGCACGAGAGAGAACGATAAGGGAATGACTTACGAGTCATGACGTTAGATTCGAATTCACCTTGCAATTGAGCTTGCGTGAATCGAAACTTATATTCGATGTTACGAGACGGACAAGTTTATAATTTGGTTAAAAATTTCCTACTCGAGGGAAATCGAACGTAAGACGCGTCGTAAAGACCTTCGTGCTAAGGCGATCGTTGCCTTGAGCATTGTCGACTCGAATTAAACTTTGTGTTGGATAGATTGTAGCCTTTATGCAATGTCAATTTAAAAGTTGCGTCGAGAGAATTTAAGCACGGTGTCTAGGTAAGTCACCTAACGGACGTAGTCCTGAATGTTGATGCTTTTGTAAGTCAATAAAAGAGAATCATGTTGAGATAAGTTACGAAGTGGAACTTCAGAAATAGTTGGGTAGTAACGTCGAACGCAAGGCATTGCGGAGACTCGTTGTGATCGGATGCGCGATGACTTGATGCAACGCATAGAATTGATAGTCCCGATGAAACTTACAAAGTGAAAGATACAATTTTTGAATCGCATTGTGTGCCTTGACTTTTATTGGATGATCGCGTGTGTATCAATATACATATGTAATAGAATTGCAAGAACAAGCACTAGAGCCCAAGTCCGATCGAGAGTACGAGATGGCGAGTAATTGAGAATGAGAAGTTACATGTTAGCTTTGTTCTGATATCATACAACTAAGCTTGGCTGAAATACATATATTGGTGGGATGCCTAAAATATGTGTATGATTCCAAACTAAGTTGTATGATCCTAACGATAGTGAGACGAGATCGTGGAACGATCTAGTAAAACCTTTGGAAAATTTAGTATTGATTTCGGTTCGAGGACGAACCTTATTTTGAGTGGTATATTATGTAATGCCCTGCTCCGCACGGTGCATTATGCTGAGTTGTTGACTCGAAGAGTTACGTTGACCCGATTACGTATCGATGCAAATCGATACAAAAAGTTACGTTGTCCCGAGAGGATGCATCGAGTCGGATAGTTACATTGACCCGAGGAACGCATCGAGTAAGATTTATGCAAGTGTTAAGTTGGCCCGAGGGAAAGCAGTAAGTCAATTCGAAGATTCTAAGAAATCGAATCGACGCAAGGCAATTGACCTATTCGAATCGATTCGAATAAGTATTGATATTAGTTGGTTTCGTATGCAGGCTATACATTTACACTGAAATATTAGAGGTCGACATTTTATCTTATTTAGAAAGGGGTCCACGAAACCAATCGTCGCCTTGCGACGGACTGAGGCATTGGCACGATAAGCCAAATCGGACGTATAATTCAATGAAGCTGCTCAAATGGCTAATTCAGAAGAGTTGGCCGTACAACGAAGTTATAAAATCGAGCTGCATCGGCTCGACGAAACGACAAGGCGTATCGGCTCAATGTGGGGGGATATTGACTTTTCTTTCCTACTCCTTCATGCATAAGTAAAATATATCGTTGTATGCTGAGTTGACCTATCGAGATCCCGGGCGTGGCTCGATAGAGAGACAAACATAGTGTGTGTCGAACACTAGATAGAACAATTGAAATGAATCGCGTATCAAATGTATGAGTCGCTGTGGAATATTGAATAACGCAAAGGCGAGCGCCTCGGTGCACAAGCCATAAGAACATGGGATAACTGTATCGACGAGTGCCTCAGTACACAAGTCATTCGTGCCCCGTGCACGAGTTAGCATGCTAGAACATTGAAAGCCTATATCGGCGCGAGTACCTCAGTTGTACGAGCTATAGAACATTGAATACCATACCGAGGCGTGCCTCAGTTGCACGAGTCGAAAGGATGGAACATAAATATAACGCATTAAACACTAAGGCGTAGAACATTGAAATACGGCTTTGAGGCGTGCATCGAACGCACAATGCAAGTAAAGGGCGAATAACTATATCTACGGGTGCGCAGTTGAACGAGACTACAAAAGATGGCTTCGTTGAGAAGAGAACAGTTGTGGCATGGATGTGACATAACTGTCGATATGGCATGGTGCCTTTGAAATGTTCATGGCCTTCGGGGCGTTCGTTGAGAACATTGGGGCGTTGTGCCGATTGAAATAGAGATAGGCAAACTTGCTTGGTTGTATAAAAAATAAGATACGTTGCATGGTCAAATGGACTTAAAGATATAAAAAAGCCTTTGTACGGGCATCCCTCGAACGTGGCACGCCAGGGCGCTGGGACCGTTCGGCCTATGAGGGATTGCGGTTATCGATATGTTGGTGTACTTCATCTAGACGGTTAGTGACCTTCTAGTGAATGTGATATGCCCATTATTCGTGTATTTTGGGGGTCCTCTGATTATTTGGGTTAGCGACCGCACAGAGTGATCATCGTCTTACATATTCGATTTTGAGAAATATAAGTCCATTATAGCCCGGAAAGCTAGTGACCTTCATATAGTTATGGGGGATGGGTTAGAAGTGCAATGTATACATGTAACCTATATGGACGGATCCTGGGTCGAAAGTGCAAGGTACACTCATATCGTGCACATATAGATCCATATAGAGAGCACTTATAACATGACAGGGAAAGCTGATTGGCGTATTCACCTTGTGTCGGTGCAAGGACGAGTGCGTCGATGTTGGTAAGTCGTGCCATGAAACAAACACGAGATTGCTTGCCTGTTTACTTATGCGAATTGAATAACATGCTTGCCATGATAACATGCTTTACAGTCTTCGAATATGCCATGAACTGATCCTAAGAAGAACATAGAAAGAGAACTAAATTCTATGTTTGCATGAATCAATATACTAAATGTCGGTTTGTTAAGTGGGTCTTTGATCAGTATCGCGAGGACGAAAGTACTAATCCCCTACTAGTTTGTTAAGTGGTGCCTTTGATCAGTACCGTATTGACGCTCGAACGTGCAACAGGATTGATGCAGCTGAGATATAGAAGGCATGATGTATGAAACAGTGAAATCCTTTATGGGCAAGAGATAACCTGAGTGTTGTAGCCAATCTGGCATATATTGTTTGGCTATTGAAAGCCTTTGTAATCTTATTTCGAATATCAATAAAGAGAATTGTTTTGTATACTCTGTTTTTATTTCGTTGTGAATATCAAATCAAATATAACCATTTGAGAACTTGTCATCTTGCCTTGTACGAGTGCAACTCCAGACTCGTACGGCATCATGCCCCAGTGAGTACGATGATTCGGATAAATCGATGCGAGGACGAGCGATTTTCTGGGTCAGGGCGTGACAACCTTTCTGGACGAAAGCAATCCACAGTGAGTTAACCTCAATTATGTCTAATCATACTTGGGAAGTTGTTGATTTACCTCTTAGTGCTAGATTTATAGGTTGCAAATGGATCTTCAAGAAGAAACTAAGAGCATATGGCTCTATTGAGAAATAAAAGGCTAGGTTGGTAGCTGTCACGACCCGCACCCGCTTTTTGGGATGCGAGAGCGTGAGCAAGCCTGCTACGTATCAAGCGGACTCCAGCCCGACTCGAGTACGTATAAGCTGTCAAGATCAGGGTATCATGTCTAATTTGGTAATCTACAGTGTATCTCAATCCACAAGAATATATAAGACAAGAATGAACAAGTATGGGTCTTGGTCTGCAGCCTACTAGCATATATGTCCGATTAGACTCTAAGAATAATATGAGTCTATAAAGCTAAGCTGATAAGCAAGATATATCATAAAAGCATGAGAAAGATAGTAAATCAATAACACTAACAAAATACCTGAATCATGTAGATGAAGTCAACTACCACATGCTTAGCTAACTAACTCCGTGCAATCAGCTACCTGAAGAGATCATCAGGTCCTCAGAGGACTAGCAAGATACATAAAACATGCCTACTAATATGACAGTAAATAACATGTATGGAGGATAAGAACATTACAAGAAGAACATCTAAGGACGACAAGTCATGTGGAAATATAATACTAGACTTGGCTAACTATCAATCAGAACTCCAATAGCTTGTAGTACAATGCAAGATACTCCCAATCTATAGTGTTTCAATTGACGTACAAAGCATGATACTCTCAGTCGAGATTAGCCAATTCTAGTATCGATCTCCTCTCCTAAAGGATACAAGGTCAAGTAGACTCCTAAATCGTAGTACAATGCAAGATACTCCCAATTTATAGTGTCGTAAGTCAAGTCAACCAATCAATCAATATATGCTATAGGTCGTAGTACAATGCAAGATACTCCCAATCTATAGTATGTCTCAACTGTAGTACAATACAAGATACTCCCAGTAAATAATGGTCAAGTCAAGAACAAGATATAGAAACTGACAACTCAATCACGAGACAAGGTAATACGAAAAGACCAATAATCAAGCAATGTCGAATATCCTATACGTGCACGTAATCTAGAACAAGTAAAACAATCAAGGACAAACAAATCACAATATGGAAATCATGTGACAATATGAAAAGGAATACAATAGAGAAAAAGAAAAACAATGTAAATATTGTATATGTTCTGCAAGGTATACTTGCCTGAGGGTTGCACGGAGAACCAACAATATATCGCCAATCAACAAGTCAGAAAGTCCAAGTCTCACAACTGCCTCCAGAAGCTGTAATAGATGTTACCAACGTTTCCAGATTAGTCAAATTAGCTAGGATTGCCTATCCTTAAGTCCAATTCTGGACACAGGGGCAAAATGGTCATTTCAGGCCAAAACGATGTCCGCCGTTGGACCCGCTTTGCACCGAAAAGTATGCCAAAGTCAATGGTCTCTAAAGTCGTCAAACTACATATCTACAGAATTGTTTTAATAATACGAACCCAACGGTATGTCAAATTTTGAATTCTGGTGGGCCGTACACGAAATCGCCTGTTGAGTCGAATCGTGGGGCCCACAAAACGGCGATCCGATCAACTATCACAGAATCGTACCAAACATGACATACAGGACCAGAAAAATGATACGGTCCTGTTGTCGTAAGTTTTGTCTCGATTTGACGAACGTGCACAAAGTAATTAGAAAATTTGCAAAGAGGCCGATACGATGAATTTTGACGGATACGCATCAAATTCATCGCGCACACGCAACCAATTTGAATTTCGTCAAATCCTACACGTCCACGAAGTCGATACGCACCTTTCGATGCTTTCAGTTCACGACCACGTCACCCGGATTGGAAGGACGTACATCGTATCGAAGGTTTTCATGTTTTTATAAAATAATTTTTGATGGTTTTTTCTAAATTTCAAGAACTGATTTCTCCGTGCATGGTTAATGAAATATGAATCTACAAGCTAGATACTCATCTCCTATATGTTGTCTTCAAGATTGTTCATTTAGATTTTGGATTCCTAACTGGATCGGCCAATTTTGGCCTTCCAAAACAGAGGTTTTACTTTCGAGACTGCTCTGTTTTGAACAGATTTTCATCGAACTTGGGTTCGATTTTTCGGGCAACCTAGCGCATGAAAATTAAATCTATTTGAAGGGATTCTAAGTGGTATAGGTTGGCTACGTAGCAGTACAAGTGGTTCGAGAAACGGTGAAGCGAGGTGGCGGAGAAACTGCCACGAAGTTGGCCCCGTGGTTGTGCTGCTGCTGTCGTTCCCAGTGGCTTCCATCGTTGCTGTCGTCGTTTCTGGCCAGCGGATGGTCGGCCTGTGGCGCTATAGGGGCGCGCGGCCATGCCGTCAGGGGTTGGGGAGCTCGTTGCTAGGGTTTTAGATTAGGGTTTGGGGTTCATGAGAAGTTTAACTCCTCTCTCTCCCTCTCGATACAAAGGCAGGGTCGGGCTTTTCCTCTCAGGTTCCAGCATGGGGCAGGGGGTGTTTTGCTGCTTGTATGGGCTTTTTATTTTATTTTCTTTGTTATATATATATGTATATGTTTATGTGTGTGTATATATAGGTGGATATATGTATATATATATACCCTAGGTGATAAATGCAAGAAAATATTTATAACTAAAATAAAAATAGCCAATAGTTGTAATATACATTAATTTTATTTACCATAATTTATATAAAACAAGAAATCCATTGGTATATCTATAAAACCTAATATTTGTATCATACGAATACACTTTATATATATACACTAATTTATACATATAGTCTAAAATTCCAAGATAGCATTTTAAGTAAATGCTCATCATAATTTCAAAATAAAATAATAATTAAATATAACATAACACTTATATATATATATATATATATATATATATATATATATATATATATATATATATATATTGTCACGACCCGTACCCAGTGAAAGGGGCACGAGAAGTGAATACGCCCAGCCTACGCCGCAGTGTCGGCGGTAGAACGCTGTCCTGAGTCACAATATCTAACACAGTCTAGAATAAGCTCCGAATGGAGAGTAAATAATAAGTAACTCAATCACAACACTAAGATGAAATAGAAGAATAAATCTCAAGAGAGTCAAAGATATAAATAAAAGTCTAGGTGTAAACCACCAGAATAAATCTCAAGTAAAACTCATAATGTCTCAAATAGAAAGACAAATAAAATATTAAGTCACAGCTAGACTATGGGCAAGTCCTCAGCAACTGTTGGATCCTCCTGAGGGTCCACGTCACCAGTGTCATCTAAGCCAATGCCATAATAAGTAGGGCAGAACTCTTCATCATCACCTGTAAAATTTTCAACATGCCCAATCAGGACGAAACGAGCACATATCTCTCACAACATTTCATATCAGGATTTGGACATATAAAGCAAGCTATAGAAAACTATACATGAATCGCTGTAAAGAAAATCAACAAGAGAGAGACTATAAGAATGAGATATAATATGATAAATAGAGAAATGTAACCATCTACGTGATTTAGAGCATGAATTGGTTATGTAAACGGTTTGGGTTGCACATGGATAAACTATGGAGTTGCTCATGGATACTTACTGGGGATAATGATCACATAACCAACTACACTCTTCCTGGCCCCAATAAATACACAAGGATCAAGACATGATATGTTATTGCACATGGATAACAACTACTTTATACATGGGCTCATATGGTCATGAGTGTACATGAATAACACATGAGTGCACATGGATAAATATGAATACATAGAGTACATGATGGCCACGATAAAGTACATGAACATGATATACTCGATGTATCCGAGAGGATAACATCGCATGAAAAGATCCATAGGTTACTAATCCGTGTGAACATCGTGTCAGCATCAAGTATACTAGTCTATAACAAGAGAACATATCCAAAGAAGTATGAAAAGATCAGAGAATGTACTCGCCTGGCAAACTGAACTGCTGATGATGAAGTGTAGCTAAACCGGGGCAATATAAACCTATTTAAAGTATACACATGTCACAACCAAGTCTACAATATCAAAAGAAATAGCTACAATGCAAGACTACATACTTCTAGGTCCCTTTTGGTCAAAGTCAACCCTTGGTCAACTCTGGTCAAACCTGGTCAACGCTGGTCAAACCTGGTCAAACTTGGGTCAACTAGTCCGTCTACTAATTTCTAGGTCATGCACAAAATTCTAGGTTATTTGGAGTTCGTTTGAGTTGAATTGGATCAAGTTTGACCCAAAGTTGACTTTTGTCAATTTGGTCAACTTGTCGGCCAATTCGACTAAACTAGGCTCAAAATGACAAACCAAATCTGTCCTAGGACTCCTATAGTATATACACAACTACGGTCAATTCTAAGAGGGTTCTCAAGCATACAAACTATGCACACATAGGTATAGATACACACATGTGTATTTACAATACAAGCCAAACCCTAATTCTAACAAATGATTGTGTGTGTGTGTGTGTGTGTGTCCTGGAGCTTACTGAAGTGAGTAAATTCTGAGATTAAAAACATCCAAACATAACCATGGTATACTTCAATTTAATATACTATTTTATACATATAAACAAATAGGAAACTATCTATATGTGTGTGTGTATATATATATATATATATATATATATATATATATATATATATATATATATATATATATGCTCAAAAGGAAGAATGGCCAATGGTTTTTGAAATAGTTTAGCGAATCAAAATCTGGAATTAAATCCCCCTCGACCCATTCTCAACATATATACATTAGCAATGGGTTTCAACGGGATTTTCTAATGCATATAGTTAAATATATATATATATACATAGTTACAAGGAAAAACACATACTCATAAATGATAGAAAATTATGAAACAAAACCAAAAGTTGGTTCCCACAAATCCAAAACCTCATATACGTACTAAAAACTCAGATTTTACAAGTTAATTCACTGGAAATCAAAATTTCATACTTAAACTCAAAATCGAACTTAAAGAAAAATTCATTTTTCACACAACGACCCAAAACGAAATATACACCAAATGAACCCGCAAAACTCGGCATACACGTTGGTCTCGACCCACGTGATGCGCTCGTATACTCTCGGGTTCGAAATTGTGTCCGTGTCGTGTCCACGGAACGCGTATCGAAAATTCCTGATACCGCGTGACAACGCATGCTTGTGCGTGCGTTCCCGCACGATTGAGCGCCGCACACACAACGAAAAGCTCCGCGCTCGTGCACGTAGCTGGGGGGTTCTGGGGTAGGTCTAGGATACGGAAACATAGCGACACGTCACGTCGAGGCGACACACGCAGCCCCGCACCTACGTGCGGCCTGCTGCGCGTGCGCACGCCCGCGCGCCCTCGTGCGCGCTGTTCCGCCTCCGTGGCTCGTTCGTCGGGCCACGCCACGACTCGGGGTTGGTCCCTTGGGTAGTCTAAATATAGGTCGACGTGTCCCAGCCGGGTCTTAGTTGCGTCGTGTGCGCGCACGAAGTCCGTTTCAGTGACAAAAATCAGCCTGAATGCACAGTACGGCTGAGCGGTGCACGTCGGATTTCTCCACGCTCGCTCAACAAAAAGCTGTGAAATTTTACGAGCATGGGGGAAGAGGCGGCCCCCACGTGCTCAAGAAATTTCACGCAAAAATACAGCCTGTGCATCGAGATACAACGCAATGACGGCAGGGCATGCACGGCCTCGTGCACGGGATCCGTGCACGTGCGTCCGATGCCCGAAACGCTGCAGTAACGTCATCAAAATCAAATCCGTCTTCACAAAAGTTTATCAAAATAATATTATCTAAACATCCATGAAGACAGAATCGAAAAAACAGCAACTTTCTATCCTAAGCGGCATTTCGTCGAACACGTGCCGTAAAGGACCGATACGTGTCCGATACCGCCATCAAACGAAGTCGAAATCCAACCAAACTTCGTGGGCAAGTCTAGGACACCTATATGGATGAAAAAATGAAAGAAATTCTAGATTTACTATGGTAGATTAGGGTTTACCTATTGAGTGTCAAAAACTCAATGAACGGAGCCCTTCGGTTGTCGTGTCGGCCGATTTCCCTCAAGCAAAAGCCTCCGCCTCCTCGTTAGAAATGCTCCAGCAGATCCTCCTCTCCTCGACGAGTGCAACGGAGTTTGTTTGGGAAGAAACGGACTCCGGATGAAGGAAAAATAAGTTTTGGAGAAGGGGCTCTATTAGGGTTTCACTTGTGGAGGCTAAAACTCACAAATAAAAGGAAGAGGGAGGGGGTACTGCTGTTGGGTGGCCATGTGGGGGTCTCTAGGGTTAGGGTTTCACTTGGGCCAACTCATTCTTAAGTAAGAATAAGGCCCAAGTCAAAAAGGCTAAAAGGCTAGCATGAAAAAGGCTAAAAAAAATCAATTAAAGCCTTAAAAATAAACTCAACCCTAAAATAAATTCTAAAAATAAAAAATAATAATTCTAAGGCATGGTTAGGCTCCTATACATTGTCCTCTAAGGTTAAACCAGTTGCTAGCACAATCATAAGTCAACATATCTAGAAATCATAAAAAGGCCAAAATGGCTAAAATGACTAAAATACCCTTCTATGAAAAAGTGGATGCTACAAGTCTACACCCCTTAAAATAATTTCGTCCTCAAATTAAAGACAAAATGCATGATTAAGAAAGGACAAATCATACCTCAAGACTGGAAAAGATAGGGGTATCGTTCGCGCATCTCATCCTCTCTCTCCCAGGTGGACTCTCCTGGAGAGTGATGCTTCCAAGCTACGCGAACTAAGGGTATCGACTGGTTCCGCATCACCTTCTCCTGTCGGTCCAGAATCTCCACAGGCTGCTTAGGATAATTGAGAGTAGGGCCCACCTCAATCTCGGAATGGACCAGTACATGGCTAGGATCTGCCACATACCGTCTCAACTGCGATACGTGAAATACATTGTGGACTCCCGCTAAGGAAGGGGGCAAGTCCAATCTGTATGACACATCACCAACCCTACCGCTAACAATGAAAGGTCCAATATAGCGTGGGCTAAGCTTCCCTCCTCCACCGAAATGAATAGTGCCTCGAGTCGGTAAAATCCTCAAGAATACCATATCTCCAACCTAGCACAAGCATGGTTTCAATTAACTAAAACAATCACATAATCAACAAAATCACAAACAACAAGATTCTAATCCTAAGTCTAAGCTATACCTCAAACTACAAAGGTCTCCGGTGGCTGTCGGCCCAATACCGCTGTTTGTCCTGCGCCACGCGAAGTCGATCCCTGATGAGCTTTACCTTCTCAGCTGCGTCAACAACCATCTCAGGTCCCAGTAAAGCTCGCTCTCCAACATCTTCCCAAGACAAGGGAGTACTGTAACGCCCCAGTCCCAAAATACGTAGGACCAGGAATACGAATACATGCCAGCAGTACTTCACTAATGGGCCAAGCTACACAACAAGCCCATTAGCAAAATACTTAAGCTGTAAATCATGATAACACCTAGAAATATAATATATTCCACAGGTATATACATCTAATCACATCCACATTGTCCACAAAGAGATCAAAAATAAATAAGGAAATGTCTCAAATATCCAGCAATAAATGTAATGAAGTCTGTGCAGGTAAAACATCTCGAAATCACAAAAATAGAAAAAAAGTACAAATCAATTACAAGTCTGATGAAAAGAAAAAGAAATATGTAGCAAGACTAAATATGATTATAATATGATCACGAAAAATCCTCTGGCACTATCTCGTCCTCCTGTGCCAGTACGCCTCCGGTCTCAGCTCCCGAACCGTAAACCTCTGGGTAGTCTTCAGCTTCATCTAAGCCTGGGAAATAGCCAGGTCCTCAGAGGACTAGCAAGGTGCATAATATACATGTCAACGTATAGAAATAAAAATATGAACTAAGGCAATCTACTGTATCCTTCTATGTACTATGCAAGTGAGATACTTTTCTAGAATACCCGACCCCTTCTACTAAGGATCACTAGCACCTCAGCAGGATATTGTCCCCAGTACCTGTGTCGTGGCACCAAAGACAATCAATTCTCGACAGTGATAATCCCTTACTCTGTTACATAGATAAAGGTCACTAAACAACGGGCCACAAGACAATAGGTCTGATATTGTAGTCAAGTTGTCCCAAATTCCTATGTCTAGAATCTAGCAATGTCAAGTCTGTACAGTCATCTCGAAAGTAAAAGCAATCCTGATAAAGAAATCTAGAATGCTAACACGAGGTCAATACCAAGAATAGTCATGTAAACCTCGCATCATAAATGTGTCGGTGTCCTGTGGTCAATCGTGTCAATGGACACATCAGTATCTATGTAATGGCTAATGTCAATACTCGATGTCACTATCATGACATCGTATCCGTCTATAAACGGACACTAAGTATCAACGTCCTACGTCATGCAATGCTAATAAAAAAAACACAAGACAGAAAAGAAAGATCTGTAACGATGGCAAGGCACGCTTGCCTGTAACTGCTGTCTGCGGGTAAGCCTGTCCAACTCCGGTGTCCTTATCGATCCTTCCAAGCTCACCTATAATAATACACTATATTATATTCTATATCAACATACCATATATAAAATATATGAGTATTTATGACTCCTAGTTGTCATAACGTTGCTACGATACTACATCTATTATATAAGTACATATAGGTACCAAACCCTCTCGTAAATACTTTACAATTAAAAAAAATAATATATTTAAATTTGAAATTTATCTATAAATACTTATATATTGCTATAATGCTATTTTCAATAGAAAACCCTTTCACAAGAGGTCTTATGTCAATGCCACATATGACTTCCTCAATCGACCCATTAATTTAGTTCCGAAACAAATTAAAATAAAATTACTAAATTCTGTAAAAATTACAAAAATTAGTTAAAATAATATTTATAATGTTAAACCTTGTACAACATAAATTTTAATATGGATTCATGGAATTTTGACACTTTTGGACACAAGGAAAACAGAATTTTTCGGAGTTCGGTGACACGACAAATGTCATGAATTTGTAAAAATAGCCAACGGATACGAAACCTAACTTTCAGATATGCGTCGGAAAGGTATCGACGTCTAGATTCTGAATAAAAATATAAGAAGGTTAGAAACTGATCTTAGATAGGCCAGAATTCATCAGTTCTGGATACCCTGTCGTAGAATCAACGCCACGGGCAAACCGCTTGGAACTAGGACAAAACCCACCATTATGGCTGGCCAATTTTGGCATGGATAGGCAAGTCACTTTATTATTTCCCTTTCATTTCTCTCTTATTCTTTCCATTTTTTAGAGAGCTTTCCCTAATCAAACCATCACCAAATCCTTCCATTTTTCACCAAATCTTTATCCTTCCTTCTCCATTCAAGCCAAGAAAGGAGCTCCCCAAGTTTGAGAGGATTCGGAGCTCGTTCGTGTCCTTTTGGAATCTCTACGTGTCGGTGTCGAGTCGAAAAGCTTTTTCCTTTGAATTTCTCTCCCGGAAGGTATAATCTCTCCTCTAATCATTCTCAACATGCATATAGGATTATTTTTGACCCATAGGAATAACCCCTATGGTTGTGTCTCTATTTGTGTCCGTTTGTGTCCTTTTGGAGACTTTTAGGAGTGTCCTATGTGTAGGTTCGTGTCCAAGTGGGAAAACCCCCTATTTGGACACATGAATATTGTTTGTGCATTTATTTTGGTGTTTCTAATATTTATTCCAGATTTTTTCAATGTATTTAGAATGTGTTTTTCCATGTATCATAATGTATCCTTTTATCATAATCTATATGAATATATATATGGTTATATATATCTTTCATATATATATGTATATATATATATATATATATATATATATATATATATATATATATATATATATATATGGTTATATATATGGATATATTTATGTGGTGTGTGGCTTGATGTTGGATGGGAGAGAGGCCATGTAGTGGTCGGCCATGGGTGAGCTATATGTGTTGTGTTGATAGAAGGGAGTGAGGGAGAGGTGTTTGATATTATGTTTGAGTGTATATAGAGAGGCGATATATAGAGGAGAGTTTGTGAGGTGTTTGTGGGTGTTAGAGAGATGTGGAGGAGTATTTATGATGTGTTAGGGAGGAGAGAACTACCCATTTTGCTGCTACAAACAGCAGCTATATGGCTGTCCTTTCACCCACAAATCAGCCCATGAATTGCCCAACTTTCAGCCATTTGCAAGCCTTCAATGGCTGTCCATTTTGGCCACTTGTTGGCTGTCTTAAACACTCTATATGGCTGTCCTTTTCCTCCATAAATCAGTCCAAAATTATACCCCTACTTGCTGTCCAAGAACACCCATGGCTGTCCCTTTTTGACTGTCAAAAACAGCCCCACACTTTCTCCAAATTTCTGTCCAAAAACCCCACAAGACAGCCCCTTACATCACCTATAAGTGGCTGCCCTTTTGAGCCACTTGCTGTCCACATTTTGGCCACTAAACAACCCATAAATCCCCTCCATGGCTGTCATTAACCACCCCAAAACAGTCCACATATTTCCCCCACATAGCAGTCCACTTTTCCCCTTCAAACAGTCCCTTATAACTCCCATTTCCTGCTGTCCAGTACACGTTAAAATACCCCCACATTGCTGTCATTTAGTCCCCTATAAACCCCACAAAAATCAGTCCACTTTGCCTCACAATTCAGCCCCCACAAGTCTTCCAAATCTGTCCACATTTCCACTTAAATCAGTCCATATTTTGCCTTTGTGTGTGAGTGTGTTTGTGAGTTGTGTGTGTATGTGTGAGAGCCTACAATGAGTGTAGTTGAGTGAACCATAGTTAGCCTATGTGCAAACTAGTAGGAAAGCCTATAGGAAGCCTATGAGCATGAGATATAGGAGGGTATTTTGGTGAGGATGAGTGTGAGAGTGTTGAGGGTAATACATGATATGTTAAGATAGGTAATAGGGTAAATCAATACCCCGTATCCCAACATAGCCTAGATACCTAGGATACCCATTTTCCTTGGTAGGTAAACCCTAGATAGGTTGATATCTAGCTACCCTAAGGAGCCTAGGCTAGTACCATGGGTATTTGCAGGGTTTCCTTGGGATTGGGCAAGGTATCGGGATTTACCTTGGTAGTGTATATTAGTTTACCTAGAAATAGGGTATTTGAGTTAGAAGTTTAAGATAGAGTTAGAACTTGATTTTCGTGGTTGGTAATGATCAAATATGGTGCTCATAGACTAGTTTTGACGTCGGTTGACCTTTTTGACCAAAAGTCAACAAAAGTCAACCGAGAGTCAAACTTAGTCTTTAAGCGACCCGATTTGACCGAAACCAACCAAGAGTTGACCAGTTGACTGAAAGTCAACAGTTGGTCAACATTAGACTAGTTTGACCTAGGGTTGACCTAGAGTTGACCAAAGTTGACCAGAGTTGACTTTTTGGCCAAAAGTCAACTGTAAGTCAACCTTTGACCCCGATTGACCTAATTTGACTTGGATTGACTCCCAGTGACCTAGTATGACCTAGTGTGAGCTAGTATGACCTAGTAAGACTCAGTCTGACCTAAATTGACCTAGATTTGACTTAGAATTGCATTCATGACTTGAATTGGTTTTCTTTTTCAGTATTCAGCCCTATTTAACTCATAGTATCTTATTTTAGGTCTGTGATCACTCTGAGCGTCTGTTCACCCTATCAGCTCTGGACCACAGGCGAATACATTCACTGATAGTTTTTATTGTCTTGATATCTGCTATCTCCGATTCAGTCGTAGTGTCTTACTTGATTTCCAGACACGATATTTCACGGACTAGTATATGTCGGATCCTGTCATGAGATGTTGTTCCTGGATTACTTGGTATATTGGTACATGACTCGATTGTTACTTGTACTTGTATAGACATGGACTTGGGAGGGCTGATCACCTGCTCTTAAATCTCGTGTCATGACGTGTTATGACCGGATCCTTTATACTATTCGGGGATGGGAGTTATTAGTGGTTGTGTGATCAAAATACCCACTTGTTGCTTCACACTTGTACTCGACACTTGTTTATAGCTACTTGTTCACAACTTTCCATGGTGATCGGCCCTATTCTTCATACTTGTTGTTTCACACTTGTTATTTGTTCGTAGCCGGTCAGATGGAAAGCCTGAACATGTTTTTCCCAAGGCGATCACATGACGCACTAATCATTCAAGGCACCTTTTATATTTATTATCTGTGGTGACTAAGTTTTGTTCGGGAGAAGGGTTACAGCCCCAGTCCTTGTTTGGTTTAGGGGTTGTAACTCGGCTTTCCGAACAGTTCCCAAGTCGCCCTATTTACATTCATATCGTCGTTTTAGTACTCACACCATTATATATTTCTAGTTGTTTTTGTCTTATATATTACACTGTCTCTTATAGAATTTATTAATTCATATGGAACTGCTGTTGGTGTTTGTACTTGCTCATTTTTCTGACAGGATACCGTTGACATATTACAGATGATTCTGAGGCTGATTGCCCGACCTACTATGGGGTAGAGTCTGACGGAGTAGACTTAGACAGTGGCTTGTTGGTAGAGCCACTAGATTTTGCTCACCCTGAGTAGTATAGTTAGTTAGGTTTGCCTGGCCTGCGAGCCAGCTAGTACTGTCAGTTGTAGTATCTATTTTATATTTTCTGAGACCATGGATATTTGTGTATAGCTCTGACTTGTGGATCTTGGACTTTTTTCTGTTTTATCTATCGTATTTTCCTTTCCGTGCTATCTACCTTAGTTTGATATATGTGATTGAGACTGTATTTCTATGTCACCTCCATTCGGAGTGTATTACTGTACAGGTACATTTATCTGTTTTAGTCGTAGTATTTACAAATCCTATATACAACGTTCTACCGATACTGCGGCGTAGGCTGGACGTAACCACGTACTCGTGCCCCTCTTCAGGGTGTGGGTCATGGCACATTTTTGTGGTAGCCCATGCAGGTCAGTGTCACAATTAGTGCGATCTCGAAATGGTGCTCGACTTAGAGCGCTAATTACGAGCCTGCGACTAGGACGTAGGATCTAGGGTTTGGTAGGAGTTACTCAATCACATTTTAAGAAATTCTGATCTTTTGATTACCATGACAACTCTTCTTGTATTTGAATTCAATTGTCCTCCTTTGATAATATCTTATCTTGTGCCATATTGATCTCTTGGGTTCAATTCATCTTCAGGATGACGGTGACTCGTTCTCAGGCGGCAGGGCCTAGTATAGTTCCAGAGAGATCAGATCCCGACTGAGGGAGCTGCAGTTCAGGGAGCAGCCACCTCAGACCCTGCCCTTCGGACGGGAGCAACAGTGATGGTTTCAGGAGGTCTTCCACCTCCAGCAGCGAGACCGTCCATGGTCATCCCTGACATTCTTCTACCGCCGCCTCAGCTACCGACAGATACCCAGGGGATGATGGCCCTTCTGCAACAGATATTGCAGACACAGAGAGCACAGGCAGAGGTGCTGCGACAGACATGGAGAACTCACATCAGCTAGCGATGGCAGCAGAGGAGAGAGGTGCACCGGCTACAGTTCAGGGAGCACCAGTACAGCAGCAGGGTTAGGGGAGGCCCGGTACACACCTCCACTTCAGGAAGATAAACTCGCAGGAGTTCAAGGGAACCGAGGGTATCCTATACGCGGATGACTGGCTCGAGGATGTCCAGCGGAGTCTGGAGTTGGCAGAGGTCCCGAGAGGTCTGTGGGTGACATCTGCAGCGAGCCAGTTCTTCGATATAGCGCTGACTTGGTACCGTACGGAACCGCGTGCATCAGTGAGGGGATTGTCTTGGGAGGACTTCAGGAAACTCTTTAAGAAGAAGTTCTACCCGGACGTAGCCGTGTCAGCTTTGGAGGGCAGTTTGCCAGTTTGGTGCAGGGAAACTCGTCGGTAGACGAGTACGCAGCAGAGTTCTTCCGCCTGAGCAGGTTTGCACCCAGTTTGGTTCGGATGAGGGATGCAAGCCCCGAAAGTTCAGGAGGGGTCTCATTCATGCAGTGCACACTCGCACATCTGGGTGACGAGATGCGACCTTCGAGCAGATCCTTATGGAGGTGCAGATTGCAGAGGAGGACTTCGGCCTCAAACCGAAGAGGAGCAGCGACGCTCTTGGAGCTAGTTCGAGTGCAGGGCCAGCGAAGCACTACATTTCCAGCAGAGGCAGTTTCAGCAGCAGCAGCCTCAGTTACAGTTCCAACAGGCACCGACGCGTGCCCACAGCACCAGGGACAGGGCCAGAGATAGGCCATCCAGTGTGCCTTCTGCAAGAAGATAGGGCACACCGGGAGTTCTGTAGATTGAGGCTGGGAGTTTGTCTGTTCTGTGGAGCTCCAGATCACCAGATGAGGGACTGTGCTGCCCGTGCAGCCAGACAGGGACCAGGATAGATTGCGGCAGGCTAGAGGAGGCCAGCAGGGGCATGCGTTCGCCATGACAGTTGAGCCCACTCAGGCAGTAGCAGAGCATATAGCAGGTTCCAATCTTTCGATCTCACTTCCGTATTGCTTTCTCATAAACTGTCTTGAACTTCGATTCTATATGTTCTTTGCTCGTTGGATAAAATTTTGTTCTTATGATGTGACATTTCTGCGATAAGTAGTATGGGCTAGGTCGCCTCGATTATGAGATTTTAGAATCCTCTAGGGTCATGCTAGCAGGCAGAGTGAGGATATATAGTCGGACTATGGACGTATTCCTAGGTTATAGGAATTTAAGGTTTTCGCTGCCAAGCTAGCGGCAATAAAAAATTTTAAATACCATAATTCTAGAGGTATGTACCGTAGTTGAGGACTCTGTGATTATCGTAGCCTTGCTCAATGGCATGACAGAGATTCTGAGTATCATGATTATTGGACAGAGCATACGAATATCAAATTGCATGAATTTCTGTGTTTACTTTGTTTTAAGTTTTTGGATGATTCTTTTAAGGTGGATAGACTTATTTGAGAGTAATTTTAAAATTTATAAAATTTAGTCATTTAATTCCTGCTTTGATTTTAGAGATTTTAATCATTTTAATTTTTTAGCCATGACTTGTGAATTTGAGATTTTACCATTGTTGGTTTTAATTTCGAGGACGAATTTTTTTAAGGTGGATAGATTTGTCACTCCCAGTTTCCAGAAACAGGAGTATTTTTGTCATTTTCACTTTTAAATTATTTTGGAATTATTTATTTATTTATTATAAATTTTGGGGTTATTTGAGTCGGGTTCGAATTTCAACTCATTTCGACTTATTTTGACTTGTTTCGGGGACCCGGGATAGTGTTGACCTTAGCGAGCCCACACACTAGTTAGCCATGGCCCACATGTTAGATATTTTAGTTAGTGACTAGGCTAATTATTTTGGCTAGGATTAATTTGGATTAGTGGTTTTAGGAATGACTAAACTACCCCCGACTTAGAAGCCCTTCCATGTATTAACTAATAGATTAGTGTAGGGGCTTTTGACCTTTTCTAATAGGACAAAACCCACCATTATGGCTGGCCACTTTTGGCATGGATAGGCACAAGTCGC